>JAOTON010000046.1:600000-945401 GCA_034440635.1 Lepas anatifera
CCCGACCCCGGCTAATAGAGACAGGTGGACTGGGGCCGGGACCCCGGCTGAGAGAGACAGGTGGACTGGGACAGCGGCTGAGAGAGACAGGTGTACTGGAACAGCGGCTGAGAGAGACAGGTGGGCTGGGGCCGGGACAGTGGCTGATAGAGACAGGTGGACTGTGGACAGCGACTGAGAGAGAGACAGGTGGGCTGGGGCCGGGACAGTGGCTGATAGAGACAGGTGGGCTGGGGCCGGGACAGCGGCTGATAGAAGCAGGTGGACTGGGACAGCGGCTGAGAGAGACCGGTGGGCTGGGGCTGAGACCCCGGCTGATAGAGACAGGGGACTGGGGCTGGGACCCCGGCTGAGAGAGACAGGTGGACTGGGACAGTGGCTGAGAGAGACAAGTGGACTGGAACAGCGACTAAGAGAGACAGGTGGGCTGGGGCCGGGACAGTGGCTGATAGACAGGTGGACTGGGGCCGGGACAGCGGCTGACGCGGGCGACAGTCCAACGGGGAGACTGCGATGCCCCCGCGTGGCAGAAGCGGCAGCACTCACAGTCGCGGATACCGTCAGCACAGAGCGACGCCCAGCTGTGGATCAAACGCCTGGGTAGCACCATGCGGAGGTCGGAGGTAGGGTGCGTTTGTTTGTGCACAAAGGCATGGTTTGACGTCTCAATACTTTCACCCATAAACCACTCACTAGCTTTCCCGAGCCGCCCCCGACGGCTGCCGTTGTCACATTACTACCGCCCCCGCCAGTCTCCAAGGCGTCCACACACGACCCTCAGCTGACCTCTCTATCAGAAGGCGGCCATTCGTCCACGAAAAACAAACAGTTAATGGTGAGGGCTTGGCCACGCTGGAGCGGCGCAAGCACCACTAACGACACGCCCGACACGAAATCTCCATCAGAGGGGAGCGGTCGGCACGCGGTCCGTGCGTGCCCCCCCGACCCAGGTCTGTGCGTGATGACATGACCGTGCCACTGAGGCACCCTACCCCGTGGACCCAGAGGGTGAAAGTCTGCTCTCCACGAAACCGACTTTAATATGAGAACAAGCCCGAGGAAATGCAGCACACCAAGAATGCTGACTGCATCTGGGCTTCCTAAATTCTTATGTGGTTTATTTATGTTCCATGCCCGTTTGATGCCTGATATTATCGGCCCTTCATCTTCACAGATACTGCATGCAGACCCTGCCGTGAAGCAATTGCAGATTGATAACGACAGTTCACACTCCATCACTGTACCACCTGAGATATTCCCAACGCCCTAGTAATCACAGGTACCCAAAGGACCTGACCAGCATACGAATTTCATCAAGATAAAAAGGCGTGCACAGAGAGGCGCATTCATCAGCAATCAACATGCTGGATACAAATCTAGAAACACAGTTGGAGCACAATAGCGCGCTTCATCGGCTGGTGCATTCAACGCACCGAGCCATCGCTCAGACCAAAATTGAAAGGCTGTAAATCTTCCCGGACAGCATCCCTTAATTTCGCTTCGCCGCGGGATCGGCCTATAATCGCCGGCATTGATCGGCGCGGGGCTGTATTTACACAGCAGAGTGTTGCCAGCGGGCCGACGAGTCCGAGCCCGGCGCCCAGACGGGACGGTAACCCGCCAGGAATGCCGATGAAGCACTGCGCCCGTGCAGAGTGTGACGGCGCGCTCATTCGCCGTAATCAGAGCTGCCAGATGCGGTTTGAAGTGCTTCCAAAACACTGACGCCAACATGCCGATAGCAGACACAGGAGACAGGAAGGAAAACTCGCCACGTGGCTGGTACTGCTACTGAATGAACGGGCGCACATGTGTCCGAAAGCTGGCTTTTATTGCTCGAATCCATCGGGATTACAAATGTGGCGGGGAAATTTCATCACAGTCACGTGCAATGACAGGGAAGATTCGTCTCTATGGTTTATGATCATGTGGCTTTGATCCATTACACGCCTGTGACATTTTGTCAAACAAGAGGCTGCCATTTGCCCAAGCATGGCATCACCCACCACAGGCTGTACCTCCATGAATCTGTTACGACTCACATTGCATGGCTGAAGGCAGGAGCATGCCATTCAGATGAAAGAACAAACTTGTAGAAATGCGCTACAACAACTTTGGAATCGATCATCCGGTCGATTTCGGAGAAGCAATAAAGTAAACCTACAAGGAAGTTAAGAATGGTCTGTATAGCTTTACTGCAAGATCTTTGATATGTGTAGGTACGCCAGATAGTACCTACAACCCGGACCTCCTGAGGGTTTAGCATTAGCCGCTGATGTGCAGGAGAATCATATTTGTTGTTTAGTAACCCAGTGATGATAAAACTCGCGAAATATTACAAAAGACTTTGAGCGGGCTTATGAGGTTTTACAATTTCTTCCGAGAACCCAAACATTCATTAAACAGATGTATTCGAAGAAATTGGGCCGCACCTCCAGCTCAACATTTTGGAGAGTAAAAAAGTGTGTTTCCGAAATCAGGCGTTTTGAGGGTAGGGGACGACCGAACAAATGTCATAATGCAATACCGCTAAATAGAGTACTGATTTCAGCTAGACCATACACGCATTCTAAAAAAATCAAGAGCGTTTTTATTTTGCTGCCTGCCCCAGTTGGTAGATTTACCAAAGGCGCCACAAACACGGCTCAGAGGTCCTGCCAATACCCTATCATGTGCACGCGCTACTGTCACCATATCAGACATTCAAGAAAACAGAAACTGGAACATTTTGATGATTATAAAACATCAAAAGATAGAACCTTAAGATTATATCTCAACGGACAAAACTAACATATTTTAGCTACTATATTCAAGAGATAAAACCATACAAGTAATGTTGTATCACATCCTAGAAAGCGGCTACAAAGTAAGTACCAACAGTCGATACGGACCCACAGCGTTTCTACATAATACGTGTCTCTTAGAAAACGGAGAAGATAAAACAATCAACGAGCCATTAATGTAGTACCCCAACGAAATGTTCGTGTGCCTAGAACGAACTAAAAAAAACATCATAACCAGAGTGTGTCCTGTAAGACTGGATGACCCAGATGTTTGGAAGCAGCTGACTGCCGTGGTCCGTCCGACTACCTGCCTCCCAATCAAACCCTGCACGCCAGCCAGCCAGCAGCGCTGCATTTCTATGGCCCCGGGGAAGTGTCCCAACACTGTCGGCCGTCCTTAATCTGCGGATCGCCTTACAGGTGAGTCGGTGAACCCGCCGCGATACCCGAGGCCCGCTGAACTATCGTCGGGAAAAAAGCGGGCCGCGGTTCCGGCGCCAGGCTCCAGTGGCCAGCCAGCCAGCGCGAGACACGAGGCATCAGAGCGACGGCGCACTCACGCGTCACTCGGTCAAACACCCGAAAAAGACCCTCACGGAGAGGTCTAGTGTACCCACTTCTTTCACAGTGCTGCAACTGGAGCCATATTCCCTCCACTGGAGGCGCTGGTGACGCCCCTGGCTGAGGAAGTGTCTTCTGTCTGTGCGGTCGCCATCTTACACCCAGTGATACGAGAAGCGACACCAAGCTTTCAGTATCTCCAGTGCACCTGCACACTACACAGGAGCTTCACACATCGCCGACGCAAGCCATGCAAGCATCTCGGTCGATGAGGACCGAGAGAGGGTGAAGACCAGTTGTTAGTTCAGAGCAGGGGCGTTGCCGCAACCTTTTACTGGAAGGGGGCGGACTCTAACCTGGCGATGACCGGGGGAGGTCAAACCCGAAATTGAAAACTGATTTGAAGAGCGCAGCCCAGGTAATTCAACTCAACGAAAAATAGGAACCTTCATACATTTAGAAGAGAACATTTGGCCCTCAAAAATAACATGCATACAGGGAAGAGCGAAAGGGATGAGAAAAATCGGACACTAACAGAGCAAAGAGGGAAAGATACTAAAAATAACATAAAAAACCTTGAAAACTATAACTTCTGTGTAAGACTACTGAGTTTAAAACCAACATATAGATAAAGCTGAACAAGTTTAAAACTTTCGAAATTAAGAAAAACAACCACGAATGTGAGACCAGGACAAAACCGCTTCAGCCAACCACGCCCACCCGATCAAACAATGATTGTAAGAAGGCACCCGTAAAAGTGAAGGGTCTAAAGCACAACCCTGCAAGGGCACTGCTAAACTAAAATTAAATATCACGCAGACGGTGGACACCTTCACAAACTGGTGTAGAAATGACCATTTTTCGGGGTCGGCGACGCACTGACTGCCAAGGTTATACGGCGTCGCCAACTCCACCCTGGTGGTGGATTTTTGAGATCAGGATTTAATTACCCGGAGAACTCGCTGCACCTTGAACCCAGGACTTGCAGGAGGCAGGTGCCCTTCCACTGAACCACGCATCCCAAACAAAATGGGTGCGAAAGTATCTGTGGGCTATTACGACTTCAACAAACCCAAAAGATTATTCCTGAAAAATATTGATGACAAATAATAATCAAAAGTATATGTATAAGCTGAAACTGATACAACCAACCAGCAAGGCTACGAACAGCGCGGCTGAAACGAAAAAAAGCTAATGCAGTCGGAACGAGACACCGAGATTACCCCGTCTATTGCCCTGAGGTCCCGACCCTTGTAGCTCATTTTTGGTAACTCCTCTGATTGGGGAAGAATGAGACTTTAAGCACCATATATAACCGGCAAATCCAGCCAGCTTTAGGCATAACCACTCGTTGCACAGCCGAACAGCTCGATTGAAGAATCCCGTCCCGCCGTTTTCCTCTGAGTCATGAGCACGTGCAAGAACTGCTTCAACATGGTATGGCAGGAACTGCACAGGTGAGGGCTGCAACAAAGGCTGGCGATATGAACAGGGTAAAGTGATCAGGGCAAAAAGAGTTGCGGCGTTTGATTAAAGCTCTGTTGGAAAAATGACGAGTAGTCTGACAGCTCGTCAGTTAATGTGATCCAAAGCTAAATACTTGCTCGGGTTTTACCTGACAACCGAGCCGAACCATAAAATGTGCACAACCTAACCGTTACTGGCAGGTGTCATCGGCCATGATTCAGTCGCGACACTCCCTCACTCCCTCAGCACGTGCACATGTCCACCGGCCATGGCTCAGGTGTGACACTCCCTCAGCACGTGCGCATGTCCACCGGCCATGGCTCAGGTGCGACACTCCCTCAGCACGTACACATGTCCACCGGCCATGGCTCAGGTGCGACACTCCCTCAGCACGTGCACATGTCCACCGGCCATGGCTCAGGTGCGACACTCCCTCAGTACGTGCACATGTCCACCGGCCATGGCTCAGGTACGACACTCCCTCAGCACGTGCACATGTCCACGCGGTGCTGTTGACGCCTAGTTATATAACCTGCATTGACAAATCAAGCTTTGTCAAGCCTGAAAATGGCTACCTGCAGTTTCGAATACCCGCAGGCGTGAATATTCGTACACATCTAAGTTAGCAGTGGAGACGCACTACTACCACGTGGTTGAAACTTTGTTAACAATGGTGTATTTCGACACTTCTTTGTGTATTTTGACGCTATGACTAACGTCAGTTTGTGACATTAATGTAGGGAATCTCATCGTCTTTCGCCACTGTCCATACCTCCAATTTGTATGTCTAAAAAATAAATAAGAATCCACGTCTTTCACGTTTAAGACATTGAAAGAATGTAAACATGAAACGTACGCATCGGAATCGAAGGGATTGTCAAAGTAAATTGCTTGGCTGAAATGCATTTTTTCTAACCTGTCTCTCTCATTAAGGGTCGTAAAATTCGTGCTTGAGGCCTCCTGTCATGCCATTGTAATAAACCACTCATAACGGATGATCCATCTGGGACTATCGGAGCTAAAGCTTGCACTTTGCGGTTTGCAATCGCTGCAAGGTCTTTGCCAAGGTGGGCAAGTGGGCAAACAAGCGCATGACTCAGCAGGTATGATTGGCGCCGAAATTGCTCCGCACTCACCCCAACGTCATGGGAAGGCAGACGGGTCAGTTTGGAAGGTGCGGGACGCGATGTCGACGACCCTGCACGAGGCTCCCTTGTTCATACACAGGCGCTGACTTGGCCGGAATTTGGGGGTCACGTCATGTCATCTTTGACTTGAAAAGGTCTACCAACATGATGTAGCGGTTCTGTCACGGTTCCCGGGCAGATCAGCAACGTTCTCCCTTCTAAACGGCTAAAGCAGTGGATTTAAAGTTTTTAAGGCACGCAGAACATTACAGCCAACAAACTTATTTTCAAAATTTTTAATTCTTGGTGCATATTGCATTTAGGACAAGCCTTCAGTAAATGACACAAGTATTTGGATTCGAAGATGACACCAGATTCGCGTTTTCATCTACAACTTTATACTCCCGCACATGCAGCTACCTTATCACAGAAGTTGTAACTGGGCTTAGATCACTGCAGCTCTCACGTCGGTTAACTGCATTTTTGGGGAAGGTCCCATCAAGGTGTTTAAGCATATTTCTACGATCGAAGTTTGTTTGCATGGTCTTGTTCTTCTTTGAAAAACATATCAGCTATTGATATATCAGATAAACATGGCGTTATTCAACTATCTTCTTCCCTGCGACAATGACTCTCTGACTCATGCCCATTGATATGTTAGGAGAAAGCATGGCGAACGGGAGCCATTCGGTGCCCTTCTCTTTTTGTGTGGTTTCGCATTCAATCTAGGAGGAGCGCTCTTTCGTCTGGCCAATATAAAATCAGATTATTCCCACAAATGAATACGGTTGGGGGGATATCGGCCAGTTTCAATAGCATTCGCCCCAAATTGCGAGCGACTCTGTTCAATCCGGGCTCGTTTCCCTGTCAATGTCCCGATACGGCGCCGGCTCCCCCGGCCAGACTGGGCTGGCATTACAGGATATTACCCCATGCTCAGGGTGGAGGGCAGCAGAACGCGCTTAGTTACTGCTGGATGGAGATTGATAGGTTTTCAGCACTCGGAAAGTTTTGAGTCGACGATGTAGATAAATTTGACATTATGTGATGCGAATCTCAGATCGATAGAGCATCTTTTAAGGCTAGGTCACTTGACCTGACCTGGGCTGGTGATGTGACTTGGGACGAACTGGGACTAAAAACCGGTCATGAGGTATGCGTGTATGTACGTAAATCATAAAATATGGTGATGAATTAATATGTATGCCGAAAACAGCGACGTGCAGTCCCGCTGTTCTTATCTTCATTTTGTTCTGTTTTTTTGGCTATCTGTGAAAAGCCTAGAGGATGTGGGTACCCCCCGACCAGTGCGGTCTTAACACAGCATCTTTCCCCTTCCTGGTGCAGACACGATTCACTTTAAATCTGCAATGAACACAGAAGAGACCATCAGTATCGATACATGAAGCCTTGCATATACTGCTCACTCTTATTACCATTGCTTTTTAACGAGTCAAAAATCAGTATTTTCAACTGACTGCTCGTGCTCGCTGTCCTTACTACATGTTTTAAACAGCTCACCAATCAAAATTACACGCAGGCTAAACGTGCTGGCGACACATTGGACATCACACGTCAGATACTGGTAGGTAATGTTTGACTTTAAAAAGTCCGGTTTGCGTAACAGTAGAGAACTGGCGGTGTAAACCTTTACCTGTGAGCGACCACGACGTCATACAGCAGCCGGAAAACACAGTAGGAATGTCAGAGTCGACCTTGGTGGGTTGTCACGGCCTTGACGGACTCGATAACCCGTGTGGCTGGGCACACTGAGGGCCATGTGAGAAATCCGAGCGGACAGCCGTCCCACGCCCACCCACCGCTACCGCTTCCGTCTGGCCCCATGACTCAGGTGTTTCAGGTATCTGGTTTTTATCTCATTCCTCCGAGGACCTGGTAAATTTGCGTTTTATCAGCGTGTTTGCTCTAGGGCTTTAGTCCCATCGCAGAGCCTGAACTCCCCGCCCAACAAGATAACCAATCTTTTTGTCTTTTGGATGTTTGCTGAGCGTCTGTAGCTGTTTTTACTTCACTGAAGCCCAGAATGAAATTTATTATCCACTTTTGTCCATGTAGACGCAGTCAAATGCAGCCCACTATCTCTCTCTTCGCTTCTCTCTTCTCTCGTCTTTTTTTTTTTTTTTTTTTTTTTTTTTTCTCTCTCTCTCTCTCTCTCTCTCTCTCTCTCTCTCTCTCTCTCTCTCTCTCTCTCTCTCTCTCTCTCTCTCTCTCTCTCTCTCTCTCTCTCTCTCTCTCTCTCTCTCTCTCTCTCTCTCTCTCTCTCTCTCTCTCTCTCTCTCTCTCTCTCTCTCTCTCTCTCTCTCTCTCTCTCTCTCTCTCTCTCTCTCTCTCTCTCTCTCTCTCTCTCTCTCTCTCTCTCTCTCTCTCTCTCTCTCTCTCTCTCTCTCTCTCTCTCTCTCTCTCTCTCTCTCTCTCTCTCTCTCTCTCTCTCTCTCTCTCTCTCTCTCTCTCTCTCTCTCTCTCTCTCTCTCTCTCTCTCTCTCTCTCTCTCTCTCTCTCTCTCTCTCTCTCTCTCTCTCTCTCTCTCTCTCTCTCTCTCTCTCTCTCTCTCTCTCTCTCTCTCTCTCTCTCTCTCTCTCTCTCTCTCTCTCTCTCTCTCTCTCTCTCTCTCTCTCTCTCTCTCTCTCTCTCTCTCTCTCTCTCTCTCTCTCTCTCTCTCTCTCTCTCTCTCTCTCTCTCTCTCTCTCTCTCTCTCTCTCCCGGAATCAAAATCTGAACACCACGCCTCCATAACTCGAACCGCCTCGGTCCGATTATCCGGTGTTGAGCGCCGCGCCAGATTTACGTTGGTAATCCCATCTGGCCGTGTCCGCGTCTGCGTCCGACCCCGGGCCACCGCGCATGCGCGTTCAGTACGGCACCGTCAGCTCGGCGACGATACCATCAGCAGGGTCCACCCCATCGCCGACAGGCTTTCCCCTCAGCCATCGGGTGAGTGTACCGGCAATTAGCAGTATTTCACAGGTCGGTGAGTCCGTGCGTCTCCGACGCCTGGGCAGGAGGGAAGTGGGCGGAGAAACGGATCGACACAGTCACAGTGGGCCGGCGGGCGCTCAAAAGCGCTTAAAATTAATTACCGTCGGACTATTGGTGTTATATCAACAATATTTTATAACTAGGGTTTTCAGATGCCCCCAAGCGGTTTTCGAGGTTGTTTTTGCTCTATCTGCAGCCCATGTCCAGCTATTGGCGTAATATTAACAGGCTCCACACGGGAGAGGGCGTGTTCAATGAACACAGCAAGTGCTTCTTCGTCTGTGTATCGTATTGGGATATTTGCTGGCTTTCTTAGCATTTTTCTTACTTTAGTAGGTCTTGTGGGAGTCACGGTCACGTCTCTGAGAACACCAGAAAGGTCACGCTTACCTTCTACACGCGCTTTGGAGCGTGTGGCATCCAAAGCTCCGCAGAAGAGTAAGCAGCCTTCAAAGCGGAGGTTCGACGACGTTTGGAGCTTCCAGAAAGTGCTCCATATAAACCTACAGGCCGACCAGGACCCCGGCTTGTAGATGGCTGGTCAAGGTCAACCGACTCCAATACCCTCGGAGAATCTGCTGCTATGAAACATTCGTTCAGCCACTTTTCCTCTTTCTCCAAGAAGCGGTCTAGGGTTCTGTGACTTGCTTGCCATTTCCGCTTCAGCCTTGCAATAAAAAATTGTGCTTTCCGACCCCACGTGTCCCTCTTATGCTCACTGAATCCACCCTGTAATGTGTCCGTAACATATGACACTACATCATCCACTGCCACTTTGTTGACACCAATATTGACATGCACAAAGTTAAACACATCCCTTCGTGAGATCATTTTGTCCACTACAAAACCACAGTTCGCTAGAGCAAGGCACTTCTCCAACTGAGTCAGGGGCCTATTGTTCCTCTGTACCAGACCACTTCTGACTCAAGGAAACGACCGTCTTATGTTTCGTCTCATCTCAAATTTGAGTTCTCGTGTTCAGTTCTCGTGCGAAGCGACATAGTCATCTGATGCTTTTAGTGTAAAGCGAGTGGCAAACCCAGACCAATCTGCGCGATCTCTAGCCCCGAGCGGCGTGTAGAGAATACCCATATTTTCTGTGTAAAGCTCTTGACCCAATGTAACCTGGAAAAGATTGCTAAACTTGCAGGTCTACGAAGTACCTCAGAATTTTGTTAACCGGGACACGAGAATCCTAAAGGGTACACTTGCCCACACTTGCCTAAAAGTGAACAATTTCTACCATTGGCCGTGTAGCAGTGTAATACTATTACCGCACCCACGCATTGCATTGAACAACAAATATGCTCATAATACGAATTCGGGCAAAATCGGGCAAAAGTACTTATAACGCATGAAAGTACACACATTCAGCTACTTTGTGGACCAATTTTCACTGCGGCACAAGGTGATATATTTTTTAAAACCCTATTTCAAATATATTCTGATCAAATCTTTCTCCGTTAGCAACATGACTTGATAAATTTGCTCCCCATACCTGACCAATACACGAAATGAGGTTAAAACATGTACTAACATATTTGGAATACTCTGTTCCTTGAAACAAAAGGCATAAAACTAATTTCTAACCCTTTGTAGCGTTGAAAAACACTAGTGAACAGATAAGGAAATTCAGGCGGGAAGTGCGCTCCGAAACGCTTTCGGTAGAAAGCTCGTGTTCAGACTGTTTCTGCACAGAGTTTTGTAGTCGTTTTGAAAAATAAGAATGTCATCGTGTTCTACGTTCAATTTCACACTGATGGCACCCAAAAGCAGCAATATTTTCGAACTTGCGAAATCCGAATAATAAGCGCTTTTGAGGGTCCGCGGGCCCACTGTGAGTGTATGGATTTGGGCCTCGTTACAGTGCCGAAGGTAGAATGGTCTCACCCGTTCACGCAACATAAAAACGGGCGGCAAAAAACAAACCGCACGGTTAGGACGCTAAAACGTACAAATACACCACAATATTTATTGGATAGCAATACTTGCTCTGATAAATTTCCAAGTGAGCTGAAAGGATACATTTTATAAACGAAATCGGCACGGTAAAACAATGCTGCTGATGCGACAAGAACTCGTTTAATGTGATTTGTGTTGGCGAAGCACAGCTCGGCATTTTAATTCCGCTGTATGCCCAGACCAAACAGCGATTTTGTATTAGGAGTTCAGCGAGGTCGCCGCTCGCAGCTAACGCAGTGTTTGGTCTGTAGCGGGCCGTGTGGGCGAGCCTTTATCTCCGTCAAAAGGCGACGAAGCCAGTGTTTGAGCAGGGTTCGCTGCGACTACACTGCTCCCACGGGACCACGAACAGACAAATGGCAGGCAAATGTGGGGCCACAAGGAAAGTCACAGGCCACATAGAGGAACTGACAAAGTCAACTTGATTAAGACCTTTGAATTCATAACTATCCTGCGACGGTTTCAGGATGGAGTCAGATGTCTCACGGCGGAAGATATTAATTATGTAATGGCTTCCAGCAGTGGAGTAGGTCAGGTGGTAGGCGTTCCTACTTCGACGTCAGGCCCAGAGTCAGCGTGACCCCGACTCCAGGATATTGGGAAGTGATGCTGTCCCAGGCCGACCCAACACATTAGAGTGGAGCTGTCCCAGACCAGACACAACCCACCAGAGAGGAGTTGTCCCAGACCAGACACAACCTACCAGAGTGGAGCTGTCCCAGACCAGACACAACCCACCAGAGTAGAGCTGTCCCAGACCAGACACAAACCACCAGAGTGATGCTGTCCCAGACCAGACACAACCCACCAGAGTAGGAGCTGTCCCAGACCAGACACAACCCACCAGAGCAGAGCTGTCTCAGACCTGACCAGACCCAAACCACCAGAGCAGAGCTGTCCCAGACCTGACACAACCCACCAGAGTGGAGTTGTCCCAAAACCGACACAACCAACCAGAGTGGAGCTGTCCCAGACCAGACACAACCCACCAGAGTGGAGCTGTCCCAGACCAGACACAACCCACCAGAGTAGAGCTGTCCCAGACCTGACCCAAACCACCAGAGTGGAGCTGTATCAGACCAGACACAACCCACCAGAGGCGGAGCTGTCCCAGACCAGACACAAACCACCAGAGCAGAGCTGTCCCAGACCCGACACAACCCACCAGAGTAGAGCTGACCCAGACCCGACACAAACCACCAGAGTGGAGCTGTCCCAGACCAGACACAACCCACCAGAGTAGAGCTGTCCCAGACCAGACACAACCCACCAGAGCAGAGCTGTCCCAGACCAGACCCAAACCACCAGAGTGGAGCTGTCCCAGACCAGACACAACCCACCAGAGTGGAGCTGTACCAGACCAGACACAACCTACCAGAACACTGCAGCAGTCTAAAAAATAAGAGCGTCTGGTATTCGATGACATATAAGGAAAATTTTCCTGAAGGGTTCGGGGGTCTGTTTAGGCTTTAACACTCGAACATGGGGGACAGCAACAAGAGGACATCCAAACAAATGACGATCATGAAAGCTAGATTTGTGGATATAACGTAGACCGAGATCTTTCAAAGCGCTAAGGAGAACCATCTATAATTTTGCTCTAGGCCGTGCATTCCAAATATATTGTTTCATTCAATCCAAGAAGGCAAAAACTTTTAGGGAATCATTAATGGAACGGTGATCACCATTAACCTAACCTGAGCAATTATATTTCCGCATTACCTGCACTGACACCAGCTTCCGATGACTACAAACCTATTGACAGCAACCGAATTATTTCCACAAAACTCTTCAGATTTATGTCCCCTGAAACGCATTCAAAACTGACAATGATATATTGAATAGTGCTGCAAAATACAAAATAGTGACAGCAACCAGACCGCAGTATGTAACTGAAGAGGACTCGTGACCAATTGGTCGTTTTGATAACTGATTCCAGTCAGCACAACATGCCGCCCATGGTAGAAACTGACAGCAAAGCCACGAAAAATCACCGAATGTTCGACTCAAAAGGACAGCTCCTCTCGATGAATGAGATCCATCGGAAACTCTGCAGTCTGAAATCCACCGACCGACCCAGCTCTCAGCGGCGTATCTTGAGGGGCTATCGCACACAACATCACATGCTTAATGACCACTGGCTGACAAAAATCTCCCGCAAAGCTGCTATTACGCCAGATTAGCCGGGCGATTTTTCTGTGTCGACAATGGGACCACCAGCTGCTGGCGTACATTAGCCCGACCACACTGCCGGCCACCCGCCGCCAAGGACACAGATCTGGCCGAGATGCAGACGGCTGGACGGTCACGAACTGGTCCTCGGACAGTTGGACGGTCACGAACTGGTCCACGGACGGCTGGACAGTCACGAACTGGTCTGCAGACGGCTGGACGGTCACGAACTGGTCTGCAGATGGCTGGACGGTCACGAACTGGTCCACAGACGGCTGGACAGTCACGAACTGGTCCACGGACAGTTGGACAGTCACGAACTGGTCCACAGACGGCTGGACGGTCACGAACTGGTCCGCAGACGGCTGGACGGTCACGAACTGGTCCGCGAACGGTTGGACAGTCACGAACTGGTCCGCAGACGGCTGGACGGTCACGAACTGGTCCGCAGACGGCTGGACGGTCACGAACTGGTCCGCAGACGGCTGGACGGTCACGAACTGGTCCGCAGACGGCTGGACGGTCACGAACTGGTCCGCAGACGGCTGGACGGTCACTAACTGGTCCGCTTAGACAGCTGGATTCGGTCACGAACTGGTCCGCAGACGGCTGGACAGTCACGAACCGGTTCACATAAGGCTAGACGGTCAGACAGCGTGGTCCACGGACACCCTGTTGGACGGTCACGAACTGGTCCGCGGATCACCTGGACTTAGTCACGAACTGGTCCGGAGACAGTTCCAATTGTCATCGGGAACGATTAGCATAGAAGACAAACTGTGCCAGCCATTATACCACCTCCCCCCTATTTGGAAAACCTAACCCTCATCTGGGTCTGCAGTTTTATTAAGAGATCCGGGCTTATTGTAACATTTGAGGTTTTAGGATTCCCAACAACAGACAGGTCTTTAATCCTTCATTCTTGCAAGATATATAAACAGGAGTAGACGTTGATTGGGCGTAGAGGTTAATTGATGAACAGTTAAGGCCCGATATTTGTCATTTGTTGGTGCAATGTATGATTAGAGAGCGGAACTCACGGGACTGTTAAGCTAGTTTATGACGTATTTTATACAAATCATCCAACAATACGTTACCAAGCAAGGAAACATTAAATTTCTCCTCATTCTCTCACATAGTTCACGAGAATAGCGCAAGGATACCGCACTCCAGAATACCCAGAATAAATAGAATACCTCTAGATACCTAGATGTACGGGTGTTTTATGAATGATATTTTTGAATTGGTCATAATGCGGCTATAAATAGGTTGTTGTGGTTGATTTATATCATCAAGGAATTTTGGGACATTTACGATTTTTCGTATTTTGATAGCTGTTTTTTCTTTTTGCTAGTTCAAACAGTCTTAAAATGAGTAGAAAATACTGTTATTCTGCCTTCATCAAAAATTTTAGTAGAAATCACGCGCGTATATGTGACAGTATCACGCCAATGGCACCGCAAACATTATATCGTCACTGTGGTACATCACGGTCCACACGCGCATTGCCTCTGGAAATCAATTATAAAAACACACCTCTCGCTTAGGAAAGCTTGGGTCGCAAGCAATCCCCATTGGTGTGTCCTTGTTCTGTGGTGACGTGAGATATTTTGGCTGTGCCCGCCGCATCCAGTATTCATATGGAAGGTGCCAATGAGCCATATGGGCTTGGCCGAAGCTTTAAACTTGTAATGTTACTAAAACTTGTGGTTTGATGTGCATGCTCACGTGCCATTCTTGTGTGGTAAGCCTTTTGAGTGTTGCCGTTCCGTGTTCTAGTATTTTTGGGCATATATCTTTTTCTGATCATTTTCTGAGTACATTTATGACGGGGGAAAATATTTGATTCAAATGGAACATGTTTATAGAAAATGTCCTACAATTTACCATTAAATGACCGTTTTGTGGACGGATTTGAGGATTTCTAGTACTTTACTGAACATTTAAAAATATCTTCTTCTGAAAACCCTGTAGCAACTCTAGAACTATTCTTGGAACGTTTTCCTCGTATTACTCATGTTTAAAGCAAATAAAATTGCATGGCCCAGTACTTACCACCGGACAGAAATTCTGAGGCATCACCGGGGATCCACTCATATTTACGTTCATTGCTATCCCAACGGAGTAAAATAGCGTTGCCTCTAGATTATATATATATATATATATATATATATATATATATATATATATATATATATATATATATATATATATATATAATGTGAGTATATAATAAAGATGAAGACTGAACCATATACTGAAGAGATGAAGATGATAGCTGAGTAGCATAACGACATAGTCTCCACTGTATAACAGACTAATGCCGGATCAAACCTCACCACCAACAGCACTGGAAGCCACTGTGCTATTCTGAGCTTCTGTAACCCTCGTTTTTTGGCTGTTGAACATCCCAGCGCGTCTTTGGGCGACGGCGCTGACCAATCACATAACGGGGCGACGCGTGAGACTACTACAGAGTCGGTACGGCGTCGTGTGCGATCTTGTCAATCAGGGGCAGTTCCCGCAAGCTGGAGGAGGGCCTCTTCAGAACCCAAACCAGCCTTGCACCTAGTGCACAGCCGCGGTTAGAGGACCGGGTAGGTGTCTGTTCCCAGGCCTTTTCGGAGAATCGCAACCGCCTCCAGAATGGACCACCCAGGTCAGATATGCTTTCGGAGAGGTGCTTACCAAGAAGTGGTCTTAGGTCGATGAGTGGTTATCTATTTAAGTCACTGCACCATCCCAAGGTTTGGAGATCAAAGAAGACTGCACCAGCAGTTCCAAGCGCCCGTCATTCACCAGCGCTGTGTTTTATATTCCGTTTCAGTAAATGTGATGGCTCTAAAGCAATGCGATTTTGATTCAACCGTCCTTTTTCCTTACAATCGTTTGTCTTTTAAGCCGCACCCAGTGCTGCGGCGCGTTGATCTATTCCGGCGCCACGCCTGAGCGTCGAATTGCCAAGCCGGTGCCGAATCCAGCGGCGCGGCAGGACGCGCGAGGCTGATTGAATAATCACTCCATCACTGTCGGTACCCGCGATGGCCGGCCAGCCCCCAGCCAGCAGGCGCTGTTGCACTGTTGCAAACACGCTGGGGTGCGAACTGGAGGCTAAATTGGCGCGCTTGAGCTGGCTACAAGTGCCCACCCCTGACCAGCGAGTGTCTCGTCGAAAAAGCGTACATATCAGGCTAATAGCGCCGAGACCAGGGCACATCCCACCAGCGCGGCTCTGCAGCTACCTGCGCCAGCCGGGCCGGACGGCGCAGTTGTCACCTCGGCTGCACACCCCCGGTCTGCGATTGCACTGTTGGACCACCCCGGGCGGGGATCACAGCCTCCCAGCCGCCAGACCGGCGACTCAATGGGTCGCATCAGCGCGACACGCGGACCGCCCCCCGAGCCCGGTGTGGTCCACAGGTTTGCACGCCGCACCAACGCCTCCACACGTTCGACACCGGAGCGGGCTATACTTGTCTCAGCCAAGGTCATTCAAACGCTTTCTTCAAAACGACGATGATTGTGATGCTGTGACTGAAAATGTGCAGGATGACCCATTCAAACGTGATATCGCAGTAAGCTCGGACAATGCTATTGCGCGGAGGATGTGGAGAAAAGCTCTGAAAAGTTTCTGGAGGTAGTGCCGGCAGAACTGCATATTTTTGCAAATATCCAATCCAAGTTGAGCTACCTCCTGTTGTGAAAACTGTCAGACATCGAGTCATTTCGCCCGATTTGTTCCAACTAAGCCTCAGAAAATCGTTTTGTCTCACGGTGAAGATCAGATTGGTGCAAAAGGCATGCATATCACATCATTGTTAACAGGTGTCTCATATTTCGGCAGAGTAGTTGGCCAGCTACTATCAACTTGCTAAAAGCAATCACGTCATCGCATTAAATCCACCTGGAAATGTTTGGCTACTGTCTGGCCATCAGATACAGGTCGAAGCATTTGGATGAGCCGTCAAGCCTCATCAATCGGTCGCCCCGAAAAACGGTACCGGATCGATTTCAAACACATGTGCTGTGCTCATCAGAGGCATCGCTACCTAATTCGTGGAACAAAAATAACCACCAGAGCCGACATGAAGTCACCGAAGACGGGCCTCCCGGCGCGTTATCCTCATCGCATCAGCAATTTAGATGGCTTCGACGCTGGTATTCAGGGCTGGCTGCGATATTTCTAAGTCTGGAACACCGATTAACAGACTCGTGCCTCACAAAACACGGATCGGCGACCGCTTATACTTGCTAACTTACCGCGAAGGCACGTAAACGATGAGCGTGTCCAACAGGTGCTGAACCTGTTGGATGTGTTGTAGCTCATTTATATCTGACACTATCTGACGATATCCGCAGTGTTCCAGCTCGTTCGGCAGGCAAATCGATCTTCGCTGCTATGGTGTCACCGGAGTACACAACTCAGTGGTGAGGTCCGATTATAACGAAGAAAGATAACACATTCTCGTAGTTAGGAAACCTGCAGTGGGAACCGGATATTTTTGTTTTTATCAAAGTTCTGCGGCTTTAAACACAAAAATCACAAACATTTCAACACAGATGGAAAATATAGTTTTTATCTGGTATTTTTTGTCTCAAAGCATGTACAAATGTTGTACTTTTACGCATAACATGGTGGTAAAAAATTTGAGATGGGAAGCAGGAAGTATTAATAGTGATCACCTTCCGGATATGAGCCATACTTATCAACAGTATCGATGCAGGGTTCAGATTTCAGGAGGGTCGCCATGGGCGTTCAACCCATTTTTTCCAGTCAACGCAAAAGTTATTCCTGTGAAAATTTATCATTTAAGACGGGCACAGTACCTCAGCCCGCCTTCAGTTCCGCCGCCTATATGTGCAAATCATAACGATGAGTGCGAGTAAACTCACCGCGTTACTCCGGTTATTTCGGTGCATCCTCTTCAGTATTGCTTTTGCCTGAGTTTAAAAAAAATGAACAGCGAAGATAGGATAAGCACTGTACCACTGAAGACGGACAGACTGAAGACAATCCGGACCTGAGCCACGGCAACAGCCTAATCAGTGCCCAAGCTCCAACTAGGGGTATTTGGCCATCGGAGGTCAATCAGCCTCGAAGCTTTAACTAGTGACGTTATCACGAGACTAGGCTGGTTGAGGGCAGAGCAGCTATACAAGTAGCACTATTTGACTCCACTGAAAAAATATTTCAATGATAGCAGAGCCTCGTGATTGCGAGCGCCTTAACATCCAGACATTCAGTGCACGGCTGCAATACGCGGCAGTACCCACAGCTGCAAATGCCCAGGGTTAAAACGGAGGCAGGTAAGAAACGATTTTTATATTTGACCGTGCCTACCATCTAGTAGTATCCGAGATGCGCCAACCATCGGTGCTTTCAAATTCAGGTTGAAGCAACACTTTCTGGAACAGCAGGCAGAGGAGCGATAGTGATTTGTCACTGGAGGTGTCCCAGGCGAATCCATATTTAACGGGCAGTGTCCGTTGTAATTCATCTGAAGGATGTATGTGGTGGTGCTGTGAATGTGATGGGATGCACGAATGTTTTTGTCCTCTACAACTTTTTAAATGTCTGACTCGAAGTGAAGAATAATCCTCATATGATGCAATCATCCATTACGTGAAATACAATACAATACATCATACATTCCATCCGAAGTCATGCTTACCAGTGAAACCATGCCTTTACACGACATTTCGGGTGCAAACATACCTCTGCCCAGCCGTTTTGGCCACGTAAGCGCCGAACAGACAGTTGGTTCCATCCCGGGTGTGGGGTCGGGCACGCACGCGTCACACATCGCACAGTACGGCACGCACGCGTCACACATCGCACAGTACGGCACGCACGCGTCACCGATCGCACAGTACGGCACGCACGCGTCACACATCGCACAGTACGGCACGCACGTGTCACACATCGCACAGTACGGCACGCACGCGTCACACATCGCACAGTACGGCACGCACGCGTCACACATCGCACAGTACGGCACACACGCGTCACACATCGCACAGTACGGCACGCACGCGTCACCGATCGCACAGTACGGCACGCACGACTCACACATCGCACAGTACGGCACGCACGCGTACCCGATCGCACAGTACGGCACGCACGCGGTGGTACGTGCACGCACTACATCCAATGTAGGGCCGGCGATGGCGCCGAGGGCTAGGTCCATAATATTTACGGGAAGGACGGCGGTGCGTGCCGGCGCGCCGGAACTGGGCAGCCCAGTGCCAGTGCATCAATGATCGGCTGCCGAGTTGCGTGCGGCTCTGCGGCGGCCAGGGAAGGCAGCGCGCGGCGCTGTACGCAGGCATAGCTGCCGGATATTAACCATGTCGCGCTTTCACCGCGGTAATCTATATTGACACTTTTCCGCCTGACCGACACGTACGATATGTACCAGCTGCGTACGCAGACATACCCATAATATCACCTGACCCACTTTTTCATGTCCAACAACTTCGGTCGGAGCTTTTCGGCTGCGTTAAAGAAGTCGTACACAGTGTAAGACACAATGGGGCTTGGGGGTCAAGCCCTTCTCTGAAATTTCTCAATGTCTATATTACTGCATAGGCGGAGGTTGTTCTGAGGTAATGGTGGAGGAGGTTCCAGCCCCCCCCAGCCTTCCGCCTCCCCTCAATGAAGTCCTGGAGCCGCCACATCAGCGAGACGATTACATGCGACAGAGTCGCGACTCTGGGGAACGGAGACGACTGGAGCGATGATTTGTTCTAGTTACCAAGCCTCTGTGGATGTTCCTCGTGTCCAGAGTTGACTACTTCAGTGAGCGCGTGAAAACACTCAGCGATGGAGTACGCAACTGGGTAAAGCAGGCCGAGTATGGCGCAATTAGTTACCGTCGACAGGTGTTTACGTGACAAAGAAATAGTGACCAGCGAATAAGAAAGGTTGCACGAATAAAGGATCGCGCAAATGAAGGGCTGGCACTTGCAATCGCGATACAGGTTAGATCAGTTAACAATGTCTCCCGAGCGTCACATGAAGTGTAAAAATCAGTGCAGGAAAATTATATAACGTGTTGAAATGTTGCAGTACTGAATACACTAAGCGGTTGCATACAACACCCTCAGTATAACGCCACGGTAACCTCATAAAAACTACAAGGAGCGTATCAGTTGAGCAATAAGTCATTTCACACTACAGGAGTCCCAATAGTCGCTTCATGGAGGATGAACAGCACGGCTTGAAGAAACTGCAACAATCACGAGAGATCTACACTTATTTTCCAGATACACTCTTTTCTCGACTAGATATGACCCAACCATCCTACCTGGATATGACCTAACCATACCTGCTACTGTCAACTGTTTTACAGTTCGAGGCTTAACCCAGTAAGCAGAGTCCTGATTAAGCAGGACTACCAGTACGCAATGATCAGTTGTGAACTTAAAAATCCCAACATCCCTCATGACAACCGTGATCACTAAGATATTCTTATAAAAAAGTGAACAGATGTACACCTGTAAAGCATACTGAGAAGATCTAGTTGTTTAATCTCAGTGACTGGTATGCTATTTTAATATTGTTAGTTCTCAGTGGTAAATCTGGATGACTTCCAAAACACGGACTCCCAGTTAAACAGACCGTTTTCAAATAATTTTGCTGTCAAACCACATGCCATTATTTCGCCAATGGTTTTACATACCGGACAGTCCTTAGCTTTTGGTTTTAGATTTCGGATACCCCAAAATGTTATGCCAAACCAATATAAAAGCTAAGAGAACTTCTCTGAAACTTCCCGCATGAAACGCTATCAGGCGACATTCGGAAATAGGCATTATTGATAAAAAGTGTTTAAAGCCGGCCACCTTCATCCCACATCTCCTGCTCCACCTCACGTTCATCTAATTATCGAACACAGGCAGTTACAAGCCCCATCGCGGCAAACAAGAAGCATGGCTACTCAGCATACGTCAAGTATGACAAATTGAGCCTCATAAATATAACGGGTACGCGGAACCTGGACTCGGACCCTCATCAAATAAAGTCATCCATCAGATTGAGACATTGTAATTTTTTCCAACGTCGTCGGCACATCCGCAGCCGATGCAATATATCAGATTGCTTAAAACAGCACGACTGTATAATCTACCACGTGTCGCAAAACTGGCTAACCAGCGCTTGGCAAACAGGCGCCGCTGCGAGACGCACTGCGAACTGTGACTGCGAGTGTCAGAGGCGAGACTTATAAAGTGAACCGCGACGAAGGAAGCTTGAACCTCACCAGTTTCCATCTTATTAGAGGGTGCGAAATACTACAGTATTCTCTCCTCAAATTGATGAGCTATGAACGATATGGAGGGTTCTAGACAAAATCGTAGTTACAGACTGAGCAGCGATGTGTTCGGAGCGCCGTGCCAGTCTTGCTCGGACGTTTCGTCTGCGGGGTACTTAAAGGGAATGTGGCACCTTGGTCGAATCCTGGAATTTAGTGAAATTAGGCGTACTTTTAGCCAAAAATAATGAAACCACTCATTATTTCTATGAAAAATGTTCAATGGGCTCAGTATTTTGTTTTTAAAAATACTCCTCTAGAAAAAGAAATAAATATCAGCCTGTGGATGATGTCACGATCTGGCAACCACTACCATACTTGAAACGCTTCAAGGGCTTCGATTGGCTGATGCTCATCGTGACGTCAGCACATGTCGTCACACCAGCAGCTCACAACAATGGCCGCCGGGCGAGGGGTTGATAAGGGGTTGGTGTCAGATAGGTTTTAGTTTTTTTCTATGGAAATATCGAGTTCCAAGGCAAATGATATATGGAGTACCGGGTTTTCCGACTTGCCTTACAACTTGGCTATCTCAGTTAAAATCACGTTATGCAGGTGCCACATTCCCTTTAAAGGCGCCGTAGGGCAGGCAGGTTGCGGGGTACTTACAGCCGGGTGGCGCCGTAGGGCAGGTTGCGGGGTACTTACAGCCGGGTGGCGCCGTAGGGCAGGTTGCGGGTTACTTACAGCCGGGTGGCGCCGTAGGGCAGGTTGCGGGGTACTTACAGCCGGGTGGCGCCGTAGGGCAGGTTGCGGGGTACCCGCGCCAGTTTTCGATGACTGCAGTCGACAGCGGAGCCCTGGCAGGAGCACTCCGGCGGACAGCCGTTCAACAGGTGCGCCTGCATCGCCAGCCACAGCAGGAACACCAGGCACTGGGCCCAGCGCTGACGGCGGCCCGACGTCATCGTTCCACCGGCACCAGTCACTCACCAGTCACGGATCACGACAACACGACAGCGGCCGGCCACGCTACATGTCACGGCCCACGCCGGCAGCCGGCACGCTGCGCTCTCGTGAAGAGGGCTCGGTCCAAAACCACACCCGAACTTCACCCGAACAATAAGTCGAGCTGAGGTGCCACTGAAGGATTTGGCCCGGCCGAATAGAATCGCAGCCGAATTACACTAGTTAATGACAAAGAAAATATCCTCAATGCGGTCCAGCGCCTTTTACACGAGACAACGATATGTTGTATCGTCACGTCCTCTCCTCACGACCTCTGCACCGCCCCGCAATCCCCACCACCAGCCGAGCTGCCACCGCGAGCTGTCTGGTCGCCTGACTGAGCAGCAGCAGCAGCAGCAGCAGCCAGCGCCGACGCCGAGCAGAGGGCAGCACCGCGGGCCACTGCCGCTGCCGCCGCCGGCGACGCACCGCCGAAGCACGCGACGCCATTGGCCCTCCCACCGGAAGCCGACGCTGTTCACTGCCGATCTGATCACTGATGTGTCTCTCCAGGTCTCACCGCTGGGTTTGTTCTGCCACAGATCACAGCAGGGCAAGCGCTCTCCGGAGCTGGGTCAACAACACGGGTGTTTTGTTCTCTCTCCAGAGTTACGTTGTTGGCACGAGGGCCCTGCCAACAATCACTCTTGATCAAATGGATAAGAGTCTCGTGCCGCAATAGTTTTGATTATCTTACAAACGCATTCGAACATGAAGGCTATGCATGAAGACTGAGTCTCACCGGTCCCTCAGTTCAATGTTCTTCCTAAGCCAGCAGCTTATGCATGGAATAATACAAAGCACTAGTGCAGGAAGCCTTACACTGTGCTGATGGATTGCCACTTTAAGCTTTCAGGACACTTTTTCAATGTTAAAATTTGAAAACATTAATACAATCAAGCCATCTATTCGACATTTATAAAGAGAAACCTACCTAGTGAAACCTACCTTCTGCAGTAATCAGAGCCAGGTGGTCCGCCACTCAAGTCCGCTACTCCGCTACTCGCGGACTCTTCAAATGCTAGCGGAGTAATGGTAGTGGTTTCCACCTTCAAATGGTAGCGGGATAGGGATGGTGGTCTCCACCTCCAAATGCAGTGGAGTAGCTGGTGGCAGACTCAAAATAATTCAAAACCACTGCCGCAACCGACAACCTGTTAAGAGGCCCATATCCCGAAGCAATTGTTCTATGGAAATTGGAAGAAAATGTTCTACCCATCAGAAAAATATGACAAGTTAAAGAAATGTTTTTGCTGCATAACTTTCTTTGCATATCTTGCAACAAAACTGCTAATTTTTCTTGTAACAGACAGATAAGCAGTAGTTTCCCTTAACATGTCTTTAAGAGGAGCACTAAAAAAATTCTTGGGTAGCGCATTAGTAGCAGTTTAAAATCAAGAGAAGCGATAGCGGAGTAACGAAGTAGTGCATGGTAGCGGGTAGTGGTTCCGAAACTTTGAAAAAGTAGATCTAGTAGCGTTAGCGGTTTCAGCCAGACAAAGTAGCGGAAATAGCGGTAGCAGTTTAAAAAATTTAGAAGCATTTTCCATCTCTGATTGCAATAATCGTTGAGCCTAGCTAGAAAAATCATCAAATAGGTGTCACAAGATAGTTATACCTACCTACTAAAAAATACTACAGAAAAAAGGAAATCACAATTTAAAAACATTATTTAATAATTGAGTAAAATCCTGCATATTCGAAAAACGGACCTTCCTAGATGTAAGTCATGATTTGAATACTGGTGAACAGCATTGTTTCACCTATCACTTGGTGTCAAAATTAGAAAATTGATAAGCTAAATTGCGACCAAGAGTGTGTAAGTATGCACTTCATGTGCTGTGCTCAAAAGCTCTGTCTTTTGGCACGTAGATGAATATGGGAAAAGCAAGAGTGCTGCACTAAATTTCATTCAGCACTCGTCAACGTATCCTCAGCCAACATTACAAATGGTCGGTAAGTTGGAAGGAGATACAAAATTGCACAAGATGGTGTGTGAAACATTTTGAGATGTTGCGCGTGCTAGACCTCTGGAACTGACCAAGACGCTGAGATTGAAAAATACTACGCTTTCACGTGCGAATTCGACACTGTGACTCAGGACTCTACGGTGCCAGAAGTTGTGTCAATACAGCAATGCCGAAAATGGAAGTCTCCGGATGTGCTTTTGTCGCAATTGTTTCCTTAAGTTCAACGAAAGCGTGATATTTGTGACACAGAAAAAGAAAACTATACAACAGGGAGCTCGTAATTATCGCCTATATGACGGAATTCGCAAAAGCGTTTCATACTCCCAAAAAAATTCCAAACAAAGAAAGTAAGGAACAAATGAAGGAATGCAGAGTATACCGGTAAAAATAGCATTTGTATTTGTTTTTTTCTCCCACTTTAAACGCATTTATTGAAGAGAGAACCCATTCTGGGACACCCTGTACGCTGTGATACCAGGTACAGATAGCTTGGGATCATGCTTTGTTGGTAGAAAAAGAAAGCGGCTAATAATATGCCAACTTCAGGCCCCAATAGCCACTTTGTACTATGCCTTCTGTTTTATGAAATTGAAGAGTGGTTAATAGTGGTAACCAGTGGCTGATCTAGGCGAATGGTTTTGAAGGGAGTAACAAGTCTGAAAATCGTGAAAAACATAGTGTTTTAATCACACAAAAAAATGAGAGCATCCAGAAGTAAATACAAATTTCATTCCTCCCCTGGATTCGCCAATACTGGTAGCTTCTTCTCCGAAGGCTCAAAAGCAGGCGATACCCAATATGAAACCACACCTACAATGGAGGCCATACCCTGAACACCTGCTACCGGCCACCGTCAAGGGAAGACTATGGCTGTTACGTGGTCTGTGTGTATGCAAGACCACGGGCTGGTCTGGTTGGGCCGGAACGGTGGAGTTTTTGCGCTGCTGTTGGGCTAAACAGCCTGAGCTGGCTGACAAGAAGAGCTGCGCTCCTCCCGGACGGTATTCGGCGGCGACAGGCCCGCCCACGGACACCATACGCCCATTCACGCCTTATTTGGATCGCGCTGCTGCACAGCACGCCACACTTGTCGGTGATCCAGCGCTTTTGCGGCACCTGATGAGAGTTTTCGCTCCATCGGTGAGTCAAATCGATGCCAGACGAGAGTGCATGGCTTCTCAGCGGAAAATGTACTCGCTCAATGTATAATTGTACATCACTGAGGCTTCACTGGGTCTATGACCTCACCGGTGACGAATTGGGTGAAGCTCAGGCGTGTCTTTGACGCGCTGTCCACGCTCTGCACTGATTGCGCTCTCGATTGGAGCTCTGAACGCCAGGCTTCAGAGCGACGTCGTGGTCGGTAGCGGGCTCGTCACGTGCTGAGCTGCGTGGCGTGATCAATTAGCAGCCCCCTGATGCACGGCAAAAAGCTGCACTAATGACGGCAGGGCGGAGACGAGCCCCCTGCCAAGCCGGCCTCCAAACGCCTATCCCTCCTCTTCTGACAACGGTCAACAGCTTCAACTCCCGCAGCCGCCCCCACAAGGAAACATTGTCAGCCGGTGGCTCTGAGGACGAGGCCGACATTGCGATGCACTGACGACCATCTTCGGTGTTTATTTTTTCATATACCCAATGACGCCATTTTCTTCACACAGCTTTGGCTCTGACCTCCGGGTCTCACCGATCTGTAGCTTCATTCATTCATTCATTCATTCGTTCAAATAGTGTCGGCAGTCATCCCCGGCACCGGGCTCGTTCATCGCCCTCAAATCACGACTCTGCAGGCTGACCAGAGGCCCCGCATGTATTGGTATATGGTGGTAGGAAAATTGCGGCGCTGTTCTGGATATTGATCGCGCCACATCTCAGCGATATTTTTTTATAAACAACACGAATGAACCATGTCTTTCCACTCTGCAGCCGCCTTTGACATACTAATGCACGTAGCAGATATAACAAAGCTACGGTAGCCTTGGCGCATATGCTGGAACTCGAACCCGAATCTCTTCCTGCACTAGACCAGGGTTTCAGTCGTTTACCAGGTAAGGTCGCCTATTGCAAAGCCTTCACTGCGACATCCAAGTGCTAGAGAGTAGCATCGCCCACCCCTGTAAAGCCGTGTGTTAATCGTTATAATGTGCACGTGTTAATCGTCGGCATGGCAGGCGACGTTAGATGCAAAACTGTTGGTTCGAGTGGTGGATAGGGAAAGCCCCCCCTCCAGTCCAGAGGGGGGCTAAGGGGCTCAGCCAGAGACTTCTCCGAGGCAATGGCAAGGGAGACTGGAGCCCCCCTGCCCCCGCCCCAATGAAGTCCTGGATTTGCCACTGGTTGACTCCACTGCCACCCTGGCCAATGGATCACGATGCCACTGAGATGGTCGGTGGCCACAAAACTTACTGCGATGTGCCTTACAAAGCGTCGTAACGCATCATGGTTTGGGGCTCCATCGCATAGTTAGAGTAATTTATGATAATCACTGGCATTACCGTATGCTTCATCTCTTCCGTCAATTCACAAGAATGATATAGAATGCTGATAAAAGTTAGTATTGCTCAGAGTACTCTGGTATCGGGAATCTGTGAAAGCTTTGCAGAGAAACTAGAATTGTATTATCCTGCTTCATTTTTGTTTCTCATTTTCATTGACTGCATATACATTTGTCATCCGCACGTCTCCAGCCTCTTTGCACCCCTACGATAGCCTGAATAAATATATGGCATCCTGAAGACAGGTTCCCCGCGAAGGGCAGAGACAGTGACCACCGGAGGAAGGGGCGTAGCCAGGATTTCGCTCAGGGGGGCAGCGTCCCGAAAAGGGCCCCTGCGACAGCACCAAAAGGGCCCTGATGGGTAAAAAGTGCCCTGCTTGTTACAGAACCGTGTCCTCAGGAGAGCCCTTCGGGCCCTCAGGGGGGGCGGCTATCCCTGCCACCCCCATTGGCTACGCCCCTGACCGGAGGTAATCAATCTGGCAAAATATGAGCATTCCGCAGTGAACCACCGAGAAACACATCCACCCGAAGTGGGCCTCTCTCCCATATAAAATACAGATCCCTTAAAACTAGCGGTCACACAATACAAAATTCGTTTTTTATTGCTGAGTCAAAGGCGATGATATAATCTGTAGATTATACACAGTAGGACTCGTAAATGAAAAAGGTACGACAAGTGGATGGAAATTAAGCTCATCAACGGAATCTGTTGAGTATGAAGGCCCAGATTTTGGGCACCGTGCATCAACAACAGCTGCGATTCAAAGCATTCAATGATCCCAATAAATATTTGGATAGTATACATCACCAATAGTGAACCATACATTCGTGTGCAGCTGATATAGAATTAAGCATTTTTCCATTTTCCTCCCATTCAGAAAGTTTACAGACGCTTAAAGCTTTTTCCGGTAATTTGCATGCAGTTATTTGTGATGATGGTGATGATGATGATGCAAGAAATATTCTGACAGGGCGCAACATTTCAAGTCAAGAGCATTTCCAAGAAAATGAGAATTAACGCAAAGGACTTCACAGTATTACCGTGCTCCTCCCGCAGCATCACCCCGCTTCTCCCATAGCACACGTGCTCCCATCACCGTTCTTCTCCCATAGCATCACCGTGCTTCTCCCATAGCAACACCGTTCTTCTCCCATAGCAACACCGTGCTTCCCCCGCAGTATCACTGTTCTTCTCCCATAGCATCTCTGTGCTTCTCCCATAGCAACACCGTGCTTCTCCCATAGCAACACCGTGCTTCTCCCATAGCAACACTGTGCTTCCCCGCAGTATCAACGTTCTTTTCCCGCAGCATCGCCGTGCCCGAAACTTCTCCGTGCGAACCGATGCCAGCCGCTGATCACGATTCATATGCATTTCATCACCTCATGCCTCAGCAATGATCGTCTCCGTCCGCATGAAAGGAAAGTCCATTGATAAACGAATTGCTGTCACGATGATGCCGTAAATATTGTTGCAAGTCTGAGATTGGCACGTTCCTAAGTTCATTAGTTGGCTCCCATCCCTGCTGCCATAGAACTTCCCCGACGGGATGAATATCGGCTCCGAACTCCGGTGCAGACTCATCATACCACCCGAGGGTGTTTCCGTCTCTGCACGCTCCAACGCTCTCCAAACAAATTATTCACGACATTGCCGGGGATCAATCGCGCCAGGCACGCCGCTCTCGCGACATTGTTTCGGCGAACAGAAGACGAATGGTTCTCAGGGCTTCACTGGACACCATCACTGACTCTTACAATTTTGCTTGCCATGTCACCGTACAGCAATCCCTCCCGAAAGCAGCGGGAGAAAACGCTAGATAGCACGTCTTGAGAGAGAATATTCGGCACCAAGCGAATGACTGAGCAGTCGCTAAAAATGCAGTAATTGCCGCAAGCTCAGTACACGGGCCAGTTGATACATTTCGGCATCCCGTTTTCCAGCCCGAAGAAATATCACACCTATGGTTCAAAGTTTCCTACTAATTCAATGTCTTTATAACAGTGACCTTGCTAGGCTTTGATTTAGGCTCTGTTGTGTTGGATACCTTGCATCCGATACTTTTTATCCAACCTTTATAGGGTTTCAGAGTGAGAGAGAGAGAGCACAAAATAAAACCGTTTGTAATTTCAGCTGGCGGAGTCCCTTTATTGTTTCCCGGCGCGTTATTGGTTCTGTTTGGGACCTGCGGTGTCTATTTGAGCGCGCCGCAGCGCTTGCTGATCAGCTGCGGTGGTTTCCGATGACCGGTATCGGTATCCGATTCCCAGCTCCTGGCCGCCGCCGCCGACGACGGCTGGCCTGAGACCCCCAACGACGCAGCACAGGTATTGGGCCGGGAAGAGGCACTCGACGAGGACGGACGACTGCCAGCGGCGTCGGCTGGCAGTCGCGCGGCCCTCGTCGCCTGTATTGCTGGCCGTTGAGAGCCATCCCGTCGACGCCAGCGGCAGGAGGCCGACTGGAACCAAGCACTGGGCGGATCAGGTGCCGAAACTAGCTTCGCCGACGGCGATCTCATAACGGATCAACAGCGCAGCGCTCCTGAAAATGGGCCTGGGCTCATTTTACCATCGCCAAGCCTGTGACAGAGATTGTTCGTGGCCTTTAGTCTATGAACCAACCCAGATAAAGCATATACTGCAAGTACGAAAATTTGGAGAGGATTTAAGTTTTTTTTCGCAACGACTATAAACCCACTGCAGATAGTGGAAATCGTGCGAACATTATTCGAAACATCTATCTTAGAGCTAACCGTGCCCGTTCAATTTGTATTCGACTCTTCTGTATTTCTATACAAAGTTTATCGGTATCCGCCACCATACTAATTCCTAGGGATCATACAATAACTTGTGTGGATGAAATAAACTGACCAGTTGGCTCAATCCTATACCAGTATAGCATTGAGCCAACTGGCTACCACTGCAGCGCAGTGGTGGATCTAGTCGGTAGGTTTGGGGCGGCGGCAAATCAAGGTCGAAAAGCTAAAAAAAAACGTCACGCGGTGTCTCCAATGCCTTTTAAGCACTCGTAAGGTTGATCTTTTATAAGAAGTTTGCAGCTGACTGGGTGGGTTCTTAGCCTTTTCGGGTCTCATAGTCCTCCTCCTCCTCTTTTACCCCTCCTTCTTATATTGCTCCTACTCCTTTTAGAGTAGACTACGTCATGAGGAAGAAAATTCAGCTCCATCCCGGTCCGTATGCAATGTTTTACCAACAAATCCAGGAAAATATATTCGCATATACTACGACATTCAACCGAAATCCAGTTTATAACCGAAAATACGACTAAATCCAACAAATTTGGGTCAAAATCCATATTCCGATCCACAATTACCCCAGGTCAATCCAATTTAATCTGATCCACCACCAATAATCTGGTCGGATTGGACCAAATATTCATTTAGATATCAAATTCATGAGGCACTCGATTCGACACTATCACTTGTCTTAAAAGAAAAAAGAGTGTCGTGGGAGTGACCTAAGACCCTAAAAAGATGATAAAACAGAAGACAGTAAAAGCGCTAAGACTTAAAAACCACCCTAAAAACTCCTCGCCTGACGACAGTCCAGGACCGAAACGTTGCGTTTGCCTCATCCCACGCTCTTTACCTTTTACCTTTTGCCGAGTCTTAGCCTTTTTGGGCTTTTTTGGGTTGTTAGGGTTTATGTGTTTCACTTTCTGGACTTTGGCATCTTTTACCTTTTTGGGCTGTACATGTCTTAGATTATATTTTTATGGCCGACGGGTGGCTTTCGGGGAAAGGGGTGGGTTTTGCCTTTCCAGCGCTTTACTGTCTTCTGTTTTATCATCTTTTTAGGGTCCAAGGCCATTCCTACGACACACTGCGATTTATGGCACCCTCCCTTCAGCAGGCTTTCCGAGAAAGGGAAAACCCTGCATCTCAGGTCAAAACATTCAAATTCGGAATTCGGAATGCTCGACTCGAATATGGCGTCGAATTTGGTGCTGGTCGCAATCCACAGCACTATGGGGCAGAGCAGAGGAGATGCATTACAGGCCGCGCGCGGTGGACAGCTGGCTGGGTGTTCCAGCGCGCGGACGTCCCGTCCAGCGTCCAGCGTCGGCTGGGGAGTGGCGGGGTGACGGATGTGACACCCGGGACACCGTCACGGTATCGACGCAGCACCAATAGTCCGGCGCACCGACATGCCCGGCGGCAATCAGTCCGCTAATGAGGCCATTTGTCGCCGGACCGCGGCGCGGTGGCCGCAGCAGCCTTTCCAGCCCACTGCTGACGTGCGCTGCACTCGAGTGGCTGATCTCACGGTGCCAGGCAGCCGCTTCATTGTGGTGTACCGCTGCTGGAGAGAATGGCGGCACGGGTGGGATTCGCAGGAGTCGGCAGCTACCCTCAGAACTCGCCTGCCAGTGGAGAAAGTACACCTTTTTCGAGTTTGCAGGATAACGGATCATTGAATTGGCCGGTCACCTCTACAGCAGCTGAAGTGATTTCGTTCACGGAATGACCAGCCATAGGCAGATCTAGGGGGCAAATGGGGGCACTTTCCAGCAATACCCGCAGGGCCCCCTGAAACTATCACAGCGTCCTCAGAAAGGTCGATGGTGCCCCCTTTGAAATGCTGCTCCTCTCAGGATGCGAGTTTCGGCGCCCCCATGATAGGAATTGGTGCCCACCTGATAGGCTTTCCAGTCAAAAGTGGCGCCCCTCTGGCACGAATGGTGCCCCCTCCGATCAGGTGCACCCACCTCCGATCGGCAACCCTGGATCCGCCCAGGTGACACCTGGACCCTGGATGCGCCTATGTGACCATCTCCTGATCACCGCCCATCTGGTGACCATGTATTCGTGTTAAAGATGGGCATCCATTCGCTTCGTGCTTCTTAATTGGACTCACCAGTAAGTGCATACTGAGATTAAACACCTTTTGGACAAATCATGGGCGTTGTAATTTCAAAGGTCATTCGTCGTCAAAAAAGGGTATTAAACCCGGTCAGTTTCTCTTTTAGTGTGTTCATCATCCTCAACAGACCAGGTTTTTATTATTGCGCGTCAATATGTTAGAGAGGTGAAAGGGAATGTGGCATCATGGTCGAATCCAGGAATTTAGTATCAATAGGGATATTTTTAGCAGAAAATTATGAAAACATCCATGATTTCTCTGACAAATTTACAGTGAGCTCAATATTTTGACTTGTAAAATCCTTCTCTGGTGTGAAAAATAAGCATCTGCCTGTGGATGATGTCATTATTGGGCAACTACCACCATATTCAATAGGCTTCAAGGGCTTCAATTGACGGATTACTCACGGTGACGTCAGCGCTGTCGTCACACCAACGTCTGACAACTTTGGCCACCTGGCTGGGGTTGATTTGGGGTACATTTCAGGAAGGGTTTTAGCTTTTCTCCACGGAAATTTTGAGCTTCAAGCCAAATGATATATTGAGTACCGGGTTTTCCAGCATGCTTTACAACTTGGCTATCTCAGTTAAAATCACGCTATAAAGGTGCCACATTCCCTTTAAAAACATAGGTAAAAGGAAACTGCACAAACACAAGCATGTAGCACTTTTGACTACCCCGTGAGAAACATTTGAGTCCACGCTTAGAGGCGGCTCGGCTCGGGGATTGACATGCCAGATGCAGTGGCGGCGGGGAGGCGTGTTGGGTTTTTACACTGCTGACCCGAGTTTAATTCCTGCAGCGGGTCAGGCCATTTTTAACATGTTAACTGGGGGGCCATTTGCTCCTCCCCAGTCGGTCGAAATGCCCCCAGTGCCCGGAAATTGGCCCCCAAGTGAAATAGACAGATGACCTAAAATTGAACAAACTCAACCTGACGGAAGTGAGACAGAACACCACCTGACAGTAACAATTTTGTTCTATTGCTCATCCCAAATTGGCAATGCACAAATATTGTGTTAAAGCCTTCCACCAGTGGCTGTCTACTCCATCGTGCAAAAACGAAACAAAGCGCGTAGTTACGGGAAATCCCGGCAAAGCAGCCTCAGCACCAACTAATCACAACGCTGGAGATAGCCTAGAACCAATCAAACATCGTGTTATGACCGACCGGAAGCCCAGCTAGTACCGGGGGATTGCACGATGCTCTCATTTCACACGCGGTCAGTTGTCAGTGCTCAGAGCTTGTTCGTGAATTAGGCGGAACCCGATGTAGTAACAGCGCGTCAGACTGGTTGCTGGCGTGGTGTTGCGAAGTGCTTAGCCTATTTATTTATTATTGTGGTGGTAGCATAGGTAAAAGTTATAGTGAGATCACTGCATGTTTTTTTCTGTAACCTGATAAGTTTTTAGTTGACCTTTCTCATCGATTCCTTGATGTTGTAAATTGGTAAAGATTATATATTCGGCCAGCCCTTCATCAGAATCATTAAGCTGGCTCCCGAGAAACCTTTCAAACAGGGAAAGAGTTGGAGGCGCCATATGACCCCGACAGTTGGTGCGTCGATAAGCCGCAAAAATTAGTAACTGGTTTTTGCACTACATTTCCTAGATTATTTGGACAGCAACAGCCATACATCATAGAAGGTATGTACATAAAACTTATCTCGATTTAGACTATAAAGCACATGTGTTCGATACTTCAGGAATTTGCTTACCCTTGCTATACTCTTAAAGAAAAATAAGAAAATGGTTTATTCATTTCGAATATATTGCGGCAGAATCAGGGCTGCCAAGCTGGCAGTTTTCTGGCTAAATATTTTGAATTTGGGCTTTTTGTCGTGTTTGGCCGCGCGATTTTTTCGGTTAGCCCTCTCTTGAAATCTTACTTTCTTTGGCCCTTTTCTAGCAGCTGGCACCTAAGCTCTTTTTGGTTTGTCTCTTGAATAAATATGGCTTCTCTTGGCCTTTTCCGGGCTTGAATAAGATGTTCTGACACCAATAAAGGAACAGAGCAGCAGAAAAACTGTTATGTCAGTGGGAGGGAGGGACAGAACTCTATGAAAAAAACACGATCAAAACAATGACAACCACCCAAAACCGGACGCTAAGGATGCAATACTATAGGCGCCCTTTGGGTGGAAAGTCGATGGCAAAGTGCGCCCTCTGGGGCTCCACCCTCCCCCTCCCGCTAACCAAAATCCTAGATCACCACTGTTGAGGAGCAAAAACGTCACAGTTGGAAAAGCAGGAAATATATCAACCGTTAGCGGGGAATGGTGCGGCCAAGATAATTGATGATGCTAACAAATTTTCTGCTTATGTGGATAAAATAATTTAGTAGCTACGCGGGATTGGAGGGGCACTCCTGGCTTCCTATTAACCCGCACCTCACGAAGGGTCCGGCGCCACCTTCGCCCCACCGAGGGCATCAATGAGCCCCTTTCTACCTCCGAAAATATGGGTGTTAGCGCAAATCTGCAAAGCGCATTGGAAAGGTCGTGTGACTTCATTGTGATTTTACTTCACATGTTTAGGCGCTCAGGTGAATGGTTTGAACTCCAGACGTCAAGTTGGGTCACGATAGGCTATTTCTACTAAAATGTTTAAGAAACCTGGGCATAGCTCTTATGCCATTAGAGCTATTGAAATTTACTATAGTACGCTTGATAGGCAAATGCCAGGGCTTTCTCTGCTAAGTGGAACATAATGACCTCCCACCAATGGTTTAACCTGCAGATGGCACCTCTTGACCTAAAATGACCTGAGGTCACGAAAGGTCAGAAAGTGACCTTGCCGTATATCAAATGGAAGCCATTGATGAGACATACACGATGACGTTTAATTCAGCGCTCTAGCTTGTTGAGATTAAAAAGTGTGTCAGTTTTTTATCCCTGGTGACCTGTGATCACCTCAGATAGGTCAAAGGGAAAATATCGCCCCTGGAATCCGTGAAAGGGTGGCCAAGAAGGTTTTCTGAGAAATTGGAGCATTTGCAATTATTTTTGTGACTTTAAGATCATAAGACAGCTTTTCCATGCTTTTTCTATGGGAGAGTACACCTTGTGACCTGACCTCAAGTCACCAAATAAAATAATTCCGGATATACATTTTGCAAACCTTTATCTTTGAAGGGTCATCAAATGTATAAAACTTTCAAATCTGTGGCCCTGGTAAAAAAATGATAAAAACATACAAAAATTGATCAGATTAGAAATGAGCTAATGTAGAGCTCAGAAGTTGAAGTGAGGTTGCATTGGTTGACCTTGCCTGGTGACCTGACCTATTGTGACCCGGGGTAAAAATTGTTAGCGAGGGTGGAAAAATGATGGACTGAGAAGTAGACCCCTCGACCACGGTGCTGCACCTGGTCGTATTTCTGTAATTCTGAAAAATCTTAGGGGGCCATCGTTGTTCCCCCGGTGGGACGAAGGTTAAATAAGTAGTGCGTTGAAAAAATATTGCATCATATCAAGATCAAACTGTCAAAAATTACGTTAAAAAAATAAGAGCGATACAAGTTGTTTTTCTGTGAGTTTATGATTACTTTGAGGGGTCGTTTTAGTCTCAAATCTGACTTCTGTGATATTCATTTGGCTGTTTTAGTAAAAATAAAATTTGGACCCTTTTTGGCCCAGCTTCTAACTCGGTTTGGCCCTTTTCTACTGAAAAAAGAGCTTGGCAGCCCTGGGCAGCATCTACAATCTTTAGATTATGGAAATACACAAAAATTGGAAACATTTTTTAACACCAGCGCTTCTAGGTCTTATTAACGCGCCCCCCCCAAATGGGGTGTTGATCCCCTGAAGACACATAATGGCCAGCACAAGAAATGCCACCCCAATGACATTTCCTTAAAAATTGCCCTGGAGCGGGTAATTTATAAAGTCGTCCCGGTCCCCATATAAAAGCCGTCCAACAGTGCAAAAGTCCCCGATACCATACGGCCTCAGCAGTCGGCGCGTCGCAAAGCCTCAGCGCATGGCATTATACCATGCAGTCCTCTACACTGGCGTAGCTGCGCTCGCCTGCACACAGCTGGCCAGGTCGCAACTGGTGGGAATGCCTGCTGCCATGTCCATGTTCTCCACTCGTGAACGTGGCTCTCAAATTTCACGGTTCGTTGGCGACGAGCACCAACACACGAGGCATTATTTATGGAAGGCAACAAAGCTCTGATACAGGAAGATCCAGACGACAAACCTCGTGACTAACTTCATCAAATTGTGGAGGCCCCCAGTGATGCATGGGGGCGCCGTTTGAGCAAAAGCAAGACACTGATGATGCATCATGGGGGCACCAGTGGCAAAGAGCGGGCCTAAAAAGCAGGGGGCGCTCACAATGAAGCGCGGGGCGCCCTTGGATTGAGACGAAAGCATCAATGATGCGCCATGGGGGCGCCGGTGGTACATGCGAGGTTTCAACAGATTGGGCGCCCATATTGAAGCGTGGGGTGCCGTTGAAATGAAAGCAAGACATCAATGCTGCACCATGGAGGGGCTACTAGCATAGAGCGGATTTTCAGATGGTGGGGGCGCCCATAGTGAGGCACAGGGACGCTAGTAGTATAGAGTTGGTTGTCAAAAGGTTGGTGAGATCACGGTGAGGCTTGGGGACGCCGGTGGATTGGTGCGGAGGTACTAATGATGCACCATGGGGCGTCGGTGGTATGTATGTACATACATACATAGCGGGGTTTCAACATGTCGGGCGTCAACAGTGAGGCGTTGGGGTGCCGGTGGAACAAAAGCAAGACAAAGACGATACACCATGGTAGCGAAAGCGGTATATAGCGGAACGTCAGAAGGTGAGGGCGCCCGCAAAGAACCATGGGGGCGCCAATGGAACGAATGAAGACACTTATGATGCACAATGGGGACGCCAGCGATGCAGGGCTGGTTGTCAAATGTAGTATTTCTAAACAGCAACATTTTACTACGGGGCGCCGGAATTTCCGTTAAGGCACGCAAACGTGAAGCAGATGGAGGCCGCCTCGGAGGATGCCTTTTCACCGAGGGGGCCTCACCAACGAGGGGGCGACCCCGCGGCTCCCTGGATCAGCCTATGCCCCAAACAGATAGTTTCGTAGATCTCTGCACGAGAGCTGCGTGTTGTACGTGTTTATTATCAGGAAAGCTCACATATAACTGAAGAAAAGAAATAAGTCCAAGAAAGAGCCCTTTGCTCAACATGCTTTGTTTCTCCGACTCCATATAGTCTCGGCGTTAGAGCATCGGTAAGAGCAATGTAATCCATAGCACATGAAATGCACAATCACATGCATCCTCCTAACTGAACCTTGGGGAGACACTCCCAGTCTCATAGTAATAATAATAATTGTTGGGGCTTATCGACACACTAACTGCCAGGGTCATATGGCGTCGCAAATTCTTTCACTGTTGGAAGGGTTGCTCGGGAGCCAGCTTGCTCCTTGTTCAGTCTCATAGTGGCGCATCTGTATCGTTCGATATCGATATGCCCCCCTCTCTCCAGAAGCTCACATGTGTGTAAGATACGTCACTGGAAAGACCTGCTTGGTGGGGGGGGGCGATCCACTATACCCTCACCCAGGATACATTAACACTGTGCCGTTGCTTGGTCTGCTGAAACTACATCTATTTTATGAAACTCAACTTCGCTCAAAGGCTGGTTATAATAAAAGAGTGCGGCAGTGCATAGCACTAAACCTACATTATCATCATAAGTGCTTGTAAACTTCTGTGGTAAGACATGAAAGAAACGAGGCCTGCATTAGCCGGGTTGTTTGCTTTGGATACGAGGTGGCAGTGCTGACGACGTTGTGCCGTAGCGGCATTCTTCACAGACATTCGAGGCAGAAACGTGCACACTCTGCGCAGGGGTGCATCTTGACACACTGCCAGACTGTCCGCTGGACGCCCTGCATAGCTACTGCAAAGCAATATATCACATCATTTGTTGTTAAAGAGCTGCAAGAAAAATCACAAAATGTTTTTGTTTACAGTTTTGTGGGTGCCTTTTTTCTTCTGCCCATTGTGAGCTTGCTGAAGCGAACGGAGGCGTGCAGTTTCACAGCCAGGAAAGCTGGCTTCCTGCCTGACTCTGAGAGACTGGCAGCCTTTTTCCTCCCGAGGCACGCTGAAACCTGCACCTGCTGCAGCCTGTGTTACCAATACACTGACTGCGCCAGCTTCAGCTTCAGCAAAACATCCAGCGAGTGCCGCATGTTCAGGACCGTCGCTGGCTATGGAAACATCCAGGACAGCCCACACTGGAAATACTTTGTGAAGTCCGGTCGCTCGCGGCACCACCAGTTCTGCCGGCACGACTCCGACTGTATAGATGAGGGTGACTGGTGCCGAGGTCGGGTCTGCACCTCCTTGGACACGGTCACCTGTCGAGTGATCCGGAACGTCTTCGGGGCTGGCATCAAATATCGCAATCATCCCTCCTACCTCTATGGATGGCTGAACCAGGAGCTCATTCGGCTCAGATGCTACATGGGACAAGAGTATTCGGGTGCAACCACCCTCATTTCTCTGCACCTTCCGTCCCCTTTTAACAACGAAACTCTTCAGCGCCTTGACACCATGCCCGCTAGCCGATATCAGTACTCGATTCTGTACGCAGCCGAGGAGATCCGCCTCGCCGGGTCCGGGCCTTCCTACAGTCTCCTCCTGATGAACAGCGTCTTGCCGCTGGTAGAGTTCTCTGTGCCACGCTCTGAGCCCGTGTTTGCCCATCATCCGCGCCAGGTGGCCGACAGTGTCAAAATCACCCCCTCGATAAGCGTCCCCTTCACGCCCACCCTCCCGTTCCTGACCAACAGCTCCCAGAGTCTGCTGTCCATTGGCATGGAGTGGCACGAGAACAAAGGGGTGGTGGTCCCCGCGATGGGGTGTCGTGTTAAGTGGACCACCAATGGCTTTAGCGATCTGATTTATCTGCTGATGCTCGAATAGGAAAGTGGACATCCCTGGACGCCCACAGACCTGTACATGGCTGCCGCGGTAGCTCCTTCTCTTACCTGCGCTACCCCTTCGTAGTATTTTCAGTTATCTCTAAAGTGCTTATACGTTGTTTTGTGGGCATTTACTCGTTTTACATTTTATCCTTGTTGTTTCCAACAATTTTTCCCTGCGTTCCTGTACGGGCTGCCACTTGTTTTGCCTTCCTGCATCAAAATCTATCAGCTTTGTGAAGATAATTGCCAGTACTTAGCACTCGGACGGACTTCTGCAGGCACTTCGCCGAATGCGGATGGGTGAGCTCGCAGGCTAGACAGCGGTGCACCCTCTGCCAGTGCGTGACAGGCTGCAGTCCCGGGCCACCTTGTCGTTCCCATAGAGTCGCGCTCCATGCGTGGCGGTTCGTAAAAGAAACCTACTCGCTGGTTTCTTGCACTGTCGAATGGCGCTCTTAGGCTAAGGTGCTTCAATATGCGGGATTTCGAATGGCCGCCTGGTGTCTCTAAGATTCTCCCAAGGTAAATTGGAGAACGCAGCAACCCATTCAGAAGAACAGATGGGGAAAAAGACTTTGGGGCGATGCCGCTCTAGATCCGTTCGAAGCCTTCCGGTGGATAACGTGATGCACAGATTGCTGAAAATTGGGTGCCAGCCCGTGGGCTGCGCAAAACGGAGACAACTTGTGCCTGGAAGGCCTGTGCTGAGCCCCGGCGGTCATTGACATGCACGCTTTTAGCCGAGTTTTACCCAAAGAAAGCAAATGATCAGAAAGCACGAATGAAAGAATGAAGAAAGCACTCAAGTCAATCAGAATGGAGCGATGTCTTGGATATTCCTTCTTTTATATTGGGAGAGTGTTTTACATTTTATTTCTGCTTCGACTGAATTTCATCACAGTGTCACCACTGGGGAGGGGCCAGCAAGGTTATCAACCAATCACCTGAATTTTCAGATCCATTCAAATTAGTCAGAAAGTCCCGACTTTGTTTGAAGCAAGGTTTCAGTAAGTAACACAATTTTTAAATGTGCTTTGCCTAGATGGAAAAGCTTTCGGTCAGTAGAAAAGTAAATGGTTCACCAGCACCACCAAATTTTACGTTTTGCTCCCATTCCTAGACGTTTGAATGTGTGTAGGTATATGTACTTAGGATACTTAGGATTCTCCTCAAGTAGCCAATAAGGCTCTGAAGCAGCATTTTTGTGTTTCCAGAAGGGCGATGGTTATCATCGTATTTATTTGATCAGAATCATTGAAATGAAATGTTTAGAGTCTTTTTAGTCCCGCACTCTTTCTCTCTTTCTCTCCAACAAGTCCATGCAAAACTGCAGCTGCACGGTCAGTTGGCATAGGAAGGACATTTCAAAAAGTACTATGCTGAACGATCTAAGATATACCAGTCAAAACACATATGGGTTTTTCTTCTCCACATAAGCTGAGACAAAAGGAACAAAATATAACAAAAACTGGTGTCTGCTAAGGCCTCAAAAATTCGCTCAAGTCATGCACTTCGTAAAAAATATCGATGACTGAACAGGTCTCAGTTCTCGCTAAGCGCATTTCCATTTTAATCTTCGTCAGGTTATGTGAGTTTCACAAGTAATGACTTCTGGACTTTCTTAGTAAATTCACCCACTTACGTTTTCTCCACTAAAGTTATGAATCCTTCTGAAGGTGTTTTCCCTTAGACGAAATGTTTCAGCCCATACGTTTGCATGGATAGTTAGCTTCTTTTGTTTCCATAGATAACTTCTCTGGTTAGCATAGGTGCGTTTTGTTGTTTGTTTTTTTTTGTTTGATTGGATGCCTTGCAATATTGTCTCACCGAAATAAACATCGACACATCTTCGTGTATTCTTGGAAAGGCATGTATACTACAAATGTAGCATACAAATGTAGCACAAAAATGCAGCACCCACCAACACCAAAGCACCAGTTTCATGGTAGAATAAAGATAACTCAGAAGAATGGTCGTGGGCCTCAACAAAGACATTGTAAGAATATTTAAAAAGTTAGGGTATGCTGAAAATCGACAAAAAGCACCAGGACCCACCCTGAAACTTCATTAACTACTATTTTGCGTCAACGACAAAAACTAGCACAGAAATCCAATGGCGCGGTAACACAAAACAATGGAAGATTCAAAACGCCAAAACAAGCTACTGATAATCAAAGCTCCAAATGAAATAATTAAAAAATCACAAGCCAAATGGCCTAGAAGGTGGTGGGAAAGGTAGAAGAAAGATAGCGAACGTGAGAGGGTGATCCTTCTTCGCTTGCCCTTGGATCCGTCACTACCAAGATGCATCCATACAATTACACCGAGGTAAACACAGCCGTAAAATATCCGAGGCGCGCAGTCAAATGGTAACGACACGTGTCGTCATTTTAAGACACAAAACACCTTTTGAGCAGACAGTGCCCAGTTAGAGATGGAATGGACAACAGGCTCCACTGGCAGGAGAGAAGGAATATGTGAAGCAAGATATGAACCACAATATAGCGCCCTCAAACATACAGAAACGTTTAAAACATATATTGGCACCCCCTTTGAACTACAAAAGTCCTTTTCTAAGGCGGAAACGGCGCCCCTTAATAGCAGCCGCTGTCCGGAAAAAGAACTATGGATCCGTTCGTCTGCATCCGAAACAGAGCCTGGACAGGGCAAATCTGTGTACCTATTGAGGAACTGATAACCACTCTCGCTCCCCCTCTTATATTCAACCCTGTTCAAACGAGGGACCTTTCTAGTAAACGTCAACTAGATCTAGAGGTTTTCTTTGATCGAATATATCCATTAACACGCGCCCCGCTGGTGTCCCTTGCATGATGCGCCCCGTTGGGGGGGCGTTTTTCGCCCCCTCCGTACCTCGTTCCCCACGAAAGCTAAAGGAAAATTACGGGCGCCGTTCGAAAGCTCTTGACAAAACGAAGAGATTTTATAGGAAGAATTTTTATGTCAGGTCAATATTGAGGTCAGCATAGGTCAAAGAAGGCTTCAGGCTTACAACGAACCTCAGGGGAGCTAGAGCCAATATTTATGTATCACTGGATTCCTCTCATCGTGGTGAATCGAATGATGTATAATATTACCTTGCTAGGTCAAATAGTCAAAATGACCTGACTTCGACCTAGGTCAGGGTCACAGAGTGACCTGGTATGGTCATGTTGCATATCAATCGACTCCCCGTGACAATATAAGCACAACGCAAGCAAAATGGGAGCTTTATCTCAATTCAGTGAGAAGTTTTTGGCAAAACAATCACTCTCTGCTTCCCGTGACCTGATATGACTTTTGAGAGGTCAGATGCTCAAAAACCCAACTTAATGGTCAAGATCGTGGTAAGAATAGACGGTTTGAGGATTTTCAGCTTTATCTATCCAGCATTTACTGGAAACGAGCCCGTTCTATTTTTCACCATAGACTTATAATGGGGTGACCAAAAAATTGACCCCACCTTAGGTCAACAATATCGAAATTCCGGGATAGCAGATTTGTAGACCCTAATGACCTTATCATATTGTGGAAGCTTCAAACTGATCGGTTTGCTAATGTTCCCTGCTCGCTGCTTCAAACTCGTAATTTTAGGTGTTGAGGTCGGGTCACTTGACCCTGAATAGCTCCTTGACCTGACATGACCTTAACTCAAAAATGTGTTCAAATGTGTAAAATTAATCAGGGATAAGGTACTGTAAGTTTCGTTGTTCTGCGTCTCTTCGTTTTTTAGCTATCTTGGGAAAACCAGGAGGGGGGCGAATTTTGCCCTCCCAGCGGGGCGCGTGTTAAAAATGATTCTTGTTGTTGTATTCTAAGAGTTAATCTGAAAGCTTCTGTACGTATAAGTTTACAACACATAGACAATAGTTAAAGGCTAGGCAATAACAGTGCCTAATACAATTAGTTACCAGAAATCACGCACACTTTGTGTCCCAATCCCAAGAGTGACAACATATAAAACAATCCGTTTTCGTAAATCAGGCGTACATACATCTAAGAGCTCTGGCAGAGGGCTAGAACAATCTGGTAGGTAAACATGAGTTTAATTTCTAATCCTCCGTGCTAAATTACATGAAAAGCGTCCCGGAAAAGTTTATTCTTGTGACAAAAATCAATTTTAAGTCTTCCCTTTCGCCTGTTCCCAGCGTTTTGGCAAGCCGAAAATCGCATACGAGAGCTGGTGGAATATATGGCTAGGATCCGATTTTCCGCAGAAGACGTCGGTTCGGATCACCGGTGCGCTTCTGCCCTCTGCCTGTCTGAACTGCCTGCGTGTGTCTTGTGCGAGTTGTGCGTATTTAGTAGCATGAAAAGACATTATGTGAGTGCTGTTTTTTGTCCTAAACGCGTCGCAAACATCTTTTAAGTTTTAGATAGCAAAAAGTTTATTTGCTAGCCTAGGTTTTCACAAGAAAATAATGTCAAGTGATTCAGATTACTTAAATTTGGGTACGGAAATACCCATTTCGTACAGTGATTTTGTCAGCTGACCAGGAGTATGCCATCCAAGTGAGCAGGCAGTGCATTGCGAAATTTGCTGTGGAAATGTTGTGAACAGATCCTAATTCTAGGTGGCAAAACAGAGTGAGATTGCGCATACATATCCTTGAGTAAACAGATCGCAGAATAAATTCTTCAGTTCTGGGATGAACTCTGTCTCCTTGAATGTCAGTTAGCCTGCATGTCTCCAGCATGATAATTTAAAACACATTTCTGAACGCAAAACATAGCGGCAAGTTAAGACCTTACTTAAGTTTACGCAATTCCGAAAACACTCGAGTCTTTGATCACCCAATTTCTGGAACAGGCACGCATACATTTATGCCTGTACACATCGAGCTGAATAGCTGACAATTATGTGCCGATACATTGAGATCCAGTGACACTCCGGAGCTAACGGTCCCCATTGCCAGCAGGGTTCATGCCTGGGAAACCGCCGTTAATGACAAGTGGCCGTTTAGCAGTGTGTTGCAGCTTTCTACAGCCTCACCGCCACGCCCGGGGAGGTACTTAGCAGGCATAATGGGTGTGATCCTGTCCATCACTATAATGACGGCCTGTCAGTGGGTGCAGGGCGGTGGCCGGAGACGTGGCGCTCCCCTTCCGCCCTCCGACATTCAGGTTCGACAGCGGAGGCCGTGGTTTAGGTATAGCGCGTTTCGATTCGTATGGAAACAGGTCTATGGGACGGGGAGAGTACCAAAAGTTAAGTTTTTAACTTCCCTTTATGGAAAACACTTCTTTAATCATGCTTTTTACTACGTGCAAATGAAGAAAATTATCTAAAAAGTTTTAGCTTGAAAAAACGCGATTACCTGAGGATGTATACTTGCTCACAGTTTAAAGGAATTTCGAACTTGAAATCTTGCTCAGAAAGCTGCAATGCAAGTTAAAAAGGAAAGCTCTGATTTAAAGAAGAGTATAATTAAACCGTTGAGGTTTAACGACAGACGAACTGCTGAGGCTCACGTCGCAGCCGGCTCCGCACTGTTGAAAGCAAGACTGTAATTTAACGAAGATCAAGTCAAGACGACCACAAAACATGAAGCATCAGGAGAACATTTGCTTAAGCACGAGGTACAGGGTTTATGTCTTAATACCCAACCATGATCTTTTTACCAATCACAAACACGTCATCAGCCGAAAAACAGAAAAGCTCACAAGTTTGAGCGACAAAACCTTTTCTGATTTTCTCCAACTGACGTACCTGTGATGGGTAGGAAACCATGGTTGCGTGTTAAGATATAAAACTTGCGCCTCGGACTTAAATAAATATTTTCCTGATGCACTCATTCCGAGGTCATGAGTCGAAAAGTACAAAATACAAGTTCAAAGAAATATTTATATTTCAATTTGACTGAAATAACTCACAAATCGTGTCACCTACACATTGGTTACACATACAAATATTACACTTTTGGTGGACCAATGTTTTAGAGGTTCCAACTCTAAGAATAAGTTTATCTTGACTTCATTTGTTGGAATTCTGGTTTTATTTCCTTTAATCTCTATTAATCATCTTCTATCAACCTTTCCTGGATGCGAGATATGTATTTAACAGAACATAACCGTTTTAAACTGAATTCCGTAATTTTCATCAGAAAAACCTGTAGGGGAGAGGGTGGTAAGACGGGCATAGTTGGGTTTGAGACTGTTTGTCTCACTCGCTTTTCATTTGACAGTGATGAAATCTTGTTTTAAGCTTCAGTAAACATATATTTGTCCCTGCGCTTAAACATACTAAGATCCATGCATCCGTGCTAGGAGCAGTAACGTTTACCGTAGAATGGTGTAAAAGACCGTCTTACCCCAACAGGCGGGGTAAGACGGGTTTTATGAAAGTAGTTCATCATATGCAAGAACTTTTTGACAAAAACCTTACCGCGTTAAGTAAAATGAGTTGTGAAACACTTTGCAATGCATTGTTTCGATTAAATAGCCCAGAGAAAATTATTTTGCTGAATTTCCATAAAATCATAATTTTTCATTGGAATCTAACAATCAATCATTAAAAGTTCCTCAGCCGGTTTGTAGCAGACTCTCAGACTGATTCCTTTCAACCATGCAAAAACGCAGCGATAAAGATTATAATTTGTATGGTGATGTAGTATTTCACTCTGTGCCCGTCTAGCCCCATGTTAATATGTTAGAATATCTCATTCTTGGGGGTCACCGTGCTGGGGTAATATAAAACTTAAATCACGTAATGTATGTTAACGCTCTCCTGGGACAGGTTTTGCACATTTGGCCTTCCAAATAGGACCAGACACTGCCAGAATGTTACACTCAAAACTACTAACAATGGTAGGGTGAACCACTAATTTCGTTTTTCTAAAATTTTGACAAAACAATAAAGGTTAGAACTTTGTGTTTTTGGCTCATGATAGGACATTCCAAGACGCATTAATGCAAGTAATGGGACATTTATACCATAACTGGTCTGGTCCACAGAGCCTGTGCCCGTCTTACCTACCATGCCCGTCTTAACACCCTCTCCCCTAGTGATTCTAACTTTCCTGGTCAAAAGAGCTGGCGTAGAGCACCTCAGTTTCGTTCAGAAATCTGCGCCAGTGTCGTCATGGCATCTGTTCCACCTCTTCCCAGTTCACTGACACCGGCGAAACACGGTCCTGCCCTGATTGGGTTGCATGCCGGGGTGCGTGGGGCTGATCCCAAACGACTGGCCTGTAATACTGCACAAATCCGAGGCAGGATCCCAACGGGCTCTACGGAACATAGCCACAAACCTAGAAACTCTGCAACGGACAAAGAATATCCGTACATTGGGGCCTCCTGCGGCAGCATTGAACTATCGATCGAGTAATCCTGCTATATGATCTTATGAATACGGGATGTCAATTGGCTTCTGAGGTCCTGTGGGTAATTCACATTCATAAAACAGCTCGAAGGAATACTGTCAAGGGAATAAAATCAGTCGTTGAATGGTAAATCATATTGGCTACGTATTCCAAGTCTTGAGCAGGGGCGAGGGATAAGTCGTTTTGTTTGCTCAACATGAAAAGCTGAGCGGTATCTTCGGAAGCTCTGCAAAAGGGATTAGATTTTCAGAATGTTAGCCAAGTTTTCATTCCGAAATTTCGACATTACATGAGTCACATCAGCTAGAAAACATTTCAGCAGTAGTATAGATACATGCAGTGTGTGATTGGACATTAGGGGATAGGACAATGATGAGATGATTGACCATTTGGGGAGTTGGAAGGGGTAGAAATGAATGCAAATTGTTGGACCTACTGTGACTATGGCGTACTTTTGTCGGTTTTTTGCACAGTTTCCTGAAATCGAGGGCTGAAAGGGCATCTCTAAATGGGGATTTCAATAAAGCACATCTAATATTAGTGTGTAGCATGATGAAAATATACTTCCCAAGAAAAATATCGCATCAGATCACTGAAGTCTAGCCCCCAGGTATTGCAGTGCCAGAAATTTTAAACTCAGTAAAAATCCTATGGGTTACCGGAGCCTGCGACATCAGATTAACAGTCTTAGGAGACCGGTGTTCTTTGGGAAGCTGAAACAAAAATCCAGATCCAGAATTTCTGATAGGGGAGAAAGAGGCACCATATCTGCAGTACGCCACCCGCACCAGGGGGCGCCACTTTTGACGTTTCGGGGGACCCAGGCTATTTCAGGGGTCACCGATGATCGATGGGGGGTGTGCTTACCTGGATTTGCCTTTGCTACATGTTTCTGTTGTAAACCATCGTCATGGGGGACTCCAAGGCGATAGTTAGGGGGTGATGGTCCATTGCGAGTGCACAGTGTTAAAAATGATATTACAGCTGTTAACAGCTGAAGCGTGTGGAACATGCAAAATAATCCAAACCAGTAGAACATCATTTGTCCTTATGAATAAGCTTAACCATTTTCCCTTGTCAAGTTATTTCTAGTAAAGGTACTCCTTAACCAGTTTTTCCAGCACAGCCTGCACTAAAAAGTGTCTTGCAAAGGTGCATGGAAAACGTGTTCATTTCCAGAATATCATAGCCCCAATTATCCACACCCTCGAACCAAACCTGTTCTCTATTCTGAAGTCCAGGAGAGCTGCGTCACCTGGACTCAACCGATAATGGTTGAAATTTAACGACGCACCAATTACTGAAGCCATGCGACGCCGGGAGTTCTCATCTTGTTGGAAATATTCCGCAGCTCAGAAAAAAACTCGACCCGAGGACCCGCCAGGACTTGAACTCAGGATCTAAGGCTTGGGAAACCGACAATCAGCCCCGCACCTCTCGAGATTCCATCCAAAGACATTTTAAAGGTATTTTCATTTGTCTAGACCCAAAGCTTTAAGCATGCATCCAACTCAAGGTATTTAACCGCGCCCCACCGGGGTCGGCGCCACCTTTGACCGGGGGCCATCGATGGCCCCCTCTAACTCCGAAATATGGGCGTTAGCGCAAATCTGCAAGTGCAATAGAAAGCTCGCGTGAATTCAGTAAGAAATTACTTCGCATGTTTTAGTGCTCAGGTCAATGGTTTGACCTCCAGAGGTCAATTAGGTCAAGATCGGCTATTTTACTCAAATATGCAATGATTAAGCAAACTGGGCATAACTCTTATGTCATTAGAGCTATTGAGGCCTGGTAAGTAAATTTGATAGAAATTGCCAGTACTTTTCCGCTATGTGGAACGTAAAGACCTCCCGCCAGTGGTTTGACCACCAGAGGTCACCTCGTGACCTAATATGACCTGAGGTCACGAAGGTCAAAGTGACCTTGTCGTATATCAATGAAGCAGTGACAAGACAAACACGATGGTGTTTGTTTCACCGCTCTAGCTCAATTAGGTCAAAGTTATTGTCAAATACTCTTTTGACCTCCGGTGACTTGGATGACCTTGGAAAGTCAAAGGGCAAATATGACCCCTGGGATCCGTGAAGGGTGTCCAAAACGTTGTTCTGAGCAGTCTGAGTATTTGATCATTTTTGTGGCTTTTATATCATGAATAGCTTTTCCCATGCTTTTCCAATGGGGAGGTCGCCTCGTGACCTGACCTCAGGGCACGAAATCGAAAATCCCGGATATACACCTTGTAGACCCTGGAGGGGTCATGAAGTGTGGAAGTTTCAAATCGATCGACTTTGAAATGTAGCTCTTACGAGCTCTAAAGGTGAAGTGAGGTGACCTTGGTTGACCTCGTCTGGTGACCTGACCTTGGGTGACCCGGGGTAAAAATTTCAGGGATGATGGGAAATGTTGCGTGGGGTGGCCCTCAACCGCGGTGCTGCGCCTCGTGTTTTTGCTATCCCGGAAAAACCTTAGGGGGGCCTCGTGGCCCCCGGTGGGGGGTTAAAGAGCCCACATGATTGAATGAATTCAGCCCGAATTTTTCTCACGTGCATACGGCCGGTGATCAGTCTGCAGTCGAGGGAATGGCCGCTCTGTCATCAGAACAGTGTTATTTCGACACAGCGTGATTATCTCTTGTTGACTCACCGCTCGAGCGAGCCTGATGAGACAAAAGCCCGACTGTGGCCGATAAACGATGTTTGCGTCTTTGCCGACGTGCATACTTCCCGCGACACTTCAAAGACACAGCCGCCGGAGGTAAACTGGTGGCCAACCTGACTCCGCAGTTGCTTTCAAAGGGCCAACATGTCCTCAAAATGTTTCTCCGACATGCAAGAGCAAGGGGCATAGCTCACCTAACCAGGGCATCTGGCTTTCCCTGCGACGTTGTGCTGTCCACACTGCAATCCGCGTAGCTCTGATGCTTATATTTCAGACCATTCACAACAATTTCCACCTCTAGCACTAGCTGTCAAACTTGATCCATCCGCTCTGCTAAACAAGACAGACAGTCTGATCCGGTGATTTCGCCATTCATTTGACACATTTGACGGACAACTGCAGCAGCGCACAGCGCAGATGTGGATATATTGGCAGCAAGGCACGTGGCCCGCCCACTGCCTCAAATACTTTTTTGACTTTTGTAAATAAAAGTATATAAGTAAATAAATGTCAGATATGGCCACTCTTAAATCCCTATGAATTTCTACCCCCTTAACGAGGATGGGAGCTATCATTGAGGTAAGTACAGCTTCTACCTTTCTTGTATGCGCCTGCACAATAACAAGACGGATCAACCTTTTTAAATTTTACCGTCACTGTACGATTTCCTTTAATTTATGTTCCTCGTCTTGCCCGTGGGGTTCAACAATGCTTCCCACATTTTTGGTTTCAAGGTTGCAAAAGTCACGAGACAGAGGTCATGGAAATTTCATCGATTACCGATTAATATTTGTACCCGGTTCTGCTCTCTATATTGTGAAGGGCATCTGAGCAACACCTTTTTATTCTTCATTCTCCTTCCCCAAAATTCAAGCTCGATCCTACCTCCCCAAATACGCACCATTGATTGTACGGGCCTGCCCGCTGCCTTATTAATCCGACATCCGGCTACTTTGAATGCTCTTAGCTCTGGGACAATAACCAGGCTTTCAGACAGATTATTTGTAGGCTTTAAAGTGCTAACGGCAGTAAGTGCCTGTAGAGCCGTATTCCATTACTCAGCCATCAACAAGCCAAATGTGTAACTGTAACCTGAAAAAGGCATTAAAGCACAGCTTGACTTCAAACAAAAGCAGTTGAGTGGAGCTGAGCACTAATGAAATTGGTAACAAACACAATGTTTCTATGGGCACTGGGTGCACTCCAGCTAAGGCAGGCATTTGGCGCCGAAATAGTGACGATTCTGGGATTTTGGTAAGGGGGGACGAAACCCCAGAGGGCGGCCGATACCACCTGGGAGAGAGGCATTTTCTGTTCATCTGACATCACTCTATGTTTTTAGGGGGTGGGTGCTATAAAAGTATAAACGGTGAAAAACATAGACAATTTGGCCAGAGGGGCACCGCTGTCTGACGGGAAGCGGTGAAAAAGCAGAGACGAAATATTCAGCTGCTAGTCAATGACCGTAAAACAATACAAGATGCCAAAAAACAGAGCGTTTCTGTCACGGTGACCTTCTAAGCTAATTTCAAAAGTCGTTTCTCACATTTCAAGAGCATTCAGGGCATCCGTCTTCAGTGTCCAGTGTCCGCTGAGGCGGCTCCATGAAGTTTAGGGGAGGGGCCGACGTGGTTTCGTAACGAAATAAAATCACTAAAACTTGACAGGACCACTTTACGGAAACTGGTCTGCTACGTAGGCCATTTGGCTTTTTTGGTTGATTTTAAGTCTGTATTTCAGGCCAACGGGTCTACATTTTCGACTATTTTATCACTGGTTTCTAAGGTAAATATAAACGTAGGAGTGTCGTTAGTTTCATTAAAGTTGTTGGCATTCCAAGCCATTCGTATGAAAACTGTTTCTAAATCATTGGGTCGGAGTATTATAATAAAGGAGACTTAAATCAGGCAAAAATTAGACAATACGTCGAGATTGTCGTTGCCGACGCCCGTACATGCCGACAAACTCACGATGCGTCGACCTTGCTCTGATGCGTGATTTCCCGCCCTCGTAAATACTCACATGTAACTCTTCATCTTTTGCAAAGACACCAGATTGAATAAAAGAGCTTGAGTAACCCTTTCAAACCGCTAGCTTTCTCAGACCACAAGGATTTATTTCGTATGTTTCGCAATTTCGTAATTTGATCACTGGCTTTTAAAACATATAAACTTATTTTTAGTAAACTCCAAAAGGCTCGTCTCGGTTCTAGTGCGCGATTTCCCTGCCTTAGCTCTAAGTCTGTAATGGCGATAGCGAGTTCCCTGGCTTAGCCCTAAGCCTGTAATGTTAATAGCGAGTTCCCTGGCTTAGCTCTAAGCCTGTAATGTTAATAGCGAGTTCCCTGCCCTAGCTTGACGACCCCTGCCCTATATTTTCCAACATCATCATCAATATCTTAATACAAAACACGAACGGCCAGATGACGAAATTTTCTAACCACAAAATTCATGATGACGAAATTGTCTAATCGCAAAATTCATTGGCAGCAAGTAGCTGTAACAACGGTGACACTCACGTCAACACGGGAAAGACGGTTGCATTAAAGACAACGACATGCATAAAACACATAATACAGCACAGTGGTGGCTCCTCGACCACTAGCCCTGGCGATTGTGCGGTTGCACTATGGTCGTCAAAGAGCCTCCAGTTAACTGAGGCACGTGGGTATGCACACACGTACCAACGAACGCCAGGTCAAATGGCCTGTTATTTATACTGATGCACGCTTTTAGGAGCAGATGCATATGTCGATATTGATAGATAGTTAGGCTTATTTTTCTGAATACACATGTCTGATCATGGGTCAGGCATGGGCTGCTGAGCTGACAATGGTGTGCGTGCTTCAGTAATCACATTATTTCTCGGTATGATGTCAGAAATTCCATAATTTCGTCACGTTCTTTGACAGATGCGATTCAGCTATTCTTCAAAACCTGGCTCACAAGCGACGCATTTGATTTAATACAAAAAGATTCTCGAGTCATCTTGCAGTACATCACGTACGAAACCACGCATAATGGAAACAAAAAGTAGCAGGTACGGCTGGTAAGCGATCACCAGTTTTGAGCGCTCCGTGGTCTGTCCCGATGCGAGGTCACTGATCGCGTGAGGACTTAACCAGAGGTCAGAAGAATACCGGTTATGTCAACAAAGTTCAGAGAAATCTGCAGGAACCAAAATATTTGATATTTTTCAAATTCACATTACAAATAAGCCCTTCAGTGGAGTACAGTGCCCCAGTTTGGTACCTAGTCTACTTACTCAGTGCGTTGAGGATAACCATTTACTGTCCCGTAAAACTGCATAAACCTTTTACTACTTTACTCTACTTACTTACGCCCTTTACTTTGCCTCAGCCTTTTTCTTCCGGAGAACCCTCAAGGTTGTGATCATGAGTAGAAATTGAGATTCGATGGGGAAAGTAAATAATTTTCTCACCTCTGGGTCTAAGGCCATACGCCTCGTGATTTAGCCTCTTGCCAGGCCCTTCTCCGACACAGCCCAGCGTCCAAACACGTGGTTAGTGTCAGTGGTGGTCGAGAACCTCACTTCGATCTCAAGGGAACAGAAGCATATAAAAATTTATTCAGGTCGAAGAGAATCACACCCAGTTATAAGCTGAGAGTAATCGCGCCAGAAAATTTTTAATCCGGGACAAAAATGCATTCGTCTAACCTCAAATGGTCTTGCTTCCATGGAACTGAGGCTTAACCAGCGATGTGCATTTCTCAATTTCCTTTCTGTACACGCGCGTTTTATTGCATACGCGTTACCAACTGCACAACAAAGCGAGTGGGCCCATCAGTCTTCAATCCGCTACTGGCAAGAAACTTTCATCTCTCGAACCAAAACCTCAGCCTGCAGCTAAATTGCGTCGCTGCGTCTGGCCTGAACCTATACTGCGCCGCAGGGTCAGCCTGCAGCCATGCTGTGCCGAGGTCAGGATCAGCCAGAGATAGCGAACCAGCAAAAAAGTAGGATACTGATGCTGAGCTCAAAGGGAACTAGTATTTTCACTACACCACAGCTACAGTAGGAATGGAGAAATGGAGAGCTTGGCACTGATACTGATTGAACTGATTCTTTGCTGTTACTAATACTTTTTTGTAAAATAAAAAACTCCCCTGGCAGTGATGTGTTCAGTCTGCTATTATGCTATTAGACTGACATGCATCACTGTCGAGTGAATGATGAAGGATGTGAATGATTGTTGAATGTGGCAGAAACATTCGTCTTAAACCTGTGACACCAGGGGAGTGAGCAGAGTCTTTTTTCAAGTAATTGTAAATATTTGGCACACTGTTTTGGAAATTTAAGTACTTGAATATTCTTGATGTATGAAAACCTCCTCTGGGCAGTGATGTGTTCATTCTGCTATAATGCTATTGGAGTGATATGCATCACTGTCGAGTGAATGGTGAAGGATGTGTATGTATGTTGAATGTGGCAGAAACATTCGTCTTAAACCTGTGACACCAGAGGAGGGATGAATATAAATGAAAATATTTATAAACACAAGTAATTTATTATTGATATGCCTACATAACTGGTGTACCCAGCAAGAATTCAATCATATGTAAATTGCCATAAATGCTCTACTTCAGAATGCCAGCTGACCTATGAGACAGTATGACATGGAAACATTATGTGTGAACAATTGAGGAACTGGGTACCATGCTGTTATCAGTCTCTTCATCCTTCTGCTGCTCATGTGACCCAGACTTTATTCAGGCACATGCAAACCGGTTGCACTGTGATAGGTAGGTGGCAGCTACTGTCATACTTCGAGACCTACCACCTACCAACTTAGCGGTGTGGGGGATAGGACTGGTATGATTGTTCTAACATACTCAATCCATGAACTTGAATATAAAACCTATAACTTGTAGTAAATGATCTTGGTAATTAGAACCATGACCTTAGACTGCGGAACAGAGATTGGTTTGTCCCTGTCATACTGTTAACATCAAGAGTTAATAAATTTTGATTTGTTGGATATTTAAAGTTGTTTATGCCTTTTTTTGCAGCTCACCTTTTCATTCCGGAGACCTGATCTTGGCGATGCGCCCTCTCTCTCTTTCTTCAATAAGAGTATACAGATTTTGACTTGTTTATCGAATTAAAACTGATTTCAACCGCACTGATCTGCCTGTCACTCCAACTAAATTTAGTTACCTATTACTATTTTGTGCTTGATCCGCGCAACCCTGATATTTTTTCTGTTTCCCACTTAGTTTTGGAAATTTAAATAACGAATTTGTAAATTATGCACTGAAAATTACGTTAAAATATGAAATAGATAGGATGACGTGTCTAACATTCACACCGTCAAACGACTCGAGACCTAGACATGTGTCCCCGACTCTAATTAGACATGTGTCGTGCATTCAAATCCATAGGAATGATAACATTTTCGATATCACATTGCCCATTCTCTAGACTCCGGTTAACATAATTGATTATCGTTGCCAATACCTTTTTTCTGGGCTTTTGGCTATTTCATTTCTGCTTTAGGTCATTCTCTGTCAGGCTTAAACCCAGGTCTTTTCCCATATTGAATGAATAATGTTGTCACTGGATTAGATTTCCAGGATAAAACAATTAACCCTTTTGTTTCTCTGTCAGTAGATGACAATGTAAATGCTCATCGTGAATTTGAAAGATTAAGAACTGAATGTGTATACTACTTGCCTTCAAGATTGAAAGTCGACTTTAATTCGAAGGAACCTGATTTAGATATCCTCCATATAAACATAAGATCTCTTCTAAACAAGTTTGACCAATTTTGTGATCTCCTTAGAGAAATAAGTATCCCTCTTCATTTCATATCGATATCTGAGACATGGATAAACAAAGAGATAGAAAATGCATTTCAAATACCCTCCTACAAAGCCTATTTTTTCCATAGAGTCGACAAAAGGGGAGGGGGTGCAGGATTATATGTAAGAGATTATTTGTCCCCCACCCAGTTGCATCCTCCAACATTTTCAACAGCTGAAGTCGTTTGCGTTTCTGCAAAACCATCTGAAAATAAGTCAATCATTGTTTGTCAAGTGTATAAATCACCAAATACAGATAAATTAAAGTTTATTGAGGAGCTTAGTACCTGTCTGGAATGGTTACATAGATTCAATAAAGCTATTTATATCACGGGTGATTTCAACTTAGATCTATTTACCATTGAGACTGATTCTTGGACAAGAAGTTTTTTCCTAACAATGTGCTCCTATGGATTTCTTCCAACTGTATCGAAAACAACAAGACACCAGGCGAACTCGAACAGCCAAATTGATAATATATTCTCAAATAGCTTAGAAACCATTGAAAAATCTGGTGTATTATTGTCTGATATTGCGGATCACTTTCCCATAATTATAAGGATAAAAAGTAAAGTAAAAACAAAAAAAGTAATACCAAAGCTAACCTGTCTGGATTATCGCAGAATAGAAGAATTTAATAGTTTTTTAAGCTCTGAACTGACCTGCATCGAAAATGAAACTGACCCAAATTGCATCACTAATAAAATAATAAATTCCTACAATACTGGGATTGAAAAGTTCTCGCGCCCAATGGATAGGAATAGGAAAACACAACCAAGAAAACCTTGGATAACACCCGGTATTCTGATGTCAATTAACGTAAAAAACCAGCTTTTCATTAAAACTTTAAAATCAAACTGTGAAGACGACATACAGAAGTACAAGACATATAGGAATGTATTGATAGGGATTATCCGAAAGGCAAAGAAACAATATTTCGAGGCAGAATTCGAGAAATCCAAGAGCGATTCAAAGCAAACTTGGACAATGATCAGTGATTTAAGAAATATCCAATGCCATGGAAACGAAATCCCTGATATAATAAATGATGCAAATGGAAGCAAATTACACGATAGCGAAAGTAAAGCCGAGGCCTTCAATGACTTTTTTCAATACAGTTGGACAAAAGTTAAAAGAAAAGATTAAGCCGTCTCCCACAAATCCACTGAACCTAGTTCGTGAATGTGAAAATGAAATCCCACTAAAGCTTACAAATGAGGAGGAAATCACCACACTGATCAATGATATGAAAAATGTTGGTGCTGGGTGCGATGGAATTAACGTGAAACTACTTAAAAATACTTACAAAAGCATAATCAAATATCTTGTAAAATTGTTTAATATATGTATTCTCAATGGCGTATTCCCTGATGCCTTAAAAATTGCTGTAATAAAACCAATATTTAAAGCTGGAGATCGTCGGATCATAAGTAATTACAGACCTATAAGTATTCTCCCTGTAATATCTAAGATTCTTGAAAAGCTTCTTCATTCTAGAATTATGGAACATTTAGAAACAAATGGAATTATTCACAGCAACCAATTTGGCTTCCAAAAAAATCGCTCAACGTATATGCCAATACTTCTTCTTCAAGATTTTGTTACAAAAGCTTTCGAAAAAGGTGAATATGTTATAGGGATTTTCTTGGATTTAAAAAAAGCTTTCGATACGGTAGATTTGAACATACTTCTAGGAAAAGCGCAGAAATATGGCATACACGGCAATTACTTTGACATTCTCGGCTCTTATTTATCCAATAGGAAACAATGTGTCCAAATTGAAGATACAAAATCAAAATACAGAGAGGTAACCATGGGAGTACCACAGGGGTCCATACTGGGCCCTTGTTATTCATCATTTATGTTAATGATCTTCCTCTTATTGGCGAAAATGTTCTTTACCTATCGTATGCTGATGATACGGCCCTTCTTTTCAAGAGTAAAAACCCGGAATTGCTTCAAACGAATGTAAATAGAATATTGATACTACTTTCAGACTGGTTCTGTGCTAATCATCTGTCTCTGAACCTGGAAAAAACTTTCACACAGCACTATTTTCCTTATCCTAACAATTTCCGTATTCAGGTTAGCCTAGGTCAGCATATTATAGAGGAAAAGGAAGAAATTAAATACCTTGGGGTAATTTTCGATCAACAGTTGAAGTTTTCTGCTCATATAAACCATATCTCAAAAATAATTAGCAGAAATATAGGTATTATTTATAGAATTAGATATTTCATTACCGATCGGGTTGCATTTCTCCTTTATAATGCATTAATTCAACCATATATTAACTATTGTTGTCTCATCTGGGGTGTAAATTATTCCTCGCAACTCTACAGAATCACCATTCTTCAAAAAAGGGCTGTTAGGTTAATTGATCGGATTTATCTGCCTAGAAGTTCGGAACCAGCCTTCAAAAAAGTATTCAATCCTCAAAATTACTGATCTTGCGAAAACACAAATGCTAATTGTAGTACACAAGTTTCTTATTGGTTTACTCCCAGATGGTATACAAAATTTGTTTCACGTTAGGGAAATAAGACCATATGATACGAGACGTGTTCTCATGTTAGAGCAACCATTTTCAAATCGAAACTACCGGCTTTTTACTACGCCTTGCTTAGCGCCTAAGTTGTGGAACACGATTTTCTCCAACAAATTTGAAACAATTGCGGAAATCCCAAGAAATAAACTAACTATAAAAAAACTATTACGTGATCATTTCATTGGGTAAAGTAATGATGAAAGCGTGTTATAACAGTGGTAGCGAAGCGCGTTATTAATAACGTATATTAGACATGTCGGTGGCTCAGCACCTGGTGTCGAGTCACACCCTGGTGCTCCCACACGTGACACACATGTAAAAAAAAAGAAAAAAATCGAATCATGCTCTCATCTTCAGTCGCTCGCACCTCATCATCATCCGATAAAATGCAAAACAGGTGAGTAAAGACTCGACTTTTTTCTTTTCTGTTTTTTTTTTGACACGACATTTGGCTCGACAACTAGACGAGAATATCATTTATTCTCTTCGTTGCCCTTGGGGGCTGGTGAACAACAGGTTTCACCTAGCTTGCTGACCCGACGGGGCAACGGAGGGAATATACTCCCTCGTGCTCACATTTTCAGTCTCTCTCACCTCATCATCATGCAAAACACGTCGATGTATGACGGACATTGAACCTGTCTATGGCTCAACACCCGGTGTCAAGCCGCGCACTGTGGTGTTTCCGCAAAAGACAAACATTATAAAAAAATGTCAAGCCTGCAGCTATACTGCGCCGCCGTGTCTGGCCTGAACCTATACTGCGCCGCAGGGTCCGCCTGGCAGCTATGCTGTGCCGCAATGTCAAGCCTGCAGCTATACTGCGCCGCCTTGTCTGGCCTGAACCTATACTGCGCCGCAGGGTCCGCCTGGCACTATGCTGTGCCGCAATGTCAAGCCTACAGCTATACTGCGCCGCCGTATCTGGCCCGGAGCTGTACTGCGCCGCTATGCCTGGCCTGAACCTATGCTGCCGTCCCACAAAAGAAAAGCGTAAGCCACATTTTTTCGATTGAGATTTTGGTACCATTCGATGCAGAAAGACAAGCAGCTTCTACGGATTAAATGATCTGACAAAGTTCCCTCAAATATTTTAGTTATATCATCTTTTCAAATCAGTCCCAGGGCTCCGCTAATGTTAAGCAAAACGAAAAAAACGCTCTGCTGTAAAATACTTCGAATGTGACATACGCCTTTCTTCCATTGGACTGCAGTATGCTGTGCTGCAGTGTCGAGTCTACAGCTATACTGTGCCGCAGTGCCAAGCCTGGAGCTACACTGCGCTGCTGCGTACAACCTGGAGCTATACTCTGCCGATGAACATACTTCACTCCCGATCTCGTGTCGTCACGGTGACCATTGCTTTGCGTCAGGTCATGGGCGGCTAAAGCGAAGGGGGACGGGGACGTATCCCTCAGCTGGACCTCGCTCTTAAAAGCTACGAGAAACGACCGAGCATTGAAACCTTGATCGTATTTCCTTACTCATCGAGACGAGGTCCGAGAAGCTAACACACACGCATCGTTGCTACATGCCATGAACTTGAGCTCAGCATTCCAGTTGGTCGGTGCCATCTAATCAATACCAAATTTTCGTAGGCAATCAGCTTAAGCCTCATCAGAATTCACACGTGTATCCTTACCACCAAGTGCACATCGATAGTAGATGCAGAGCTCCTGACTCACCAGGACAGTTGTATCTATAATAGTACTGGTGCGTCTGTCCTAGTACGGATTCATCTGTCCTGACCGACCAGGACTTCGGTATCAGCACTGGGACGGATGCATCAGTACTGATTTCTCGACTGTCTGTAACATATGCAACTGTTACAAATACACTGGATACTCTACCCTCCTGCACAATCCAGCCCTGGGAAAACCTACAATACCTGATCATGTTTCACCTAAGACGCCTCCTACAATGACGAATCGGTGCTAGAACAAAGAGCATGCCATGCTCTTTGTCTGTTCAGCAACGAAGACGTTATGCAGAAGTTGAAGTTGCGGGGAAGCGACAGGACTTGCTGTCGCAGCGCGGTAGAAGCCGGCTAATTATACCTACCAATACGGTTTCGTGCTCCGAGAAAACTATTCCAAGCAGTACGGAAGATGTGGTTCCGCCCAAAATTGTGCGACAGCGAGAGCACGACTGGAGAAACGAACTTGTTCGTTGTTTAGCCGTGTCGGAAGTGGGTCCGTCTAACGGGGGGAGAGTGTAGCTTGGAGAAGCTCTCCGTTCCCCGTGATGCGATCTTCAGCTCACCTGGACTTTCCCAGCCCTGTCACTTTGAAACTTGTGCCTGGCTTTGGTTCTTCATTTGAATGGATCAGTTGCGTATTATGGCACCCTTTCAGTTTGACGCTGGCCTGTCGGGGAACTTCCTGAAGGCGGCAACAACATATTCGCCCTGCATTCTTATTAAGTGATGAGCCTTGAAGAACCTTCCCGAATAATTTCCCCATCAACTCTATCTATACAAATGGCAGTAGCGCGCTTTCCTTCCCATATCATCCTCCTGGTGTAATTTTAATGGAGCAGGGTACAGGCCTTTGCAGAAATAGAATGTCATCAATGATTTACGTGCTTCAATACACGCACAGAAAAATGATGGAATGAAAGGCACCTGTGAGAGCATGTTTGGTTTCGCATTTCAGAACCTTTGCTAACAAAAGCTACTGCCTCTGACACGACTGTCAGCAACACTCAGCGCCGGAATATGTGCGGTCCACACTCACCGGTAATTGGTGGAGGTTTAAGCGTTACTTCACTCCTGACGACCCCACCAGAGCACGTTGGGTGATAGTGCCAGCCATGTCGCAGCACGTTTCGCAGGCCCATGATTGAAGTTGTCGAATTACTGGCCCCTAACCAAGTGACTACTCCAATCAACGTACTTTAGCTGCCGTATTAGGCTTTTATGAGGCAAAGTTACTTAACCCAATTGAAAGTGATTTCCGCCACAAAACCGATGAGCTCAATTTATTCAAGGCAATAAGAACGGTTAGAGGATAAAAGTTAAAATCATCATAGGTTTCGCAAAAGAAAATTATTCATCAAGCGCAAAAAGGTAAGTTAAAAACAAACTCAGATTACCGGTAAGTCAAGATGCTTTCAATGGGTATCGTTCAGCACCTAACACACTGTAATTGTGGCCTCTGGCATTCCCTGGGCGGCAATACGTGTCTGTGTTCAACTATGCGTCACTAACAGCAAACAAACCGACAAAATGCGCGCAACGTTAATTACAAACAACTTAGGCCTTTGTAGTTCTGCCTTGGAAACGCTGCGAGTCGTTATTTGCCTTGCCTCTCAGCTTAATTGCCCGGCTGGTATGAGAGCTAATGTCGGGTTTTAGCAGGACGCGCGGCTTTAATCGTCAGTGTGGAGCAAGAGGCGGATCGGTTCCTCTGCTGGGAAAAGCAAACGCAAATGACGTGCTTTCACCGCTGAGCAAAAGACATAATCACAGTGGCACGGGCGTGCCGATATTCGGAGGCCCACACCGAGGTGGACGTCATACCTGGAACCCGAGCTGTTCCAGACGAGCAGAACAAGTTTTCCCTCACATTACATGGAAGCGAGCAGATGAGCTCGGAGAAACGTGCGTAGCATTCCTTGCCGCAATTCGGTAAAAACGGTTCTTGTAAATTCACCAAGTCGGATTTCACAACGTAAGCGTTTAGAGATATAATCTCAAATACATCCCTGTGCTGAGCGCATATACACACACATATTCTATTTATGTTATTTTTATTTTATTAGGGCCACTCCCAACATGCACACTTGCCCAATTACAGGGTGCATTGGCGTGGGTGTTTAAGGATCCTCTCCACCGAATCAGAACGGACACCGAAGGCGGTTTCCCGGCGTGGGGATTGAACCCATGTTAATCCATGCTGCCCGATCTGAAGACAGGTAACGAAGCCACTAGGCCACCCGGCCCCAACATACATTATTTAGTATTAATAAAATGAACGGATGGGGGCAAACAAACTGTACCAATTAGTTGTAGTAGCTAAAAATACGTGAAAAAACATTCGGGTCAATGTTACATACCAACGTGATGTGACAGACTGATCAGTCCCGCCCCAGTGTGTACAATTGTATACTTAAAAGGCACTCCTTAGTCACACGAGTCCAGGAGCACAGGAACCCCCTCTTAATAGCGGAGAGCACCCTATGGCTTTTAGGCCGCACCCGAGTGTGGCTCACAAGTACGGATGGCGTGCGTAGATAGCAGGTAAGGAGTACGGTATAGACCACTTGGTTCCAAGCAGACATTTCCAGCTTCATGAACATATTTGCGTTTTTCCAGTCTCCCCCTCCCCCGCGCTCTGCGAAACAGATTTGGGTTTGACCGGAAAACACCTCTCACTTAGTCACAGCTGATGTGTTTAATGGTCACCATATGACATTTACTGTCGGTGCGCCCTAAAATCCCAAATATGAGGATGATGATATGTGTTTATCCCCCACCCTCCCCGCCTCAATGATGACTACCCCTTGTTTTTGCCATCTGTTAGAAAGAGGTGGAGTTAAGATTTCTAAGGCTTTATACAAAGTGGCTGTTCGTTCAATAAGTATATGTATGTACTTACATGCACAACTATATATCGAGTTGCCAGTTAGGGCAGAGTACCACACTCGCCTGAGAACTCCAATTTCCATAGGTTGGTGGGGAAGCTTTTTTTGTATTGACTTCCAGTATTGTTGCGTGTACACTGTACAATAGGCGGTGTCATTTCGACGGGTTCCTGCTTTCCGTAAAACGTAAAAAGAAATGTTCGTGGGTGCGTCGTCGCCAACGGGAAGGTGGTCTGCTCCCAGTCAACGACTGACAGTTTCTCCAACTTTCAGTCAAGTCGGGAACATACTGGACAATTCTGCCGACATCGTGAGTCGACGGTAGCAATGAGTGCCAAACAAAGTATTTTCTTATCTTTTCAGGGAAGTAGCTTCCTGTCAGCCGGATGCTAAATATTCAACAAACCCCTCACTTTTATGAGTTTTGCAGCGAAGCGGCTTTAGTAACGCATTGTGCACGACACCATGTGTGACATTCTTGCCTGAAATATTCATCTAGGGCTTCGGAGCCCCACAAATGAAGGGCGGTTTCGGCTGCAGCTGCGGGTCCTTCGGAGGCTCTGGCTCCGGAGGAGTGATTTTCTGACACAGATTGGAACTCGTTCCGATTGTGAATCAAGTAATTGTCTCCATCTTGACGACCAGAGTTCTGTCGCCAATCTGTGACTTTCCTGGTCCGGTGTGCTTAGAGATCTGCTCTTCCTGAAAGGGCTCCAACCTCGGCTCCGGGAAAATAATAAGTATCCAAGAGACTCCAGATTCCAAACCTTGGCTCTATCAATGGTCGTTTTCTGAAATCCTGACGGAGGCTTATTCATTTTGCTCACTGAGAGACATACACCGCAGCTAGCGCCTGCTAGCTCTACCTCCTGCTAGCGATTCGATAACAGGGGAACTGCGTAGTCAACACTGTTCCGCAGCAGTTGTCTCCTGGGCGCGCCGAGCTTGAGGCACGATATTCGCTGCTAAGACAAATGTATTCCATCTTCAAATCTGACGCCGGGGGTGTCTGTGGAAGCGTCTGTTGATTTGCGTGCGACTCTGTAGGCGGGCAGATGGAGGCACCGCCCCTGCCCCACGCTACAGTAATGGATGGAGGAGGAACTGGTTTACACACACACACACAACACAGAAGCAGGCACGAGAGAGAGAGAGAGAGAGGGAGAGAGGGGGAAAGGAAGGGAGGGAGGGTTGAGAGAGAGAGAGAGAGAGGGGGAGAGAACAGACAACAGAGAACAGAGAATAGAGAACAGAGAACAAGAAAAGAGACGAGAATGAGAGAGGTGGGAAAGAGCCGCATGAATGCAGTAATATACCTCGCCACCGGCAAACAAAGTGAGGGGACCGCCCGAATGATGATTTTGGGGGCTTATCGACACAACAACTGCCAGGATCATATGGCGTCACCAACTCTTTCCCTGTTGGAATGGTTTCTTTGAATCCAGCTTGCTCCTTGCTCAGGGAAGCCGCCGGTCCTGGAGTATGGGTTGGCTGCGTGGAAGCCAGGTGCACTGACCACTCCACTACCGCCCGGTCTTCAGCCTGCTCATGACAGAGAAGTTTCCCGTCTTAACCAATAACTCGTCAGATTTAGGTTGCTTGTTGCCTTTTACACCGGTTGATTACAATTTGTTCCCAATTTTCATCCAATCTTGGTGAAATCAGAATTTTTCTGTAAAAATTGAGAGACCATACATGCAGTGACAGACACTAGGGTTTTCTGGCTCGAGGTCTTGTACCAGGAGTAGTAGGTATATGTGAAGTCATGCCAATTTCCAAAATACGAAAAAGAATATCCCACTCATAAAGCAGGGAAGAAACAGTGAGCTGGGTGTCGGACAGGCTATTTCAAGCCTAGTGAAATCGAACTATTCATCAAACTCCGGATGACGGTACTGCTACTGTTCTCCGTATCCTCCGGACTCCTCAGCGCCTTAGCCTGTATGCTGCTCACCACGCAGCTTCACGTGTCTGTGTCGTACGGTGGCGCCATACCTCTCACCGGGACAGGACGGCACGGCCCCGGCGACATCCACCCTGGCAGCGGGGCGGGGCTGGTGTCAGACCTCTGGCGTGCTGCAACCGTGGGCCGTCGCTGCCGGGTCAAATCAACAGGTCGTAAAACCGCGGCGCGTGCCTGCAGGGGAGAAACGGCCGCCGTTGCGATGATGGGCGGCATTCATCAGCCAGCGCCCGTGGGAACCATCACGCCACGCCCCTCCGCTCCAGAAGTGTCACGACAGGGCTGTGCTGGCTGTGTAATGAGCGATAGCGTCTGTTTTTGTCTTCGTTGTTGCACGTGATGCTAACTGCTGGCCTAAAAACTGTTGCTTCTTGGGTTTCATTCCCTGTTTTGCCTTCTATTACCAACTGTAATTGGCGATTACTTTCATTGCCACCGTTTTCGGTTAAAATGCTGAGCACGTGCCTCCGCCAGTGAGGCCAGCCTTTCACATTTCTCACAGCGCTGCCACTGCCCCGGTTGCCCTGCGATAACGCCGGCTGCCCGTGGCGACACGTGCCACGTACGTGGCGGATACCGTCGCTGCAGCGACACCACGCCGTGAAATGTGGCAGCCGCCGCATACCTCAGCGGCCCACTGGCAACGCATTCAGGCCGTCACCCAGCCTCGATCGTCACGGGTAATTGGATTAAAACGGGCTGTTTACGACTTCTGGCGCGGGAGCCGCGCCGTCGATCATCGCCGCCGCGACCATAATGGCGCACGTGCCGCACTCCGTCTCGGCGTCGACAGCGTCGAACTCAGCGGCCGAACTGGGACGACGAGTGGGTCCCATACGAGTGAGCTATACGGGCAGCCGCTTATTGGAGCGGCAGGCGCAAAGGATAGAAGCACTGTCTTTTAGGTAAGTTTAAAGTCATTATTGGTATTTTGTGTGCGTTGTATCAATGTGTTCCAAAATAGCGTTACACTGTGACATTTCTAGTGTTAACGATAGTTTTCATAAACGCTTTCGATAGAGCATTGAACAGAACATACAGTATGCAACAGAACAGCGTACACGGACCAATGTTCAATGGGAAAATTTGTTATTTGTACCTACCAATCCGACGGGGAAAGAGAGGCGATATGATTCTTACAGTGTCTTAAATCATGAAAAAGCGAAGGATGCGAGAAAGGTTAAGGCATGACCATGGCTAATAACCAGAATAAAAGAACACCATACGACTTGGTGCAAGCGATTTTGATCCCGAGGGGCAAGCGATTTTGTTCCACAAAAGGGTTGTGTTATTGAACAAAGCCTTCGTGCAGATTCACAGAGCAGACAGTTTCGCACGCCAAAAAACGATCGGTATTGTTTTCTTGATTTCTGACTTCCGTCAGAAGGCTTCTGTTCTACCTCCAGACAAAGGCGGCGTCGAGAGTTAATGCGCTAATGTGACTCCAACCTTGGCTTTGTCCCATACACAACTCCTTGTGACATTTTGTTTTGCTCTCTGCGCAGTTGGAGGCCGGAAAATTTACGCAATGCACACACAGGGGAGCAGGAAATTGTGATGGTCATTAAAATGCATCTTATCTCCACGGAAATCTGGTTTTATGGTCAAATATTTTCACACTGAAGAGAGGCGAGAGGAGGCAACATTGTAAGCAGCATCTTGTTATTCCGTGTAAAATAATTTATCACTTGTAGGTACAGGGACAGGCATGTTAAAAACTTAAAACACACGCTGAACAGTGAATTTAACAGATTCATCAGAGGGATCATTGTGTTTAATCTTGAAATAGCACACATAACACATGATTCACGCTTGTCCTGCACTGGCCAACTATAGCCCCTCCATCAAAGCAAGATTGCCTCACAGGAAACTGGCATTATTGGCAAATTTATCACGACCCCAGCATTGTTCAACCGTGGACACCTTCATCATTCAGTGCTCCTCTGACGAAATGAAAATCTTCGGTGAATCACCACCGAGGCTGGTGCAAAAGTCTTCATACCATTTAAGTCATATAATTCCAAAGTCAAGAAGAAAGGCCCATCGCCTGCCTGTCTGTCTCTGTCTCTGTCTCTGCCTCTGTCTCTGTCTCTGTCTCTGTCTCTGTCTCTGTCTCTGTCTCTGTCTCTGTCTCTGTCTCTGTCTCTGTCTCTGTCTCTGTCTCTGTCTCTGTCTCTGTCTCTGTCTCTGTCTCTGTCTCTGTCTCTGTCTCTGTCTCTGTCTCTGTCTCTGTCTCTGTCTCTGTCTCTGTCTCTGTCTCTGTCTCTGTCTCTGTCTCTGTCTCTGTCTCTGTCTCTGTCTCTGTCTCTGTCTCTGTCTCTGTCTCTGTCTCTGTCTCTGTCTCTGTCTCTTCTCTGTCTCTGTCTCTGTCTCTGTCTCTGTCTCTGTCTCTGTCTCTGTCTCTGTCTCTGTCTCTGTCTCTGTCTCTGTCTCTGTCTCTGTCTCTGTCTCTGTCTCTGTCTCTGTCTCTGTCTCTGTCTCTGTCTCTGTCTCTGTCTCTGTCTCTGTCTCTGTCTCTGTCTCTGTCTCTGTCTCTGTCTCTGTCTCTGTCTCTGTCTCTGTCTCTGTCTCTCTCTCTCTCTCTCTCTCTCTCTCTCTCTCTCTCTCTCTCTCTCTCTCTCTCTCTCTCTCTCTCTCTCTCTCTCTCTCTCTCTCTCCCGATTAGGAGTCGCATGGTGTTTGGACAGACGAGGCTTCTTGTGTATCATTGTCTCACCAGGCCCTTCAGTGTTACGCTCATCTTCAATCCATCATATGCGCTGGTTTTTACGCATCAAGAAGCTATATTTTGTGGCGGCTCTCTCCCATTGTTCACCGAGGTACCTGCCACGAAATAGGGTCATCATAATCGTTCGGGGTCACTTTGAGGGGGAGGAATCGTCAGAATGGCGACGCAGATTCAGGGACCCTCAACAAAATTCCAGACTTAAATATGTTTCAAGATATAAGCATTCGGATAATACCAACCAGTTCCAGAAAAAGGCGTATTCCACAAATTAGAGCCTCCAGCCCTAGCCCAGGCCACTGGAAGCACCAACAAGGTAGAGATTACCTACCTATTGCATGAAGGTTCGAGAAAAAGAAAACACACCCCACACCAAAACCATGGATGGCAATGGCATGCCCACATCTGGGATAGTTATCGTTTACAAAAGTTTTCTCGGCACGGCTGTTATATTCACCCTAGCTATATGCAGAAGCCATCACTTGTACGCAGCAGCGGTTCTCAAATTACGACACACGATCCAACGCTTGCAGTCGATCCATTGGATCAACATAAAGGTCCGTGTCAGTATTTGGAAAACTTTCACCAACAAATTAGTCAGGGGCGGATGTTTCACAAGCTCTGCAACACGAAACAGCGGAGATGTGACCGCCTGGCCAAACCCTTTGTACCGGCTACGGCGGAAAGCGAGCCTTGGGCGACCCAAGTCGATAGTGTTTTCATCCCTTGCTAAAATTCCCAGAATTGTCATGCTGTCCTCGACAAAACTCCATAAAACTGGCATTTCAACAAATGCTGTTGCGATTTAACGACGCACGAATTCGTAAGATCACATGGCATCGCAAATTCCATCCAGCTGGGCGTGTTTTGGGGGTTTAGGTTGTTCTTATTCAGAGAACCCATCGGCTTTGAACCCGAGACCTCTGGTTCACGAGGCCGGCGCTCCACCACTGAGTCACACATCCCATCACGCTGGGGTATACAGAAGCGTGATATTATGCTACGAATTAATGTGGACATGACGTGCAAAACAGGGTATTTGTGCGATAGTAACTGTGCTATTTGTATTTGCATATTGTCCTTTTCAGACAATGCTACATAGAAATATTGCTGGAGAGTTTTCGATGAGTAGATAGTAAGCATGCTAGAGTATGTAAGCCGCCTGTGTGCTTATACCTTATTGATTCTCCAGCCTTGAGGCCGTGACTGCCAGACCATTGGATTACTACAAACGAAGTCCCGTCGGATAATCAAAGCGGCATTTGAAAACTTACAATTTTCTGCTGTGAAATGTTCATTGTACTTACTTAACGAGCTAAATTTATCATGTCTTGAAATGCGCATGCTTACATTCAGGACTTAATGCTTTTCAGGTACGCGCCCGAACCCAGAGCAAAAAACGAAGACCGTGCTAAAAAGAATTGCACAGAAGAATGGGACGTGCCTTGGGGATGCATTACCCTGCTGTGTTTCCCCCGTAGTTTTGGTGGAGTTTCGGCTGACTAGGTTGGCACTGTTAAAATTAAAGAAGAAAAATAGCGGCAAAAATTCAGTTCCTCTCCCAAAAGAAAACATTCACTCAAATAGCATTTGACTCCAGTATCAATATCAGCCGGAGTCCCTCGTGCAACGTACCGAAACTCTGAGGGAGTAAAGCACGAGAAATAATAGTACCTCCCAGAACAGGATAACACCGATTATAGGAGGTGGATTACTGTGTGGACCGTAGTTCACTCAGACCTCAGATGAGAGTTTGATCACTCCTTAGATGAGAGTTCACTCACTCATCCCAGAGTTAAAGGGCTGTTTTCGAATCATACAAAAATTCTAATTTTCTGGAATTTAACTAGCATGTAGGGGAGAGTGACCATTAATCGCACCCTTAAGGCTCGCCCTGGTCGGGGAGGTGTTTGAATACCCCTCCCCCTCGGGTTTTTCCAGTGGCCCCAAAAAAACGGCGTCGCGAGGCGCCGCCGTACTAGGTACACCTTATCCTTGATCAATTCTGTAACTTTTCCCAAAACTTTAAGGTCCGGTCATCTGAGGTCAGGTCTCCAGTGCAGGTCAAGTGACCTCACCTCAAAAAAGCTTAAGGAAGCATAAGTAAGAACAGGGTGCATCTATTCAATCCACTTGATATAACCGTTTTAGACAAAAACAATGCAATTGGCACATTTAGCCACACCAGTATCAAAATGTTCCACCCACGGGCGCATTTGGGTCGCTATGTTAATCCCATGGAAGTTCTTCTAATCACGCTAAGAACTATATTTTGTTTTTCTTTGGGCAGTCCGTGCTTGACTTAAGTCCATTCCAGAAAATTGTGCCTGTGAAATCAGCTTTGGACAAATTAAATGTTAAATCAACATACGTGAGGCAAGCGTACCTCAAATGCGCTGCGGTGCATTTGGTACGGGCGCATTTGGGAAATGACAACCTTCTTTTTCCGGGTGATAATGGCGCACTCCGGGCGTTTACGCTTGCGATTAGTGTGAGACATGATTGCCCATTGGCCACTTTTACTAACAATAAAAGCATTTCAAACCCAGCACATTCGTGTGAGGAAAATAATTGGACCACCAACATTGTTCATAGAATAAATGCCTTCTTATTTACAAAAGCAAGCCCTCTCTTTGATAGTGTCCCTCAGGTGGACGTTTCACCAGAAAATGGTTTGATAGTGAAAAGTCTCAAACTTTGGCAAAAATCTCATTAACAGTGATCATACATACAAATATAATACTCGAGTTTGGCGCATTTAGGAACAGGGCGCATTATGGGCACTCTCCCCTAGAGGGAAAATTGAACCTATTGGGTTACCTCTGCCAAGCGGATAAAATGAGGTCGCACTAATCACGCTAATAAATTGTGTTAGTCACCTTTCTCCATGTGCAACAAGACTGCAGAATATACCACAAACCCTGATAGGAGGTGGTTTCATCGTCCAAGTCTCTATGGCCCCGAGCGTGTCCTCTCGCTTCTCCTAGAAACACCTCCTCCTTCTCTTCTTCACACACCTGAGGCGCGTCTGCCGGGGTGACGCGGCGACCGTGACGCGTCACGTCACCGCCGCCGATCCCGGCCGGCGCGCCGCCGTCACGCGTCGCTTTTGTGCGGCGCGACACCGGGTGACGCCGCCAGTGCGTTTGGGCGGCGTCAGTGTCGGATCAGACCTCGGTAACGCGCTCGCGTCGGCTTAGCCTGACAAATGACGTCTCCACCAGAGGCGCGACTTCAGCTGAGTCAGCGGCGGCCGACCTCGCCGTCAGCAGGCGGCAGGTGATGACGGCCAAATGTCTCGCCATCGTGCGGGTGCTTTAATTTGGACTGCACTCACATCGACGCCCTGGCTAGTCAGCATTGGCCCCTATGCATAATCAGTGCCTACGAGAAAAACAATGCGATCTCCTGTTACCAAAAACCCCCACTTTCTGCTTATCACAGATTAGGCTTTAGCCGACACCCCAAAATATAAACTGTTGCTCCGTCGACTCTGTCACGTCGTGACCACCGAGAGGTGTGCCTGTAGAAGGATACCATACAAAACAAAACCAGCAGCTTGACTGACCTCAGGCTGCGAGGGTCCAGTGAAGAGCCCTGGTGTGGTGAGCGTCAGAAGAAGACGAACGACAGCTGATGCCACAACACCTGCCCTCTCACGGATGTTAGAGGGTCACTCCTGTCTCCTCACTGATGCTTTCTCACTCTCTGCCTTCTCACTGATGTTCTCTCGCTCTGTGCCTTCTCGTTGATGTTAGAGGGCGACACCTGCCTCCTCACAGTCTGCCTCCTCACTGATGTTAGAGGGCGACACCTGCCTCCTTACTGATGCTCTCACGTTATCTGCCTCCTCACTGATGTTAGAGGGCCTTCACACCTGTCTCCTCACTGATGCTCTCTCACTATTTGCCTCCTCACTGATGTTAGAGGGCGACACCTGCCTCCTCACTGATGTTCTCTCACTATCTGCCTTCTCACTCATGTTAGAGAGTCACACCTGCCTCCTCACTGATGCTCTCTCACTAGCTGCCTCCTCACTGATGTTAGAGGGCCACACCTGCCGGAACAGTGGGTCCCATCAGATCCACACACGGCACACTAAGCAAGTCAACACGCGAGCAATACTTATCAACTGAGCTCCGGCTGCTTTCCAATGTGAAAGGTCAATTCCAAGGAATATGTGGTTTTGCCATTGCACAGAATGCTTCGGTTAAAATTCAGAAAGCGTGAATGAAAAAACGGAAAATCAAGCAAGGATTCCTATTTGTCCAGTATAGCTATTTTACCTATTAAGGTTTAGCTATTTCACTAGTCAATTTTACCTGGCAAGTTATTGTCTCAACATTAATGGTTAAAAATGAATTGATTGGGTCCAAATTCTGAGCGTAAAAAATAAAGAAACAAGCAATTTAAAACATATTGCAGCAACTTTATAAACGTATGTGATAGATGGCTACCTTTTTGGACATCTTGGAAAGCCTTCTAAATCCTATTTAGTTCGGTCAAAAGCTCGCCGTTTCTGCAGAAGCAAGCGTCCACGGGCCACAATCCAGGGCCCATGGGCGCCGTTCTGCCTCGGCGTGTAACGAGGGCCTGTCACCGCGGCACGTGGTGACGTGTCGCTCCGTGAGGAGCTGTGCGCGGCGTGGAACCCCAGCAGAATGGCTATTGCTCCGGCGAACGGCAAGCATAGGGGCAGATATCCTTTGGACACTGAGGGGTGGTTTCCCCACTACCCCCACCCCCACACGTCCGACGATTTGTCTGTGGGGCAGTTTTGTGCAGGTGGCCCTTGGTCCTACGTGACGAACAGCTGAGTCTGGAGGCAACTGGACCCCATGTGGCCATTAGAGACTTTCTGCAGCTATCGAGTACCCAAATGGCCAGCTGAGGCAGCCTGTATTTAGCCAAGACCTCTGCAAAGCATCGGAGCATTTGATTTAAAGGTCACTGCGGTCCTTTTTATGTCAATCACCCCCCCCCTCCCCCTACGACCAGACGAAACATTTCATCTCCAGTACGGGCGGGAGAGTACTGGAAGGGAGGGGCACGTGCAGGGGCGCAGCCAGAGCTTTGGTATGGGGGGCACACCAACTTTGAGGGGCACCTCGGGGAAAAAGGGCAATTTTTGACGTAACCTAAAAAACGTACTATATCTTTGTTTATATCATTTTTTGGGCATCTTTGGTTCAATAAAATGCAAATAAATCATTGACGGAGAAGGAAAACCCGATTAAAATCGAAAAAATATCACCAAAATGTCATGGAAGTAGCCAAAAGACGACTGTTTTGGATAGATTTAAGGGCACATCAGCCAACTCATGCAAGTACTAAACATCAGAGAAAGCAGCGGAGCATGTGATATTTGTTACCATGTGCAAGTTAAGGCATATTGGAGTCGAAAATTCATTTGTTTATGCCCACTGGTTTTGTCGTGACGAGTGAGCCCTCGCTGAACGCGAATTAAGTTTCTTGCCTCCCACAATTGCCGTGGGACGAGGAGTGGCATAGTGTCTTTGGAAGAACACAATTTTTGCTGTCGGAATAATTTGGGAGATACCTTTTGAACGCGTTTATTAAGTTTCATATTCTCAAGGATCGGTCCCAGTTAAGAGTAAAGAAAAGGTGAACAGGCCGGTGGTTTGGATGGGGATGGTGGGGCAGGGCTGAAAATTGTGAAAACTAGTTCTTCATTTAAATTAATTAGTAGAAATCCTGGTTTAGGGGACTGTGCTTTGAGCTCAGGGGCACATGCCTTTTTATCATCCCTTCCCAGAAGCCACCAGTATAATAAGCAATTTATATAACCAGGGGTGCCTAGGCATTACACACAAGCCGTTTTAGAGATTCCTCGTTCCTCGTTAGCTCCGTTTTACAATGGGAGTTTCCACCGTGCTCTTATTCCCCATCTATTCAAGACCAGTTCTGGGGCCCCCCAGTGTGGATCAGAGGCCTCCAGAGCAGCTTCCCCCATCCCCCCCAGTTGTGCCTCCAGGGACTAGACTAGCTCAGTGACCCCGCCCCGAGATGATGGGAGTTGGCCTTGTGTTCTTATTATCTGTCTATTCAAGACCACCTCAGGGGCCCCTGATGTAGATCAGCGCCCCAGAGCAGTTCATGCTTCACACAGGGACTAGACTAGCTCATTGGCCCCAAAGATGAGGCCACCAGACTACCTCAATGGGGCCACAGATAGGCTCATAGGGGCTTAACGCTCGCCCCACCGGGGGCCATCGATGGCCCCTAAGGTATTTTTCGGGACAGCATCAAAACGACAAAACGCAGGACCGCAGTTAAGGGCTCTATCTCTCACCCCATCATTTTTACATCATCCATGAATTTTTTTAGCCCGGGTCACCCAAGGTCAGGTCACCAGGTGAGGTCAACCAAGGTCACCTCACTTCAACTTTTTAGCTCTATAAGAGCTACGTTTCTCTTTCGACCGATTTGAAACTTCCTACAGTTTATGGCCTTGCCAAGGTCTACAAGGTGTATATCCAGGATTTTTACGATTTTGTGACGTAAGGTTAGGTCACGAGGTGACCTCTCCCATTGAAAAAGCATGGGAAAAAGCTGTCTTATGATCTAAAAGTCACAAAAACGATTGCAAATGCTCGGTTTGCTCAGAAAAGCGTTTTTGGACACCCTTTACGGATCCCAGGGGTCCTATTCTCCCTTTGACCTTGTCCAAGGTCATCCAAGGTCACCAGGGGTCAAAAACAGTATTTTGGCAATACCTTTTGACGTAACTAAGCTAGAGCGTTGAAACAAACACCATCGTGTATGTCTCATCACTAGCTTTCATTTTATATACAACAAGGGCACTTTCTGACCTTTGATGAACTCAGGTCATATGAGATCACGAGGTGACCTCAGGAGGTCAAACCACTGGCGAGAGGTCATTACGTTCCACATAACGGAGAAAGATCTGGCATTTTTATATCCAGTGTAGTTTACCAGACCTCAATAGCTCTAATGGCATAAGAGTTATGCCCAGTTTTCTTAAGCATCGCATATTTGAGTGAAAATAGCCTATCGTGACCTAACTTGACCTGTGGAGGTCAAACCAATGACCTGAGCGCTTAAACATGCGAAGTAACTTCTTACTGAACTCACACGGCCTTTCTAATGCACTTTGCAGATTTACGCTAACCCCCATATTTTCGGAGTTAGAGGGGGCCATCGATGCCCCTCCCCCGTGGAGTGAAGGTGGCGCCGAACCCCGGTGGGGCGCGGGTTAAACCAGTTCAAGAAGCCCCAGAACAGAATAAGGCGCCAGATCACCTCAGGGGGCCTCAAGCCAACATTAGGGGCTCTCACAAGCTCAGCGCCCAGACCAGCTCAGTGTACCCTCAGAACCCAGATCCGCTCTTGGGCCCAGATCAGCTCTTGGGGCCCCAGATCAGTTCAGGGGCCTCAAGTCAGGTCAGGGGGCAAGATCAAGTCAGGGGCACTAAATCAGCTCAGTAATCCCTAACCAGCTCGGGGCCCAATTAGTTCAAAAGCCCCAGAGCTGCTCAGGGGACACCATACCGGCCCATAGGGCACCAGATCAGCTTCGGGGACAAACAATCAGATCAGTGGTCCCCGACCAGCTCGGGGCCCAGATCAACTCGGGAATACAAGATCAAGTCAGGAGGCACTTAATCAGCTCAGGAGCCCCATACCATCTCAGGGGCCCTCACCGACCCCTGTGGGCCCAGCTCAGCTCAGGGCCTGGGAGCTGCTCAGGAAATCACATAATCAACCCAGGAGGCCCGGGTCAGCTTAAAGGGCACCATATTAGCCATGGAGCACCAGACTATCTCAGAGGGAATCAGATGGACTCAGGAGACACACTGATGACTCAGCGGGCACCAGATCGACTCAGGGGGCAGTATATCTGCTCAGGGTGCACCAGATGGATCAGCTCAGGTGGCAAGCTCAAGTCAGGGGCACTAAATCAGCTCAGGGATCCCTCAGCAGCTCGGGGCCCAATCGGTTCAAAGGCCCCAGAGCTGTTCAGGGGACACCAGATGCCCATAGGGCACCAGATCAGCTTCGGGTACAAACAATCAGATCAGTGGTCCCCGACCAGTTCGGGAATACCAGATCAAGTCAGGAGGCACTTCATCAGCTCAGGAGCCCCATGCCATCTCAGGGGCCCTAATCAGCCTCTGTGGGCCCAGCTCAGCTCAGGGCTTTAGAGCTGCTCATGAAATCACGTAAGGAGGCCCAGGTCAGCTTAAAGGGCACCAGATTAGCTCAGAGGGCACCAGACTAGCTCAGAGGGCATCAGATGAACTCAGGAGGCACCAGATCGACTCAGGGGCATTAGTGCGGCTCAAGTGGCACCAGATCGATCTGTTCGGGGGCCCAGATCAGCTCCCAGCCCCCCAGACTATGGCAGGGACCTAAATCAGCTCAGGGAGCAACATAACAGCTCAGGGGACACAGGATGGACTCAGGGCCCACCAAACCAGCTCAGAGGGCACCCGACCATCTAAGGAGACTTCAATAATTAGCTGAGGGGGCACCTAATCAGCTGAAGAGGCACCATATTGACTTAAGAGACAGTACATCAACTACGGGAGGCATGAGATCAGCTCGGGGGCCCGAATCAGCTCAAGGGGCACTAAATCAGCTATGAGGGCACCAAGCAAGCTCGGAGGCGTAAGACTAACTCAGAGGGCATTATATAGGTTCAGGAGGCACAATGATTTGCTCAGTGGGGCATTCGATTCACTCAGGGGCACCAGATCAGTTTAGAGGGCAAGTAATCAGCTCAAGGGGCCAAGGCCAGCTGAGAAGCCACGAGATGAGCTCAAGGGGCACCAGATTAACTTCACCCATACGATTATTGGCGACGGTGAGGCATTCGGTAGACACATACTAGGTGCCCATACTCTTCCCGGGTGCTTGGAAAGGCGACAGAATGCCCTAGCTGACCGAAAAAGGTACTAAATTGTCCAGCAATAGTTTCAATCGCTACATGCGGTCCAGTTACATCTAGGTTCAACGGCGTAGGGCACTAAATTTCGGCACGGCCCAAATTGGGTACACCACCTGGAAATCAAAAGGGCACCCCGGCAGTGATGGGGGGCACGTGCCCCCTGTGCCCCCCCTGGCTGCACCCCTGGACAGTAGATCAACTCCGGGAGGCATTAAATAAGCTCAGGGGCCCGGATCAGCTCCAGGGGCACTAAAACAGCTAATTGAGCACCAGGCAAGCTCGGAGGCATCAGACTAACTCAGAGAGTATTATATAGGTTCAGAAGGCACCATTATTTTCTCAGGGGGTTACCAGATTGACTACGGGGGCACCAGATCAGCTCACAGGGCACATAATCAGCTCCAGGGGGGCACCAGACGAGCTCCGCCCGTGCGATTATTGGCGACGATGAGGCATTATCTGGAAACGGATTACGTGCTTTTACTCTTCCCGGGCGCTTGGAAATGCGACAGAATGTCCTAGCTGACCAAAAGAGGTACTTAACACGCGCATTGACGGGGGTCTGAGTCACCTTCGCATTGACGGGGGCGGGTACCCGCCCCCCTAAGATCTCGAGAACCACGGTAGGTAGCGGAAAACGGTAAACGGCGTTGGGCTGCCCATCCACTTCTCCATCGAAACATATGAACCATTTTTGTCAGGTCACATTTAAGGTCACGAGAGGTCAAAACATGCCGTCATAGGGATAACATGTAAATTCAGTTTTTCGGCCATTTCATCTGAACAAGTAAAGATAGAGCAAAACAACTTGAACCATATGAATCCTCTCAGCAAGCCAAATCGAATGATATATAATTTGGCCTTGCTAAGTCAAATCAAGGATTTGACCTGACCTGAGGTCAGGGTTTTCAAAGCCCAGGTCAAAGGATTAGAACCGCAAAGCCCAGGCGAGTCTAATTCAGCTAAAATAAATGCTCTATCACCATCCGTTACTGAGTTATTCCGTAAAAACCATTTTTCCCATGTATTTCCAATGGAGAGGTCATGCCTCGTACCTGACCTTAGGTCATCGATATCAAAAATACCGGAAGATATTTTAGACAACTCGGTGGGGCCATTATGTGATATGAGTTTCAATCGAATAAGTTCACCCTGCTCCGACTTATGCCATCTTAAACTTTTTTTAGGTCGGGTCACTTGACCTGTACTGGTGACCTGACCTGAGATGACCTAACCTTAAAATTTTCACAGAAGTTGTAAAAATGAAGAGGGAAAAAGTATGCCAAGTACGGCGGCGCTACGCGCCGCCGTTTTTTGTTATCTCCGAAAAACCCGAGGGGGGCGGGTACCCCCCGTCAATGCGCGTGTTAATTGTCAAACAATAGTTGAAATCGCTAAATGCAGTCTAGTTCCATCTAGGTTCAACGGCGTAGGGCACTTATTTTCGAGCAGCAAGAACCAAAGGGGGTACACCACCTGGCAATCAAAAGGGCACCCGGCACCAATGGGGGCACGTGCCCCCTGTGCCCTCTGGCTGCGCCTCTGGACAGTAGATAAACACCGGGAGGCATTAAATAAGTTCAGGGGGCCTGGCTCAGCTCAAGGGACACTAAAACAGCTAAAAGAACACCAGGCAGGCTCGGAGGCATCAGACTAACTCAGAGAGCATTATATAGGCTCAGAAGGCTCAATTATTTTCTCAGGGCGGTGCCAGATTGACTACGAGGGCATCAGATCAGCTCAGGGGCGCATGATCAGCTCCGGGGGCCGAGACCAGCGCTTAGGGGGCACCAGATTAGCTCCGTCCGTACGATTATTGGCGACGATGAGGCATTATCTGGAAACGGATAACGTGCCTATACTCTTCCCAGGTGCTTGGAAAGGTGACAGAATGTCCTAACTGACCAAAAAGGCGCTTAATTGTCAAACAATAGTTTAAATCGCTAAATGCAATCTAGTTCCATCTAGGCTCAACGGCGTAGGGCAATAAATTTCGAGCGGCACGGCCCAAAGAGGGTACACCACCTGGCAATCAAAAGGGCACCCCGGCACCGATGGGGGCAAGTGCCCCTGTGCCCCCGCCCCTGGCTGCGCCCCTGGGCACGTGCCCATGATTGGTGCCCGAGAGCCCTCCGGATCTGAATGGCGCATCTTTGCTTTGAATACTACCTCAGCTGCTGAGGTATTTATGTATGTACCTCCGCCGTTCATGTATCCTACAACCGACAGTGCCCCCTGGCCGCTGAACTTTCCACCTCCGCTGTACATGTGCCCATGGGCCAGAGTTGCCCAATTGATCGCCGAACCTGGAGCCAAATAGGTCAATCGTGGCAGTCCGACCCACTAGCGGACGCAAGAGCGCCGTTTGAGGGGGATAATCCGGAAAAAATCGTAAAAACATAGTGTTTTCGAAGAAAATCGGCCAAAATTTCGCCATTTTAGCGGGGCCATGGTGCCTTCCCCCCATGGATCCACGAGTGGTCCGACCCCAACCCACTCCACAATCATGTTGCAGACACATGCCCCTTACGGTCAGGAGAGCACGTGTCCTCCATCGAGCCTGGACGCCTCCTGAAATGTAATTGCCCCTCCCCCGCAACAATGTCTTTTTTGCAAATTTTCCGTTAACTGTTGTTTTTGATATATTCTGTTATATTTTTCTAGAAAAAAATCAGTGTTTCTTATAGCTTCGTTTCTGAGCTTCATTTCAAGTTGACATTGCAAGAGGTTCCAACTCTTCCCCAGCACAGAGATGGCGGATCTGGGGACCCACCACGGTTAGTGGAGACACTGCCCACTGACGCAGCGCATAAAGTTTCAGTGAGATATTTCAGTGGCTTCTATGTTCTAGACGAGGTGTCCTTGTTCCAGCCTTGACTATTCCCAATGAGCGTGCCCACTTGAACGAAATATTTCTTACATAAATATCTACATCACCGGAATTATCAGGATTCACTCCCTCCGTTTTCTTATGAATTAAAGGGAACTTCAATACCATAACACATTTTTGTAACTTACCTGTATTTGCAGTTACAGTTATTCACGTTTTTCAACCGCTTTCATTTCACCACGAGTGATATCGCGCTGCGACAGAAAGCTACGCGGGAAAACAGATCACTCCGCAGGTGGTGACGTCAGCTAGTGATGTAAATTCAATGGGACATCGATACCACGCTTGGGTAATGGTTATGAAATTAGGTGTGAAGAAATGAAAGTTAGGTTACGTTTCGTTAGTTTGTAGGATCAGGTGTGGGAAGCACGTGCAGGTAGTAGGTTGGTAGGTAGTAGGGCTAAGTTGGGTTAGGTTGGGTCCAGTTAGGCTAGGAGCAGGCCTCGATCACATCCTACATGTCAGATCGATGCTCATCAGGGCCGGATCTGGGCTGATCGCTAGAGGGGCGAGGGGGAAGCGGCGCCCAAACTCGTAAAAACGTGTTTTTTGAGAAAATGAGCAAGAAACAGGTGGTTTGGAGGGGTGAATGAGTCGCATCCCCTCTATCCGCCCCTGTTGCTCACCAAATACCATGGAAGCAGATGAGCCAGGCAGGGATTGCTAAAAATGCAAGAACCACACCTCTAGCGTAATTGAATAACATTTAAAACCTCAAAAGCACCAAAATATATGTAAAAGCCCTTTAATTTATAGCTGTTTTATCCCTTTTAGAATCTTAATTTACAATCAGTGCTGTGGGGTCAGCAGCATTTCATTGGAGTCGCCACCGACTTCGACTCCGGCCTGAAAAAATCAACTCCGACTTCGACTCCAACTTAGACTCCAACAATTGTTTTGACTGTAGCCAAATGTATTAAAACTTGTATTCGAATAGATTACCAGAACAAGGAATCAAACATGGAGTATCTTGTTTTTCTTTTTTCCGCTTCAATAGCGGATCTCAGCCTTCACGGTATAATGACCCCTATTAGGGTAGAGGGGGTAACGCGCCCACCTGGGTAAGACGCCTACTACTATGGCCAGGCCGATGTGATAACTGTAGCCTCCATCTAGTATTTTTTCCTGGTAGCGGCCTTTCTGATCCGGTCCTGGGCATGATTGACGCGCCCAGTAAACTCCGTTATTTTTCAGCAAACATTTGTTGCTTTTGCATCTCCGGACCTAAAAACAAGCTGTATTAAATTTGCGATTGTACTCCATGCGATGTGAATGTGCTCACCCTGCCAACCTTGTCACTAAATTGTCTTACGACGTAAGTATAATGATATTCCTATTTTTCACGTGAAGCAAAAGGTACAATATACGCTGGGAGTTTTATGACAGCCTTTTAATCCGGCTTGGGCGTTTTACCCCGCTATCGGGGTAAAACGCCTTTTACATGGTCTGAAGAAAAATAAATTTCGCACACTTTGCATCGTGCCACAATAACAAATTTCTATCTGAGTGTAGACAAAGGATGAAAAACTTAACGAAGAAAAATAAAGTAATTCCGTCCTGACAGGATCGGTACAGACGAATTCTCCCTTAACGTATGCGTCTTACCCCACTCTACCCTAACAGTCATAGGGTTATGTTGCCCCCACACTAAAGAAGAAATTGAGATTAAAAAGTCAATTTGTTGCCAATGCCATTATTGTTTCACTGTGTGCTTTACATTGGAACATTATTGGGAGAGCGCCTAAGTATTTATTCAATTTGATAAATTTTGCAGTGCTGAGGCTGACCATGTTCGGACGCATCGGAGCTGCGTGAAATTTAGTGGAGAGGGAATTGAATTCCTCTACATTCTCTTTAGGCATGTGCCATTCGTACCAGGCTATGTCATGGCTGTGCAGCTCATGGACCACTCGTGACAAATTTGAATTCTGACCCCGGCCCTGTGTCCGATTCGACTAAGATTAAATTGACTCCGACTCTGGCGAAAACGGTTGACTCCGACCGTCTCCGATTCTGACTCCACAGTCCTAGTGAAAAAGCTCCACACCACCTTTGCCAGTGCAAGGGTATGTACCAGGGGCGTGGATTCCCGCAAATCATTGGGGGGTGCCCAAATTTGATTGAATTCCAATAACCATCACAGAAAAATAGAAAGCATGATATTAAAGTTGTTTTGGGCCTCGCACAGGCCTCCTGAAGCAATTGAAGCCAGTTTAACGTCCTGAAAATGACAAACAATTAAATTTCGAGGAATTTTTAACACTATCACCGGAAAAAATTACACGCCGCTCAATTTTTCACCTTGATTCCTAGAATATAATATTGCATGAAAATAAATGACCAGACAAACTTATCATTCCCTCCACACATTCGGGTATTCCCTAGGTCTACGCCCCCTTAAGTACCGAAAAACCCTTATTTTTTAACAGTAACAGAAAATATGGGCAAAGGTCGAGCGTGAGTGAATCATATATGCAGCAAGATGAACGGACTCACCAAGCTTCCTCGCTAGGTAGCGCCGTAAACATTGTCGATCAAATAGGTGGCGCTAATCGCAGACCGCTTTCCAACATCTGGTGCCTTCCCGTACGAGTGATAAGTATAGGCTGAGGATAAACGTTCGCAAGGAGATAGTTCGTATGGTCAAAATATGCAGGCAAAAGTATATCTAGCTTAGCTGCGTAGGGTAAAATTTCAAAGTGCGTAAAGGAATCGTAAGGTGAAACGTTCGTAATGGAAAAAGTCGGTGTGGTATAAAGCAAATATAGCGAAATGCGTGACATGACAAATCATGTGGTAGAAAATGCCTAATCAAAAGTACGATAGGCAAAGTGGTTTTTGCGACACATATTTTTAAGGACGGTCCCCAAACTCATAGACAGATCCAAGGGGCAATGGCAAAACAGGCATAAGGTTGCCCTAGGGGCCGGACAAGCGGAAAAATGTGTGACTAGGTCGATACGGGCCTATATGAGCAGGGGGAGAGGATGGGGTCAGACTTCTTCCTTCAGACTTTTTCCTCATTCAGGTTGGGGCCGGGTGGCCTAGTGGCTTAGTTGCCTGTCTTCAAATCGGATAGCATGGATTAATGTGAGTTCAATCCGCACGGCGGGAAACCGCCTTCCGTGTCCGATCTGACCCGGTGGAGAGGATCCTTAAACACCCACGCCAATACTCCCTGTAATTGGGCAAGTGTGCCTGTTGGGAGTGTCCCTAATAAAAAAGTAGCATAAAAAGAGGACAAATAATTTGATCCATCTTCATCTCTGCAGATCCTTGCTTAATCAAGGCGCAATGAAAATATTCAAACGCTTAGTATTTTGATGATTCTTTGAGTTTCGTCCTACAAGCTTTTTAACATCGTTCATGTTTTTCGCTACCTTCAATAGAAGCAAGAATTGAAGAAGTATCCGAACCCCACCACAGATGAGCTGAAAGTGGACGGGTTATATTTAACCCTCCCCTACTGGGCCCAGGGTTAAAGACACAGATATCCGGACTTCTGACGCGGAATGCATGCAGAGTACCTGAAATCAAATTTACAAGTTCGGCGACGTTTGTTCAATGCGTGCTCACCGGTATTCAACCGCACACTTCTCGTGGATGTACTACCCTTGAAATCACTTGTAGCTGTGATTTGGTAGGGATCAACACTTATTTCCCATCAATGAAAACAGATCAGACGGCAGAAAGAAAAACAATGTCATCTTCGGAAAGACGGCTGTTGTGCGTAGGGAAGGGACAAGCATAGGGGTTTTGAATGCCTGGCTGACGCCAATATCTGGTCCCAGGGCAACGCCGGCCATCCCTCCAGAACAGCACAGTTTCTGGCCTTGGCTGGTGAAAAAATAAGCACTTTTTTCATGATCTTGTTTTTTGTTTACCCAGCGGTAACTCACTTTCGATGTCAGTCCTGAGGCCGAACACAGCCTCCAGCATTTCCTAAAACCGCCACTTGGACCCTTTCCACGGAAACTTTAAAGAGTGACTCTGGACTTACTATTTGCTCCTGATCATCAGCGGACGTGGTTTGTTTTCTCTTGCCGTAAGGTATTTGCTAAACATCATACTTTTACTCACGTGTACATTTGGACATGCACCTACTTTTTCTCACGTATTGTTGTCTGACAAACTTTAAAACATACATATATTTGCTTACGCGGTTTTGCAAAGTGCAGGTTCCTTTGAACTATTGTCATAAAAATGTATATACCATACGTATATCTTTAACTTGATTACGTATTACTGTGTGCGTAATTAAGTGATTGGTGCCTGCTTTTGACTTGTGATGCGTGGTTACTGGTTAGAAAAGGTGGTGCTTTAATCTAAGTGCATCTTTAAAGAGAGTCGATTCGAAAAGATGCTGCCCCAGGCCAACGACAATGTATCAGAAAGAGCCACCGTAAATAGGCTATCGGTGCCATTTCCCAGAAACTTAGCCACAATCCCTTAAACTCGACATCCTTATATCTATCTAGGTTCTCAATCTTATGCTGCGTGAAAGGTCTCATTAACATCCGGGCTAGCAAGAACGTTTTCAACCTTGAAGCTTCTACACAAGGTCGAGAAAAGTACGAAAAATATAAAAATCGTGGTTAAACATCGATTTCTGGGTTGTTAGGTAGTATCATCAGAATCATGTTCTGTTAAAGACAGTGTAAAATTGCGTGTTTGCCGTAAAAGAACTTCAAATGTGTACATTTCTTAACACGTGCCCCGCTGGGGAGCAAAATTCCCCCTCCTAGTTTCCCCCAGATAACTCAAAACGAAGAGACGCAGAGCAACGAAACTTACACTACCTTATCCCTGATCAATTTTACGGATCTGAACATTTTTTAGATCAGGTCATGTTAGGTCAAGGAGCTATTCAAAGTCAAGTGACCTGACCTCAAAACCTAAAATCACGAGTTTGAAGCGGCGCCTAAGGAACATCAGCTAGCCGATCAGTTTGAAACTTTGTCAATATAATGAGGTCATAAGGGTCTACAAATCTGCTATCTCAGAATGTTGATATTGCTAACCTAAGGTGGGGTCAATATTTTGGTCACCCCATTATAAGTCTCAAGTGGTGAAAATAGGAAGTGCTCGTTTTCAGTAAATACCTACTAGGTAGATAAAGCTGAAAATCCTCAAACCGGGTATTCTTACCACGATCTCGACCTTAAAGTTGAGTTTTTAACCATCTGACCTCTCAAAGGTCATGTCAGGTCACAGGAGCATACAGTAATTGTTTTGTCAATAGCTTCTCTCTGAATTGAGATAAAGCTCCTATTTTGCTTGCATTGTGTCTAAATTGTCACGGGGGTCGATTGATATGCAACATGATCATACCAGGTCACTATGTGACCCTGACCTAGCTCGAAGTAAGGTCATTTTCACAATTTGACCTCGCAAGGTCATATTATACATCATTCGATTTGCCACAATGGGAGGAATCCAATAATGCATGAATATTTTCTCTAGCACCGCTGAGTAAAAATATAGAGGGGCAAACATACACTGCCCTGTTGTACCTAAGTCGATGGAACCTTCTTTGATTGACCTATGCTGACCTCAACTTTGACGTGACATAAAAGAATTTCGTATAATTTCTCTTCGTCTTGTCAAGAGCTTTCGGACGCCGTCGTAATTTTTCTTTAGCTTTCCTGGGAAATGAGATACGGAGGGGGCGAAATACGCCCCTCCCCAGCGGGGTGCGTCATGCCAGGGACCCCAGCGGGGCGCGTGTTAATGATTGGCAATGAAGTTAGAAATATTCGGAGCCGAGTGGATCTAAAACCATAGCTTTTCAGGCAGAATTTCACGACATTTTCGGTTAAAGGGCACAGCCGCTGCAGGCGGATGAGGAAAGATGCGCAAAACGGAACAAAATTCAGCATTGCCCGAAAAGTTTTGTGCCGGGTGGATGGCCTGCAGATGCACCAATAGGTAGGTGGTAAAATGGAGCAAATGACGTTTCTCAGTAACTCCTTTTCAGAAGTTTTAAGAGTTTTTCTGGTTTATTTTGGTATATTAACCTGGTTAAGGCTGGTAATGAGTGCTTCGTTCATTCACTCTTGGGCAGGGCGTGTGTGGTTGGGTATGCACATACACGACTTTTTTTAGCTGACTGTTCGGATCACTGAGCCTGATGTTCAGCTGAAGACATGTATCAGAGCACCCGACCGGCGTGGATCCGGCATACCCAGCCTGGAGGCTCGCGGGTTGAACCCCGTTCAGGAGCGCTCCCTGCCCGATCGAGAAATTATGACCAGGTGCTGTCTATATGCTGCAGAACTACGGCGAACGATAAAGAGATAGTTTTGGAGAATCTTGAATCAATAATGAACATGTTGTGTGCGAACTAACAACTCAAGCAAATCAAATAACAAAAATTTCGTGTCAAGGACAGAATTGTGCGACTCTGCTGGCCGGGTAATTTGACTCTTGTGCGTTTTAGTCACACTGCATATTCATGGGGCGCCATGGTAACAAGAGAGCCGAGGAGTGGAAATGTTAGCACTCAGGAAATATTGACACAGGTGCCTCGCCACACCTCGCTTACTCACTGCCGCCTAGGTCCTTCAGCCTCACGTTCTGGCTTTCCGCGATTCACCTGCATCTTGCGACGATTATGCAGTTATGAGCCGTGTTTGAAGGACTCGTTGCTAATGCATATACTTTTCCACCAGCGTTCCTTCTTTTCCATTCTTTCCAGCACTCAAAGGAAACTGCACAACCTCCGCTGTTAATAGGGGCGGACTTTCATCATTGCACAGGTATGCTCTCACTGCCGTCGATAAACTCTAGCGGATTAAAAGTCAGGCAACTATTGTGATGTCGCTGTGTTGGACATTCCTAGGCAAGTGTAGTGATAGCACAGAGGCCATGATTTGTCGTCTTTTCACCCTGATCTGACTTCCCTGTGGACCGACCATGGATAAACACTGACAAACTAAAGCGGTAAAGCTTAGTTAGGTACGCCATACAAAATTTGCCTAATAACGTGATCGATTCGAAATAAGGTGTGTACTTTCATCTTTCGATATGTCTCTTAACCCGGCATGGTCTGGGCTCTTTCCGTATTCACCACCACCTGGGGTCCGGTCGGACCAATCTTACGATTTCGGGAACCGATGGTAACACGAAAAAAATTCAAACGGCACTGAAAGCACCTTCCCCTTTCCACTTCACAGCCCAGTTTGAACAAGATCCGCGACGTCACGGCAGGAAAATATTGCATTGTTAAAAAATTAGGCCCATTTACGAAATTCTCTATAATTCGGGAACAATTACACCTAGACCAAAGGCATCCATGTGTTCGTTTTGATCCAAGGATTTGAATGATGTGCGGCGTTATCTTGGAAGGTTACAATGTGACCTTGACATGACTTTGACTTTAGACAAAGGTCAAATAATTACCTTTTAAGGTCATTTTGCACATATATTGAACCCTTGGGTACTGCTCGTCACTATGATACCAAATGTATTGCCGTATCTTGTTTTGTCCAAACGTCAAAGATACAAACAATTTACAAAAGCAAACCTTTGATGACCTCTGGTGACCTCGTTACTTGCCTGACCTGAAATGGATGGCAGCGTGCAGATTTGTATTTCTATAAAAATAAATTCGAATGCTGCTTAAAACCTGATACATATATGCATGTACATCTTACAGAAGTCGTGTTGTATACCGGTTTTGTCAGCATAATTTTCGAAGGAACAAAACATCTCATATGAGCTTGGAAGTGACGTTACAACTCGTTGACCTGACCTGAAGTCAATTTTCGATCGTACGTTGTCAAACTGATCACATAGGAGGCTTGTAAACCAAAGTGTTTGTCATTAAAATCGGCTCACAAGCATTTTCGAAAAACTGAGGGCTCCAATCGGACACCCTGGAGGTTAAGGGTTAAAGGGAGTGTCCCACTTTTATAATGGGTTTGGAACTGAGAGAGAATTTTGAAGAGTGTGTTGAGAAACCACTATTTTCATATTTAATTTCACTCAAAGCCCTCGGTATAAAATTTCTGCCAGCTTTAAAGCTCAAATTAAATGGGTTTATTGTCTTGTTTGAAACTCTGAAGGAATACATTTCATATGGCTGCAGTAATCTGATTAGTCGTAAGCCCCAAGCCTCGCCCACTCACTGAAAATAGCATGCTAGCGAGTGAACCAGCATGAAATACGCATGTCGACCGAAAACTTCGGACGAGTCGGTAGTTGTCTATGGCAGAGCGTCACTGAGCCTAAGTGCACCCAATGGCCGCAACACACATCACATTCTCCCTCCCCGGTCTTGCCAAAACAATATCAAATGTTTTTTTCGAAATCCAACTCTGAAATTGTTTCTTTACATCAGGCATATGCATCATATTTCCGCTACTGAATAAACACGGCCGCCGTAACGCCATCTGCCGTTCCGTTTTTGCCCCAGTGCCGAACAAGAATGAAAATATACGTGCGATTACCGTGGCAAGTGAACGATTATGATACTGATGATGAGAGTGGACGTCGTCGGCGGAAAATCGGTTGCGGGTCCTACGATTATTTCACCATGTATTTGAATAGCCTCTGCATACGATTTTTGCCATGCGTAAACGCTGTGAGCCGGGCTTTACAGCGAGTCTATGATCATGATTTGATATTTCACTGATTATTAAGAGCGTCATTTTGATGACGTCGCATATTGTTAAAAAAGAGATGCTTCTCTTTTCAGGGTATGAAAGTGGGGAAAATGTTGCTTCCCGATTTTCAGACCTCTTTTTCTTAAATTATTCTTTTTAGAATTTCGACGAAGTGGTCTATTCCCTTTAAGCAGCTCAGGGGCGTAGCCAGGATTTCGCTCAGGGGGGCGGCGCCCCCAAAAAGGGCCCCTGCGAAAGGGCCAAAAGGGCTCTGATGGGTTAAAAGGCCCTGCTTGTTACAGAATCGTGTCCTCAGGGGCTCTTCGGGCCCTCAGGGGGGGCTGTCCCTGCCGGCCCCCCTTGGCTACGTCCCTGAAGCAGCTCGTGCTCAAAATATGTTTCTCCTCAGAGCAGGTGTTTTCGTTAAGCACAGTATTCATTCTGCACCAAAACTTCACAGGGTGCTATCACCGTGTGGCAATACATTAACAGATAAAACGTAATTAACTAACAAATAAAAACAGTGATATCATCCTTTTTTCATTATTTGATGGGCATTGCAGTATATGTCATTAGATAACCTGCAGAGCACATATAGGTACATATTTTACGTAAAAGGTTTTTTAATAATAAACGTAACTCGACTATTTATAATTCGTAATTTGATGATTTAATCATAATTTTGTCTAGTCTTACGGGTATTTGCCAACAAATTTTATCATTGATACTCCTGACTGAACACTGTTCTTAGACAGTTGACTGGTGACTGGTGACTCCAGCCGAGCACCAGTCACCAGCACTCGGAGGACCGGTATTTGGGCCGGACGCGGCCGGGCCGGGACGCCGGCCGCCTTGTTTTTGTTTGTGCGCGGCGGCTGGGTCGGCGGGGCAGGTATGCGCCACTCCGGCGGGCGCGCAGCTCCGTGAATGGGGGCACGGCCAATGCCACGGTAGCGGCAGCGCCGGTCGCTGCACTGCAGCAGGCGGCACCCTGTGCCTGCAGCAGGCTGTGCAGTTGGACCGAGCTGTTTCCCAGGTGCAGGACGCAGCATCGTTCGTGTCCGTCCGACAAAAGTTCATCGTCTCGGAAGAGAAGCCAAATGCGGCACAATTTACAGTGTGAAGCAGTTTGGCATGGATTACGGGATGAGTTCCGTCCAGGGCACGGGCGTGCACTTTCGAAAATGATTGCTGATGTCCGAATGTGAAAGAATGACAATTTCTATGTTCAAAAGACAGTATCAATTATAATGTTTGTTAGGCTTATCGACGTATTAACTGCCAGGGTCATATGGCGTCGTAAACTTTGTCCCTGTTAGAATAGGGTCCCAAAACTAGTTTTGCGCTAGGGTGCTGAATCCAAAATTAATATTGGAAAATATGGTCAGTGAGTGAAAAATTTCAAAATTGTGATATTGTGAGTGTCCATTGAAACCCTGATTTAAGGCCTTGTTAAAAGTTCGGAAATATCTTTATAATTAAAATTTACTTCTTACCATACCCTTTTATGAGCTCATGTACACCAGGATTATCACACAGGCTCCACTTGAGAAGCGAGCAGTAAATTTGGTAAAAATAACAACAAAGTGAGTGGAAAATTCGGTTTGTCTGGGTGTCGCTCTCCGCCCAGCACCCTGGGATTTGGGACACTGTGTTGGAAAGGTTTCCCGGGAGCCAGCTTGCTCCTTGTTCAGGGAACCCGTCGGCCCTTGAAACCAGGTTGGTCGCGTGGAAAGCGAACGTGCACCACTACACCATCGCACCTCAAGGAGCTTAAGCTGTCAAACAATTATGTGTAGAAAATGTCATTTAGCGCTATCTCGACGTTTCACAGGAAGTGTCCCGGGTCTCCGATGTATCGTGTAAAGAGATATAAGCCCAGGCCCTTGGTCCAGTTCAGCCACATCAGCCGTCAGCAGGGAGTCAGGGCCCGGTGACGCGACGACACGGCACGCCCCCAGCACCAGCGGAGCAGCAGGGAGTCAGGGCCCGGTGACGCGGCGACACGGCGCGCCCCAGCACCAGCGAAGCAGCAGGGTGTCAGGGCCCGGTGACACGGCGCGCCCCCAGCACCAGCGAAGCAGCAGGGAGTCGGCGGCTGGCACCGGCCGGCGCCCGCGCCGGTCAGCGGCCGTCGGCGGCGTCGCGGAGAAAGTGGCCGGTCCACACTCTGGCGGCGCGGCAGCCACTGATGACACACATACCTCTGCTGCGGAGAGGCGCGCGGGTCTGCTCAGCAAGGCAGGAAACTGCTGCAGATGGGATGCGACGGGAGAGCGGGATACGAACTGAACAGGCTGGAATGGTACAGGGTGGTGGAACCGCCGAAAACCGTCAAACGTGCATCCTCGCGTGCGCTGTCAAATTTAATCCGGATATGACTCACTTAGTATGCTAGGAATTTCCAGTGTCGGAGTCAGAAATGGTCCGTGAGAATTTGGCGGCCGGCCTGCGGCTCCGTTCTCTATCTTAATCCGGCGCCTTTCCATCGCGATGCAACCCGTAGGTACTCAGTGTTCAAAGCTGCACTCGGTCCGGGCTCAAGAATGCTACCCCGTCCCCGTGCATGATGATCTCTGATGAAAACGGGCACAAGAGGACCAGACCACACGGCTGTCTATTCACAAGAGACTTCTGTTGACATAATCAGGGTGTCTGTGCCGTGGAAATGAAGCGGCAGCTTCCCCGGAGGCACGCAGTGCTATCTCAGTGCCCGTGTGAAGTGGCTCGGCCAACTTTCATCTGGTCTCGGCTCATCACACGCCGGTGCGTAAGTGACGCTCCGCGGCCAGCGGCCGGAAATGAGCCTCAGATCGCTTTCACACGGCCCGGGCGAAGTGTGAGCGCCCTCCGGCCCTGGAGAGCCAGTCTGATCACCGCGCCAGCTTCCAGTTCTCCAGAGTTGGATGGTGAATTGTGCGGTGACATTTCATCAATGGGTATTATGTGGTTACCTGTTTCTGCTTACGGTGGAACTGAATCGAATGCGGCTGTCACCTTTGGTGGGGACAATAAGTCCATATTCAACGGATACGTTATGTATTTTTGTGCTTGTTATATCTTAGAATGTCGGCACATCTATATGTTTACATACATGATACATTACAATCAATATTCGGACAACCCGGGACAAACAACATTTTTGATGAACTTTCGAGGGATCCCGATACCAGCTCTTAGGGGCTCCGAGGCCAACTCTTGGGAGCCCTCAAGACCAGCTCTAGGCTCTAGGGGTCCCGGAACTAACTCTGGGGGCCCCGAGACCTAGACTTGAGGTCCTCGAGACCAACTCTTGAGGCCCGAGACCAACTTTTAGGGGCCACGAGACCGATACTTGGAAGCACCTCCGAGACCAACTCTTGGGGGAGGGGCGAAACAGACACTTCGGGACCCCCAATACCAGTTCGTCCTTGGAGCCCTCGCACCAACTCCTAGGCCCGCTGGCTAACTCTTGGGGCCCCTGAGACCAACAGTCGGGTGATGTTTGGGTTCCCCCGGAACACCCATTAGACATCACTGGAGGCCCTTTACAGTGCTTAAGCTCAGCCCAAGGGGAGAACAGTGGCCCCCACCGCCCCACCCACTTGGACCCGGCCCCGCTTCAAAGATATCACCGAAATGGTTATAGCTAGAAAGATGCAATGCATGACCATGTCTTCGAGTTAGGGATACACCTTTTGAAAAAGGCTACCATCCAACCAGATATTTGAACAAGTTACAAAGTATTTGAAACGTCAGATCATTGAATCTCTGACTCATTCTTCCCGGTTTTTAAGACCAAGAAACGGCTATGAATATAGGCCACTCCAAGGTAAAGCTGTTCAGGCCTTGGACTACTTTTACGTGTTTACACAGCGGAGAAAATGTCACTTCAGTGTCTACACAGTCTGCACTATGTGGCTACACCCATAAATTTTCTTTTGCTTAAACAGACCATCACTGTTCGGGACGTCCTGTCTTGTGACAGAGGCCTGCATTTATATAGAATTCGTCCATGTAGAAGTTGGACGCAAGTTTCTCTCTTCCCTTGAAATACCAAACTGAGCCATACGCGTCGGAAAAGGGGAGGGGCAGGGGACTGCCCTCCCACTTCTCACCCAAAAATTCACCCACACCCTCCATATGTGGGAAATACAACAAGAGGCCACAATCTGACAAGTTTTTGATCCAGAGGCAAACGTTTCTTATCAGCAGAAGGCTAGAGATTGACTAGCCCCCTCCAGGGGTGTCAATTTCCATCTCTTTGGGGACCCGCCCCGGCACCCCCAATGATGAACTGGGCACCCCGAATGGTTATTTTGGCATCCCCAACCAAAATGTGCAGCAAGCCCTAATAATGTGCTTAAAGAATAGGCAATTTTCAACAAATACGTGTTATAGTGTTATAATGACATTCTACATCTGACCTACAGCCCGAAATTTTACCAAGCAACGGAATTCATCAGGCATAATGGACAGTGGCGGAACTAGTCGGTAGGTTTGGGGTGCAAGCCAAAGTCGGTAAAAAACGTCACCCTGCAGCGAGACAGCGTTGAAACAGTATGATAGTATGCCACAATTCAACTATAGGTTTATTAGGTTTTGGGGGTAAGCCCAAGAGTCGATAAGCAAAAAAGAAACGTCGCGGGGTCAAACATGTAGCTAACAAGTTGCTTGTTTTGCCATTCAAGACCCAATGCTTACACTGAAGTTGGCTGGTTCTGTTTGAAGTTGAGAGTTGAAGCACCAAAACGTTGCTTATAAACTAAAAAGGAATGGGGGCAAAAAGGAGATCGACAGCTTTGGGGGGGCAAAAGCATAGTTTTTCCCCGAGCTTTCCTGTTGGGGGAATGCCTTTTTGCCCCTCCTGGATCCGCCACTGATAAGGGACAGTTATCAATGCATGTATGTATATACCTGCAAGAGAACTTAGTGCATGCTCCATACTTAAGCAGTGATGCAGTCTATAAGTTACAGCAAAGTAGAAGTTACTTACAATAGCTGAATGACATGCATATTTTTCACTTCACAATTCGTTCACACGCTGAAAAAGTATTTGAAACCAACAAAAGGCGCAGCATCATGGGGATCTTTGGTCTCTGGCGCCAGGTGATTCCACACATTTGTACAAATTTGTAAATAATTGTATGCATCGACATATTACTACTTACCGTCCAATATTGATAAGCAGCGCCTCTTCTGTTGCGTTTCTGCTGGCTGATATCATGCCATGACGTGACAGTCCGAGGGTCTACTATACCTTTTATTAAGATGCAATAGCGTTACCAAAAATGTAAAATGAGAAGCTGATTGCACGACTACTCATTGTACCACCCATCAAGAACAAATCAAAATCCAGGACAGCATCGTTCCTAATATAAAACACTGGCTCTTTATTACTCCTATCATGGCTGGAAATCTCTTCTCGATCCAGGGGGGTCCTGGGTGGGTTAACGCTGGTACGGCCATACAAGCCCTCAATACAAAGCCTATGGGAGACCCAAAATCCAGGGGGTCCTGATCCCCAACCCCCCCCGGGATTTCCACCCATGACTCTTTTACTGATCCCACCTGCACCGGAAAAACAATCCCATGAATCAACCAACAAACGCCCTTTGAAGCATTCGGGCAAGATAATTCAGACATCACCAAGAATCTGTTTTAACCTTCACACAAGTCATATCTTCTGTTCGCCTGATGTTCCAGAAGCATTTGGCTCTGTCACTTTGTCGATTGCTTTCCCCACCAAACATAAGTCAAAAATGAAAAAGAGTGAGGAAAATTAAGCACGACCACAAGAAATGACACTGAAATACTACAAAAATATATATTTCAGATTGTTTTGCCGTGTGTCCTAAGAATGTTAGGAATACATATCAATATTCTTGGTGAGCACGTTTTGATATTTTGAAATTTATTTGGCTTTTATTGATTCACAGGGCTAAACGATAGCATTTATGAGGCACTTAATAACGAAAATCTAGCGCCTCAGATGCGAATAAAAACAAAACGCAGTTCTGTGTGTGTGGTATGACGGCCTGTGTTTCAAATAAATATGCGTTTTCTTCTATACCACCTAACCTTCCTGATCATGACAGCTCATGGAAAATATTTATCCAAATTTATTGTAAACAATTTTCGTAGCATATGCGGAGGAATAATATTTATGAAACAGTCTGGAGAGGGACATTGCAGTTTGTCTTGTACGATTAGGTAATTAGGTAATTAGGTCATTTTAAGGTCTCTGGAGCTGACCTTAAAATGACCAGGAACCTCATTATCTAATTAATAATTATAGCTTTTAGATGCTGCAGCTACTTTAGCTATTGGCGCCCATACCACTAGATGAGTCCTCCCGTGGGGCAGAAGCTATGACTGACTAGTGGATATATGATTACTCCACTGTCACTAATCCTATAGGTTTTTACAAAATATGTCATCCCTTAGGATAATGTTTCCTAAAATATAAGATGAGAAGCTAATTGCACGACTACTCATTGTACAAATCATCAAGAACAAATTAAAATTCAGTGCCCAGCCAAGTGAAACATTGAATTACCTACAGGGCTGGGGTATGGGTTTCTATCTCTGGATGAAGAGTCCCAGTTAGCTCTTATTTTTCATATTAGGCAGCGCAGCATAGTTTCCTGTATTTAAGGGAGTGTATTGTACAGGGTGTTTATGATACAGAGTTTTTTTAACGCTGTCATGGTTGACAGTTTTCGGATTTGGGCGCCCAATGGTTTTCGAAAATCCACGTTAGTATGGTGGATCGATTAAGAGTGCCCTCAATAGACAAAAACATTCCGTTGCCTCTAACTTTTGGGTTCACCATAAAATTTTAGATGTCGTGGTATGACGTTTGAAGGTGAAATGCGCTAAAACATCGTCATGTTTTAAGTCCCAAATTAGGTTTAGTGCCTTTTCCATCAACATGGAACAAGCAGCACCTGCTTCCCTCTTCTGGTATATCATCTGGTTTTACCTCGTCAGATTCTCATTAGTTCACACTCTCTATAACTCGCCCGACGGTTGGTCTAGTTTTATGTATGTACATACATACCTACGTCTCTCCTCTCATTCTCTCGGTTACTTTCGGGCCGGGTCCCACTCCTTTTCACTCAGCAGAAACCCATCTCGCGACTCTCCTGACTTCAGCGAACTCGGCCGCCGGCAAGCTAGTGCTGACTCTGCCGGTGTCTTGCCTGTACCAAAGAGTATCGGATGGTGGCGCAGATAATCAAGCCAATGTATAGGGCAAACTATGGCTAGTTATGCTTGAAAAGGGTCGTGTTAGGTATCTCCTGGTTTATGGTTTAAGTTCTACCATTCTCATGTAGCAATTTCCGCTGAATTTCTCGCTATACAAGTGAACGCGCCTCCACCAATCAGCAGCCGCCATCGGCTGGATGCCGATTGCCCGCGGGGCACAGAGATTAGAAAGGTCACGCTGGGCGCCGCTGGCGCCGAGTTCAACCCCCAGTGGGGAGGGGTAGCGTGGTGGATTATAAAACGTAGGCGTCTGGTGTAAAAATGGTAGTCATTCTGCCTGCTGTTGGACTAAGGGAGGAAGGCAAGTGTAGGAGACATTCTGTGCACATGGGTGGATGTATGGGCTAGGCGTTTGTGAGTGCGCGGTGTCGATATCACTGGAAAACATGAGCATGAGATCATTAAATGAGTTCGGTTATGTAGTGAATACGCTTGGCGGGTAAAATTTCAGTTACCGATTTCAAATCCTGAGTATTTTTCGGAATCAGGGTAAATCAAGTTTTTCATTTTTTTCATTGACAAACACTTATTGGCAATAGAACACACACGGCACATGTGCCAATTACTGCTATGCTGACTTCATGTGAGTGCAACTCTAGAAGTTTCAGCTGATAAAATGGTTATTTGATGCAGAGGGATAAGTAGCTCTTTCCCTTCAAACAAGGACGGTCCAAGGCAAATCACAGGATGCACGAGGCAATTGGTGAAGTAACTACCTATATTTTAATGGCATCAACATCGCTGTATTCCTTTCGATGCCGCCGCCAACCGGCCAACAGGCAGCTAGAAGTCACCTTGCACTGCCGTCTAACCAAGATTGTCCGACTTTCTATTTTGAGGCATAAAAACTAGTTCGTATGCTACAATACTCGGCTGTTTATCTCCCGGATTACGTTGCGTTCCTAGTTAATTATTGTTGATTAATGTTATTTGTTTTTATTTCATTTGTTATTAGATAAAGACGCTCAGCATTCAGCTTTTTAATTATATCTAAGTTGTCGGAACTGGGCAACCTACAATTCATGTCTAGTATTGCAAATGGTGAATCTTAACAAAGGAAATATTTGTTGGTATATTTTTATTTTTCTGTCCAGAAATTTCGTATTGACCAAAACAATACAGCACACGGAAATTTTGGTGCGAGGATGGGGAGAAGACACTTATGAAACAATTCTAGATAAATCATTTCGAGCGGCAGTAGATTTTGAACGGCTGGGTTTTTGAATATGTTCAAAATATTTAAAGTTCCATTGTAAAATCTTGTTAGTACGGTACATGTCAGTGGCAACGATAGCTGAATGATCTCGAATAGTGATGGCTTGTTACTTGGACCTTGACCCATCACCACCTAGGGGTCCGATTGGACCCCTCCCCTCGGTATTTTCGCAAATGATTCTGAGCACATTCAGATGAGACCCGCATTGCTTTATAGGCCTCTAGAGATATCAATTCGATAATTTATGACCAAAAATTGACATCAGGTAGGTCAGATCAACGAGCTATGACGGCATTGCTAGGCTCGTGTAAGGGGATTCCGTTCTTCTAAAATGAGGCTGACAAAACCAGGGTGCAAGTCGGCTTCTACAAGAGTTAGATAAAGTTCCAAAAATCATTCGAAAGCTCTTGAAAAATATTCACACTCTCATCCATTTTAAGGTCAGATCAATACCAAGGTCACCAGAGGTCACCAAGGTCACGGTTTGCGAAGTTTTTGTCTATAACTCTTGAACCAAACAAGATACAGTCTTAAATTTGGTATCATAGTAATGAGCATGAGCTTTGAATCCTTAGGTCAAGGCGAACACATCCATGACTTTTTATTCTAGGTCTCTGGTTCACGAGGTGTAAGATATTTTCTAAATGGGACTAAATTTGACCCAATTTTGGCCCATCTAACGCCACGGGTCAAAGGATACACCCCAAACTCGGATCCAGAAGAGAATAGGGTAAGGCGCTTCCAGCGCCGTTTTTATTTTTCCGTGTCACCTCTGGTTCCCGAGATCGTAGGGGGTCCCATCACCCTAGGCGGTGGTGTGTATGAAGAGCCTGGGCGGTGCCGGGTTAATGAGCAGTACCATAAAAGGGTGTGAATTTATATCCCTCTGGGAGGGCCCGGGCACCTGCAATAAAATATTCATTTAGTGTTAAAATATCATTTAAATTTTATTGTTAATCATTTTCGGAATTCAAAAGAACCGTGTGCTGACAAAAAAATAAAGTTATGTTTTTTCCTTTCATGTGGTTGTCATTTACTTTTTTCAAATTTGGGCACCCCAATGATTTTTGGAAATCCACACCCCTGGCCCCCTCGCTGTTTGCCGGTGGCGGCGCTAACGAACTGAGCAGCGGTGGACTGCGCGGCCGAGTTCGCTACACCCATGTAGTTACCACGTCGGCAGGGGTAAGGCCATGATCGGCTGTTGGCCCCGCGCCGGCTCAGCCCAGGTGTCGCAACACCAGCCCAGTTACTGGCCCCCGCTATCTGCATAACCCTCGATAACCGCTTGGCTGACCTATTTGTAAGTCCCGGCAACAGAGCCGGGGCGGTATAGCCGGCAGCAGGCCGCACCTCCCAGTCAGCCTCCACAGTTGGCGGATACAACAGTCGGGCCATACCGACCCCAACGGGAAGCCTGTATCCTTCCTCTAGACCGTCGTAAACTTACTTTCACGGATCCGGTCTATTTTCATGGGCTTGTCCGTCAGTTCTGTCGCAGTGAAATCGCCCGCCCCGTCCGCCCTGTCCGCGCGTCACGGCGAAAAGCGGGTCCGCGCGCCGCCCCACTGGGTCAGCGCCCCCTCTCTCTCTCCAGCCAGCCGTGTTTGACGCGAGACAACATTGGCGCAACAGCGGCGCGACGCCGCCTCTGCCGCGCTTGCGCCAGTGCCGCCGTTCCCGGGGGTGCTTCGGTGTGGTGAAACGGTCCGAGCCAGTCTGTTTAACGAAGCACGGTCGTCTGCCGATGCCGGCCCGAGGCGGCTCTGGCTGGTAAAAGTGTGCCTTCCGGCTGGAGTTCAAACAGCCAGTGCCCGGTGCACAGGTGCCCTGCACCCACTGCAGACAGCAACTCATGGACCCTCAGGCATGATGACCATATTTTGATAATCACGCGTCCGAACGAGGTCAGCAGGCTTACCTGCCGAGGCGAACGCAAGCCCGCACAGCCCCTACGCACGCGCCACCCTCCTCCCGCTTCTTAGCACACACCCATCCGGCCAATTTGGCAGCAGGTCGGTGCTGTAGTGCCCTCGACAGAACCTTGACCGGCCAGGTACGGCCGCGCCACCACCGCCGCCGAGGCGGGCGGGTGACTGGCTCCCTGCCGCGCCGCGCACTGGATTGATTACAGCCAGCCGGCGCGAGGGTTGTATGCTAAACTCGCTGCTGGAGGAGTGCCATAGTCATTATTCGACTGAAGTTGATACTGGAACCTCAGATATGTGCTTCAATCCAACTTAGGTAGCTTACTGGGCCCTATAAGTATTTAAAGACATGAGGAAAAGGAAACAAATATATTTATTAAAGTTTTGTCTAGCCAGTCTTGACAAGGGCTTTGTTGATATACATTATAGCCGATTTTCATAGACCCAGGTCAATATCTTCAAGGTCAAACAAGGTTATTAAGGTGAAATATTAGCCGTGCTGGGGACTCATCGGGAAATGTCATGATTAAGCGCAAAAAGTCCGGGATGTACTAAAAATGTACCAAGATCATAGCGAGAAGGGCCCAAAAATATTTCTCTGCGATTTTGAGGTCACCGCCATTGAAGATCATTAACCTACAACATCACAATATGATGTATTCCCCATAATTACACTATGACTAGCACCATAACAGTTGTTAGCCGGGAAATGAGGATTTACCTTAACCCGTGACCTTTGATATAGACCTGTGACCTTGACCTCTACATTGACTAATCTTAACTATGACGTCATATAATAATATACTACGCCTTATTGGGTAACGCCATTTGACCGAAAGCACTGGGGCCAATGGCATTGGGAATGCTGGTATGACTCTGACATGTGACCTTTGACCTTGACCTTTACCTTCATGTGGTGTGACCTTGGCACGCAATCTCATCTATATGACGTTATAATGTTCACCAGTCGAACTCCGATGCAGGCGAACTGTTGCGACCGCGCGATTGCGGCAATCTCAAAATATAGGTCTTGACTTTGGAAGCCACAGGACAAAAAAATCGTTCACCGATTTTCAAAATAATTTCACCAATCGACATGCCGCTAAATGCTCTCAAATGTAACGAAGTAGCGTTTTTCGGCTATTAATGGTTCTTCGGTCATTTAGGAAAACCATGTGGGTTTGGCCTCCGAGGCCCCCTCTAGTGCGCGTGTTAAGAAAAGCCAATGTAGTTTTTGCCACCCATTTTTTACATTGTTTCGGTTTCGCCGTATCACTGGACATTCAAGGGAATGACAAAGCTCGGTTTTTTTCTCGTGAATCACGGGTGGGATACTTTTGAGCGTAACTTACCTGAAAAGTATAGCATTAGGTAGCTTTTGTAGTGTGATGCCCGCTGCAAGACTGATCTTCTATACAGTCCCCTTTGAATAATTATATTCGTTTCTTACTCCTGCAGACAACCTCCATTATCAGACGCAATGTGATGTGATAATGTGATGTGAGGCGATGACATTGGGGGATCCAGGAGCAGCTTTGGGGGGCTAAACCATCGTTTTAGGGGTCTAATTTGAAGAACAAAATCGAGAAAACAATGCATTTTTTTCAAGAAAAGACGGCTAAAATTTGGTTCTTTTGGGGGCCAAAATATACCATTTTAGGCTTTGGAGGGAGTCACGGCCCCTTTCCCCCCTTGGATCCGCCAGTGGGCGATGATGTGACCGAGTTCATATGTGCCTAGGTTTATAATAGTCTACTAAACAATTACGTAAGACCCGTACCTAAGCCGAACGAGAGCGGACAGTGCGGGGAGCTATCTACTAAAACCCTCCGAGTAAAGCTTGCATAGGAGCGGACAGCTACTCCCGCCTGCTATCGGTAGGGAAGCCTGGAGAAGAGGGAGATTCCAAGTGCAGTCTGTAAAAAAACTCCGCATTCGAAAATCCACCCCACGGAGAAAACACGTCTCTGGGAACAATGGCACAACGTTAACTCCTCCAAGCTTTTAACTCTCAGTAGGAGGCGCACGCGTGAGATCCGCATCCGCGACCGCGATCTCTGCTGGTGGGATGGAAAACACGGGTAGGACAGGGGAACCCCCTCCCCCAGCTCTTCGGCGTGTGTTAAATGGGCTATCCGCTAATGTGGCAGTGGATACCGCCTACTATCAGACAAATAAAAACACGACCATTGAGGTGGAGTAACACCGGAGCTCAACAGAAACGCACCGAATTCCTTATTTGTAACTGATAGACGGGACATGATAACAGGATTGTTTAGGGAAAGACGCGAAAAATTATTCATGTTTTTTCTCCTTTTTCATTCATGAAGTAAACTAATTCCCACACAGGCCCAATACCAAAAAGACGGAAAAAAACTTTTTCGATCCAGTCAAGAGAGAGTGCAGTGAGAGTAGTGGCTGGTGCCTTTGCTTCCTACGCAGCGCAGGGTTAATTTTAGGGTGATGGCCCTGAATCAGTACCCTCGATATTTACTAAGGCTCCCAGCAGGGTGGGAACGGGCGGAACACTACCAGGAACTTTGCTGCAGCCTGTGGGTCGAAAAACATTAATGTACAATATGAATATAACGGGCGAGGATCATGTCGTGTCAACTCCCCGTTGTCTTAACTCCTGATTGGTGCTGGGGTGCAGTGGGCAATTAATGCGGCACAGCGCTCTGGGTTGAACAATGGTACAGGTAAAAAAACGAACATCGGGAAGAAAGTGAGAGTGTGAGTATAACTAGACCACTTTTCTCACAATCCTAGTTTAACTGGAACAGAACGGGTAATTTGTTCAGCCAAAGTACCTTGTCCGCATCGGTTTCCTTCTGTTTATGAAAGCTGTGTTGTCTGGAGTTTCTGTTTAGGCATACTCGGAAGCCATTGGTCTGATCGCGGTCGGGCCTGAGTGGCTGGCGTCTGGGAAAGCCCCAAATCGCTCCCGGATTTTCGCCATCCGCGTCATCACCCCAGCTTGTTATTTCTTGTTATCACTACCAACAGCGTGAGTCGTGACGCGATCCGAGCGCCTCGGCGAGAGAAACAGCCTGCCATTAAGCTAAGGTTTCGTAAGCTTCCTAGAACAAAACGGTTCTTATGTTGGGCGAAATATTACAATATATGCAAAGCGTTCGAGGATTTCGCTCCCAGATTACTCCCAACAGCTAAGCGGGCCCGTTTTTATAAGCCATAATGGTCGATGAACATGCAAAACGCAGCACAAGCCACTGATGACCTCAGCCGTTATGCACGTGCATTGTGGGTTGGTGGGAGCCGTTGTAGATTTCCAGAACCCGGTAATCGAAACGTCTTAGCCGATGCTGAAATCCTGCGGGTGAGCAGTCGAGATCTCTTCTATTGTTTGTATTCATGTCCGATTAGATTGCTGAGATATCACGGCTGAGGTCAGTGGTGCAGTTAGAAATTCGTCAGGTGAGGCGCAAAATGGATCAACCAGATAAGCGACAGAGTGCCTGTACATCCGCAAATGGGAAAGGTTTACCAAGGGAAATCATGCCCCTGCTACCACTCCCTACGCTACTGGCGGGGCTCCATTATACGCGTGCTGACTTCTATGACACGCACACGGCGTTGCTTCATGTGTGGCCCCCTTTGAGCGGCCCGGGGTATCGCACACTGCATCTAACCAGTGAAAATATATAGTAAATGTATCTTGTGCTCACTTCAGTGCAGCCCAGTGGTGGATCTACTTCACACGCTTAGGGGGCCACCGAGGCAAAGTCGTGAAAATCTTCTTTCGTTGTTGTGCGCAGTCCCAAACCCTGTCCGTCAGTTTTCTGTGTGGCTACAGACAGCAGGTCTGTAGAAGCATAATTTAACAAGTTGCGGTGACAAGGGGTTCAACTCCTGCCTTAATGACAGGCAGCTTTGAAAGCTCGGCAGTCCCGCTCTTTCTTTCCTAGAAGAAATTGGTTTTAACAGTTTCAGACATCCGTACGTCAGTAAAATTAGCATGTTCTCCACCTCAGCGATGATGACGCCAGGAGATATCGGAGATTACCATTAACCGTGGGAGCTGTGCTACCGCCACATTGAACATTAGACCAGAGCCGCGTACTTGGCGTTGGTGTCGAAAATGGGGGGCGGCTGAAGGAAGGCAAGACCTTTTCCTCTCCAGAGCTGGAGAATCAGGAGGATGTCCTAAAAAAACTCGGTTTAGGTGTTTGTCTTTTCTCCCTTTTGTCTGTGTAGACCTACATTGAATGTTCCTACCTGAAGTGTTGATGAACTGCACCATGGCCCTTTTTAAGGCAGTGCTTTGCTTGGCCTTCGCCTCTCACCCCTCTTCCCTCAGTCAACTCCAGTCCCGAGTCCGTCCCTTTGGTAAAATATTCATAGTGACGCCCTTGATACTTGGTGTCCATTTTCACCCATATAAAATGAAATATCGGTAATTGAAGCGAGTGAAACTGACGTAGTCACAAGAAGTGCCGCGACCCTTGCAGACACCATTACAGGTGGTCACTGGAAACTCTAAAGTTATATCCAAGGACCCGCTGGTCACGTATACGTCCAAAGTGAGCTAGGTAGGTGTCAGCTAGCTCTCCGGAGATAAGACGTTACACCCGGGGCAGTTCGGCGTACCTATTTGACTGTTTATAGCTCGGCTGCAGCCGCGGCTGGCGGCGCTGCAGCTGAGGCTTCGCCGGCAGCGTGGGTATGCAGCAGCAGAGGTGGTACCTCATGGCTGCCGAGCTGGAGTCCGACTTCACGGCAGCCTGCAGCGACGGTGTACCGCCGCTGAAGCCGCGCCGCCACCGGCTGCGGCACGACCTTGCAGCGGCCCCGTCTTACTGCAGTGACCAGTGTCTGCGGAGGTGCCCATGTTCTGTGAGTATTGACATTGTGTGATAGTTGCCAGAGTGGACGGCCTGGTTGTGCACTCACCAGGCTGGATTGCTCTAACCAGAGGTGTATAATAGAACAGTTCAGGGGTGCTGTATCGGACTAATCGATGCACTTGTCTTTCAACCATGACGGGGTAAAAAGGCACAAACATGTCCACTGGAAATGTTTGCGGGGAATGACTGGCTTAAGGTTATGACATAGCATTGCAATCCAAAACGGTTTTAATCGAAAGTTTCGGCTTACCTTATATAAGCCCCTGCAAGACAGTTTCGAAATCCACGCTGTTGAGTGAGTTGATTCGTTTTAAGATGCCATGGCAGGGTGGATACGTCCTGCATCATGAATGCATTGCATCAATGCATGATGCTGCCCGTCGCTGCGCGGACTCCGCGTGGGACTGCATTAATCAGGCCTCCAACGGTTACTGGCCTCTTGTATCTGCATCCGTTCAGCTGGGGCCTCGCCGGAGATGTCAGTACGTATAACGGCCACCTCAAAAACCTTCAAATTTTTAAAATCCCCACCGAGTTCCAAATTCACTCCGGAGGACCATATCTGCGATCCCGTCGGGACGGCCCTGAGTTCCCTGGAAATACCTTCGTCTTTTGCCTCGGATTTACCTTGCTGGACTGGAGATGTACTCTAACTGTTAGTTATCTAAAAAAAAGTCGCCACATTTTTTGCTCAGCGACTCCCCACCACAGTTCCGCCGAGTTTGAGCCACTGCAGTGCGGCGCAGCTGGCGCCAGTCTCTGACAGTTGTCACGGACAAGAATCTGAGCAACGGTCACTGATGCAAATTCGATTCGGCTGATCCGTTGCTTGGTCACGCAGAGGTTTGCGATGGCGCCACGCCTGACCATAAATCAGTTGTTTCATGGGCGGAAATTCCGGGGCCTGGTGAAGCTGGTGTTCAGGACTCTTTGGATATTGGGTCTCCCAGAAGGTTTGTTTAGGTTTTGTGTTACCATGTCAGTGTTAACTCATTAACCCCCCCTTGGATCAAGTCATAGAGACATATAGATCGAGCCTTGAATGATATGAATCAACAGACCGGTGGCAGTCCGCACTCAGGGCTGTGGATCTATATCTCTTGGGGGTTCCTGGGCACCCCGAATGAAATCTTCAACTAGCATTAAAATATTTTTAATTTATTTTCGTTCTTAATAAGGGCTTTTTATTACAAAAGAAGATATGTTTTGGAGTGCTGCATCGAGCAGCACGATTGTAAGAAGACCAGTTGTCAATTGATCTTTCTTCTAGAATACTACCTGGATGCACAATGGCGCGCCATAGCAAATTCACAGCGATTATAGATTCGGATACACCCCTTCCTAAGAATCTTCAGAAGGCAATTCACGGTCAGAAGAATGATTGGTCATAATGTGAGCCGAGACCTCGAAAATGTGATAATTGTGAGTTTGCCATATTGTGCATTCAGGATTCGAGCAGAAAGGCCAATCAATTGACAACTTATCGACTCCTTATTTTTTCATACAGTTCAGCAGATCTGTCGGGAGGCTAAAACACACTTAACATTTTAAGACCACCTTTTGAAGTTATGGTCATTGACATCACTTCAGCTATGGGCACCCCCAATCGTTTTCGAAAATCCACAGCCTTGTACACACGGTAACGCCGCTGATAGACGCCAGCGCGATGACTGTATGTTCCAGACTAGATTTAAATAAACATTGTCCACCTCTTTTGGTAACGTTAAGCTTTCGCACTGTATTATAACGTTTCGAGGATTACTCGAAGGCGTTTATTTTGATAACAGCCCTCACACCATATGTAAACGCTGACCGAGTACCGCAATACAGTGCGAAAGCTTCGTAAACACCAATATTTCTATAGTGGAGTAAGTCTAGAAGTCCCCATCTCCAACATCTACATTATGTCCATAAATGAACAGCACTCTGCTAATTACAGCGTGACGTGGCTGGTGACATGACGTGACGTGGATGCATTGAAAGACAGCCTTTAATGTCGTTTTGCTGTAGCTAAGGCGTTGAAAATAACGTCAATAAATTTAAGCACTCTCTTCATTTTGACTTTGTCAATTGCGGCACGAATAGGAAGAACAAAAAGTTTGCATTTATATCTAGTTTCAAGATTACTGTAAACCTTTTTTGGATGTAACACAAAAAGTAATTTATTGCACCTTTCCCATACCACACAAGATCTAGCCATCAACTACAAGCCATTCAGAAACTTTTCCGTCGTTTTACAACTCCCTACATCAGCAGAGCCTGCAAATGCATCGGATCACTCGTGCTGTGTGCACGCGTTATTTAATTCCTCCATGTAGTAGCCCAAATGTTATCCATGAATACTGCGCAGCCGTTGCAGAAAATCCGACGGTGAGCAATCGCGGGCGTGATTTTTTATTGGCGCTAATAAAACATAAAAGACGTTGTCACAGCCTCCCCAGAGTCACAGCACGGGTGTTTTGCTTCCTATCCAACGCAGCATTGCCACAGTTCTCCTGTGATGACTCACCCATGGTCCTGACTTGTCTCCGCCGCGCCGTGAACGTCACGCCCTGACCTTGGTGCCGTGGGAAATCCCACCCACCGACGCAGGCCCATAACAGCCGAAAACTCCGATAATCGTGAGTGATGTGGGACACGTCCTTATTAGGGAGATTTGAATAAATTCTAGATGAATTGATGCGCAGTAACTTCAGTCACGCGGAGAACTCTAGCCGGGGGATGCAGCTGAAGCATGTCCCAAGTTCTCGCCTAAAGCGCTCAAATGTTATGAAAGGTAATAAAGCCAAAAGTGGGGTCAAACCCCACAATTTATGCAGAAATATTTTTAAGGCTACCACGCGGTACAATCGGAAGGGTAGTACTGGCTTCAGAAGAGATCACTTTCAGCGGGGAAGGGTGCCCGATGTTCCACGCCTTCCCGTTTTTGAGGACGAATAATAAACCGACATACAACATATAGCATCCATACGTCAACAGCCACTGGCGGATCCAAAGGGGGGCCAAAGGGACCGCGGCCCCTCTGAAGTCTAAAAGGGTATATTTTGCCCCCAAAGACCGAAATCTTAGCCGTTTTGTCTTAAAAAATATTATATTATCGCGATTCTTTTCTCAATTTAGCCCCCTCCTTCATCGTTAGTTTGGCCCCCTCCAAAAGCTGCTCCTGGATCCGCCAATGCATACAGCGCTCAACCACACTTTATTGGGAACATGTGAACGCGCACGAACGTGCAAATAGGATGCGTGGGATACAGTCAAAGAACGAAAAGTGCCCTTACCGAGTGGAGTTTCCTCTTGCCAATGATGGAGTGGACATACAGCTGCCCACTCTGCTGTGACACTCATGGCCCGCAGGTGGGAGTTCCTTCGATAGCCCACCTTCAAGGAGCTACCGAATGACGCTTGCTTAGTTTTTGCGTTAAATTATGTGGCTGCTTTAAACACAGCAGGTCCTTCCACCTCGTCCCGGCTCTCACAGTCAGACTGCCACCGGCGACGTCACCAGTGACGTCAGCCGATGACGTCACACCTATCCAGCAGGTGGACCGAGCGGGCTCGCTGGTCCACCGGCATCCAGTGACTTTTGCGATCTTCGAGTGGGCGGGAGCGCCGCTCGCGCCGAGCCGGCGTCATTGACAGAAGAGTCGTGTTCGAGTGCAGACTACGCTTGTTCAGCGTCAGACAGAACGAAGCTCGCGACGCGAGAGGTGATATCAGAGGAATACCGATCTTCACTCGTGTGACTGAGCGCCAGTCACCAAGACTGCGAGAGCTTCCCGTGGTGGAGAGCCCCGATTTACGAGTGTGTGAACCAGGTTCGGTGCCAGGAGGGTCAGTGCAGCGATTGGCCGGGCAGGGCCGCGGCGGCGCAGGAGAGTCCAATGGCCGGCAGCTCGCTGATGGCCCGTCTCACGCGCAGGTGGCGCAAAAACTCGTGCACCATCACCCAACAGGACCCCACGTTCAAAACCACCTACCTCGGCAACACCGTCACGCAGTGGGCCAAAGGTGAGGCTTCTCCGTTCCTAGCACGAGGCTGGGCTGGCCGCCGCCGGGCGTATTTTGTGGGAGGTTTATCGCCTCCGTCCTTGGGCGTGGTGATCTGGGCATCGGCCAATGCATAACACCTGCATGCCTGTTACATAAGTATATGCCCTTGGAAGGTCTGGTGGTCGAACAGGTTCCCTGGCGGCTTTTGGCGGCGTCAAATTGTCTGGAAGTCATTACTTCCCAAATCCTTGGCGAGCGTGAGATATTTATGAATGCGGAACCATTTATCTACGCTGATAACAGACTCGAATCTGCTACTTTTCGAAACATGTGAGAGTTTTGCATTGCTTATTTTCCCAATATTTGGGAATTTTCGGAATATTCAAAGCGCATAACTGAAAAATCAACCAGCTGTCAGAAAACAAGAGCAGTCTAAGGAGGGGGCGAAGTTGATGGTCGCTCGCTCCATCAGGTCCATGGAGACACCTCCTATAGAGGTCAGGCGCCCTGGGCGTGCTTTAAATGCAAACCTGCAGTACAGGCGCCTTGAAATTGGCTTTTGAGACGACTCGGGCAGAGGTGCTCTGTTTTCTGACATATTCCATTCAGTTTGACCCACTCACCTCCCTGTCCAATGCCAGCTGAACGTCTCACCCCGTCTGGACAGCGGCATCGCTTTAGCATAATATACTCCTCCACTTCAGGGCGATATTTTTAAACATCCACCCCTTAAAAACGTAACGCTGTCACCGGTATGCACAAACATGCCCCTAGCCTCGGAAATGCACAAAAATGTACCTCCCAGCTGGCGTATGCCATCCCCTCTCCCTCCCCAGCTTCCGCCCCTCCCCCCTTGTCAAAATTATAAATCCGAGATTATCCGAAAATGGCTCAATATGTCATTCCCTGGTCTCCCATGAGTCATCTTTCGCCATCATGAACAGCTTCTATGGCTTTTTTATACTTGTATTTTGAAACGTCGTCAAAGTACGCCTGTTCCACGCAGGAAGGGAATCTTGTCATTCCAACTGCAGGCAGGGAAGCTACCTGTTCCGGCTAACTGGAAACCGAGGCCAAGTTTTTGACTTGACTGGGGGTTATTTGTATCAAGCCATGTGAGGGCTTAAACCTGCTAACTGAAGATATTTCGAACCGGCATCCATTCGTAGTAATAGAAAATTAAATAGACATTTTGTTTATGAGGAAAATAAATTGGGATAGTAGGTTCAGGGTTTCCAAAGCCAAGGCTTTGGACATTTCTCAACAAGATGGGATTTTAGAACATTTTAAAAAATCGGATCGGCGGATGACATTCCCGGAAGGTCTAAAGACATAAGTAGCGTTCAGATTTGCTTCAACTGTGTTTATTGCCGTATTTAACTTCGTATAAGAACTTACTTTTAAAACTCCCTTAACTTGTCCAAGCTCAGTGTAGTGCTGAGAGGGGCCCGATTTCATGATAGTGTCCTCGTTTCCCGAAGAACAATTCACCAGTTTGAAAATTTCCCTGAGTTCACCATCTGAAGTTTTTAAAACTTACAAATTTCGAAAACAACTGCGCGGCGTCCATTTACATCGGCTTCCATCGGACCTCCGAGCCTTCTCCTTTCCTTCCTGCAAAGTATTCTCTCTGACTTTCATTGTTATTATTTACAAGTGCATGTATAAATTTTTGGGTTGCTCTACACCAATTGTCTCAGTTCTACCTTCCGTGAAAATGCAGGGATATTAGCGCTCATGCTTGACTGAGTCTGATACTCTGCAGAAGTTGCACGTCTTCGTATCGGGTTTGGCAAAAGGAGCACTAATTGAGAACCGGTTACGAGCGACGAAAACGAGATCCGGCTTCCTCACGGTAACACGTCCAAGTACAAGTAAAAGTGCCCAGCTCCCCACAGTGGAAACCCTGTTAGGGTGTAACACTCGGAACGTGCCTGGATACAGAAAGTGGAATGGAGGTCTGGCGTGCGCCGCCTGGAAAGGTTTCACCACTGGGCGCCGCCGCTGGGGTGTCTGGAGCGCTGGAAATGTCCGACGTCTGTGCTGTGCCACGGCCAGGTCCACATGCCATCCACACAAAACCAGTCAGCCTCCTCTCAGTCACAGAGCAGCGCCGGCTCAGGCGCCGCATACCAATACCTGGCGACAGGCCAAGTGGGATTGTCGAGCAGGTCAAGCGCAGCAGCGCAGTAGGGCCGGGTTGTAGCCGTGCCACTAGTGGCGACGCGTCCGACCGATCCCAGCCGCTATATCATTTCCAGTGTTCATTAAAAGTCGATCAGTAACGCAAAACAGCTTGAAAAAAGCCGACCGCATAGATATCTCTCCAATCTGACCGGCCCAGTAGACAACAGACCAGTCTCAATCGAGCGTGCATTACTGATTCTAACTGATTGGCCATTTACCGATGCGGCCCAGTTCGGCAGCGCGGCACTGACCGACTCACCACTGGCCAGCACCACTGGAACGCCAGACGCTCCACATACGCCGCGGGTCTCCAACCCTTCTCCAGTGGCGCTCAAACATTCCAACAAACAACACGCCGCCGTAAGCCCAGGGTTGATTTTGCTCGCTCAAATGGGACTTATCTCGTAAACACTGCTAATTTTGATAGCCGATTCGTCTGGTTATTCTAAAAATGAAGTTCTACATGTTGATTGTGGTGCTGTGTTAATATCCGCGAACAAATTTCTGTGAAAGTGAAACGCAGAATTCTTGGCCTTTTGAATAATGTGATTTATTTGTGTACCTAAATTTGGGTGAATGACAACCAAACCACGTGGTCCATGAGCGTAAAAAGCAAGTAACTAACTGTGGATGCTTTTCGTCGTTGTTTAAATGAATATTTGTCACTAAACACACCTAGCTGAACATGGAGCTGTCCGGCATACAACCACGACGTGTCTTTTTTTCTTGAAGGGTCGGAGAATGCGACGGTAATTCAAAGTGTTTTAATTTCATTAAACTCACGTCTGCCCTTGCGATTACTAAAACTGAGCCCCCACCCACCCGTCTCTCGCTGGTCTCTCGCGGTATCCCACCTGGTCAGCTTGCACACCGAGTCTCACTCAGCGACCCACGGCGGCGTGGAGGGTGCTGAGAAAATGGATACGTGGATACATATATGCATTATTAAAATTTTAAAGGTTGAAAGACACACCAGCAATACATACTCGAGTCTATATTCCATGTGCGTTCAGACGACACAGACCGAAAATTCTGGTACAATGTACAAAGTGCAAAACACTTTTGTGCATCGTCGAATAAAGATATTTAACTGTTGTCGGAAACGAGAATTTTACGACGCGCGACTGCATTAGTGTTTTACCAAAGTCTGAACGGTATATGCTTGTGAAGTACATGTAAAAACGCAAGTATGATTTGTTATCAAAAGAGCACGTAAAATCATTCGATTGACAAAACTATGCATGTTCAACTGTTCATGACCGCCGGTAAGGGCCGTCAATTCCCTGTCACCGCCATGTTTATTGTTGATGCGATCTACCATCACCCTGTGTTAAAGCAATCAGAATAGAGCCCACATAACAGTGAGTGAATATTCCTCATATGCTATATGCTCAATCATTCGAACATTCCAACAGCCAGCCAGGAGCAGCTGGTGCATATGTACGCTATGCTCAATTTGCACAAAATGATTTCACCCGGGGGCAGTTGGTGTAATACCCTCGGTTCTTTTCTTCCGAGCGAGGATAGGTCCGCACGTGTTTGATACTAGAAGGACACTGCTCTCCAGTGGGGCAAATTGGAATGACTTGGGACCAATGAGAGGGAATGGGGCGTAGGGTTAGCCATCAGTTTGTATACAAAATATACACTATGAGGACGGTGAATTTGCTTCAGATGCAAATGTGTATTTTTATTCCAGGTACGTATTAAATCGTCTGTACAAGCTTGCCAGCTGACAGGATGTTCTCCATTGCCAAAAACTGATGATTCTGAAAAATATAGTTTTTATTAGTTGCGTTTTGGTCCCCATCGCCCCTTAATGTCCTTGTTATGTATTTATCTCCGAGGTCCCTGCTTAAGGGGTTAGTGTATTTATATCCTTCCCCATCCTTTCCACTTCGCCATAGTGCTTCTGTTATGCGTGTTATTTTCAGTCAGATTTCCCGAACAGCAGCTTGGATCGGAAACTTTAAATTTCCGATCCGATAGTTTTAGTAGCAGTTGTTTGCGAAGGCAAACTGAACAACGCATTATTTCCGCCCCGATAGCTTAGTTGGCGGAGCATTGACTCCGGTCCGCTCAGAAAACCGTGCTATGATAGTGCACTGGTGAAAGCTTGGGATCGGTTCCCCTGAGACGCTCCGGCGCTCTATGTTTACTCGACGTAAGTCGGCTGGCAACTGACTGGTGAGAGGGTGACGTGAGCGGAGCGTCCGTCCCTGTGCTTTGTGGGACGTTAAACTTTGGTTTCTAAATTAACCCTTCGTTTCGGGAATTGTTCTTTCAGATGGTGGGATCGGAGTTTCCTTGATAAGTCCCCTGATGGCTTTAATGAGGTTTCGATCCCAAAATCTTTACCTGCAATAATTTGTATAAAATTGGTAAAAACATATTTCATCTTGGTACATAAGATAAACTAAAGCCGGGCATTGATGAGTTCGGTGCATGTTTAGCAGGTGATGCTAAGGGAACAGCAATCCGACAAAATAATCGGCCTTCCATGGTGGTGTCTGCTCCCAGATTGTCCACAGGAGGCCGGCCAACATTTCATTCAGCTTTCCCATCCGAGTTGGTGCTGCTGAACAGTCTCTGTACCTATGTAACATCATAAACAAATTGGAGCTGAAAACAAACCAAAGCAAACAATTCTCCGGCATCCCTATTTTTAAGTAGCAAATAGCGGAGCTGTGACTACCGAATGAAATTCGGTATTTCGGTACTACCGGCGGTAGATTGATCTACCGCTACCGAGTCGTCGGTACCGAACCTTTACCTCTACCGATACCGATGTCTGAGCTTGTTGCATTTATTGCACGTGACCTTGACGTGGCCCAAAGTCTCGTAAAATGTTTTTCGTTGTATTTTTACGCCTTTTCAATACCATCATTTCATTCACTTCTACTCCAGGCGTCAAATTGCTTTCGAAAATGGCTTCGCAATCACTTCGCCAAGCACAACGAATGAGCAGCTCGATCACCAAGGAACTGGAAACATGGGAAATTATTTATTACGGAGATTTAAGATACTTGATTGATTCATTGAACAACCAAAAGGTTTCGAAGAATACGTTCTGTAGAGCGATGAAAAATTTCATCTTGGTACATAAGATAAACTAAAGCGGGGCATTGATGAGTTCGGTGCATGTTTAGCAGGAGATGCTAGGGAACAGCAATCCGACAAAATAATCGGCCTTCCATGGTGGTGTCTGCTCCCAGATTGTCCACAGGAGGCCGGCCAACATTTCATTCAGCTTTCCGATCCGAGTTGGTGCAGCTGAACAGTCTTTGTACCTATGTAACATCATAAACAAATTGGAGCTGAAAACAAACCAAAGCAAACAATTCTCCGGCATCCCTATTTTTAAGTAGCAAATAGCGGAGCTGTGACTACCGAATGAAATTCGGTATTTCGGTACTACCGGCGGTAGATTGATCTACCGCTACCGAGTCGTCGGTACCGAACCTTTACCTCTACCGATACCGATGTCTGAGCTTGTTGCATTTATTGCACGTGACCTTGACGTGGCCCAAAGTCTCGTAAAATGTTTTTCGTTGTATTTTTACGCCTTTTCAATACCATCATTTCATTCACTTCTACTCCAGGCGTCAAATTGCTTTCGAAAATGGCTTCGCAATCACTTCGCCAAGCACAACGAATGAGCAGCTCGATCACCAAGGAACTGGAAACATGGGAAATTATTTATTACGGAGATTTAAGATACTTGATTGATTCATTGAACAACCAAAAGGTTTCGAAGAATACGTTCTGTAGAGCGATGAAAAATGATTTATGTTAAAGCAAAAATCAAATAGTAGAGAAATGGTTTATGCTAAAACAAAAACCAGACAGGGAGAACGAGATGTATTGGTGACCATGCGATCCTGAGGTGGAACTCGAGGGGCCGAGAGCAAGAAGGCCAGAACGTGATGTGCTCGGCTGGTATCGTTGATGGGAAAATAAAAGGAAAAGTCAAACGGGTACTTCAGACCTGAGCGGGGGTGGTGTTGCGTGATTGATGATCCGTTTGGTCACTTGTTGCAGCCCATGAGAGTTGCAATAAAAACACGTGCTGGTAATTTTTACATCCTGGTTTAAACCGAGCCATGATAGAAAAACGAAAATCTGGCATCTGCGTCTTATAACAGATTGTCATTCAGCTCTCAAAGTATCACCCAAGGATGTCTCAAATGACAAAATAACAAAAATTCAAACAATCACTTATCATCGTGCATGCATTTTTCAATTGGCAAGCTCCAAGTGTCAATATCGAATTCATGAAAAATATGAGTTCTAATGAAAGAACCTGTAGTTTGAAGCACATATTATTGAAATTTGGCAGGGGAACGTCTATGGCGTAAATGTTTGTTGTAATAGACAGGGTTGCTATTAGGGTGGAGATATTGCTTATAACTGCCATCATAGACGTTTTTATGATACTTTAAGATAAAGACTCGAGCCTATCAACCTTCAAAAATGTAAAGAGCTTGTCAAGTAGCTTCAGGTGGTCACTTCCGAGGGTGAAATATATGTACTTTTTCCCGTAGAATTGCCTTTTTAAGATGATGATTAGACTGATTAAGCATTCAGATTCATCCCAGTGCTCAAAGCCGTTCAAAGCCGAGACGAGTTCTCACCTACTACTTATCAGAGGGGAAATTTCGAATCAAACCCAGCCGTTCACCTGCGTCCCATTCGAAACCGTCCGAGAAAGAAAGCACGGGAGTGAGGGAACGAATGTTCTCCTGGGCCACTATGTCCGGAGCCTTAACTGGGTACCAAGACAACAATCTCCCCGTCGTTTAACTCTATAGTCTCGAGCGCCGCCTCTACACCACAGCCGGTCCAAATGCGTCCAGTGTATCTCCAGTACACCCCGGTACTGTGTCCACAACACCACCCCGGCACGTGAACCGGAGGGGAAACGTCTGCGGTGTTCTCTGTCGGACAGTGTTGCCATTGAAATGCTATTTATTTACAGGGCTTTGTGTCGGCCCTTGCCCTCAGTGACCACCCAGTCGGGCTGGTTAAGGCAGACACCCCAGTGCACCAAACGGCGCTGACCCTGCGGAGGCGTTGTTGTAGTTTAAGATACTTGGCGAGCACCGTACGAACCGGGCCACACGCTAACTCCCGTCGTGAGAACAGCTGTGTTTGAGAATCACGTGATAAAGTTCCATGTGTAAATGTCGGAACACGTGAATACTTACGGTACCTGAGCCTCTGATCTGGTTAACTATATAACACCGGCTGTGCAAAGTCCCTCTTCCACTTGCGGACTTTGGAGCCAATTGTGTTTTGCTCTACTGCGACAGACTACACAATATCTGTTGGCATGTGATCTGACGGGGAGCAACATGTGTAAATCTTAGTCGATTTATTTATTTATTTATTTATTTATTGCACTTCATCGAGCCGCTCCACAAAATATATGTGGCTATTCTTAGCCCGGAACACATTTGTTGAACACTGAGTTGTACAGAAAACACATTAAGAACACTAAGAAAATACCAGGTTTGATTTTGCTAAAGTTGATCGACAACAACTAACACCGCTGACAACACAATATCTACTGTTCACTTTCCGACGTGGTACTCTTTAACCAGCACATCAAGTGTTTTTTGAAGGCATCCTTCCGCATTTCTACCATATTCGGTGGGAGTGTGTTATATAGAGTGGGGGCTCGGTATGCAAACTGCCGCCGACCAGCTTCTGTGCGAATCCTTGGTAGATGCATCTGTTGTACTTGTCTAGTTTGCCTTGAATGGATGTTTGAGTTGTGCTGGAGGAGTGTGGACAGTGCTGTTGGTTGCTTTCTTGTGATAATGTTGTGGGTGAGTGTGAGAGTGTGGTATTCTGCTATTTGTCTAGAATTGTACCAACCAGGACCTCTCAAAACGTCAGATATATGATCAAATTTACGGCGACCGGAAACAACTTTGGCACTGAAGTTTATTATTTTTGGATTTTTCGATGGTTTTTGTCAGAACAGTTTCCGTACACTGAAATGCAGTATCGGACATGTGAGAGAACCAAGCTGTGGACAATTTCAAAGGTGATGTGTTTGGGGAGATGGTGCCTAATATGTATCAATGCTATTAATAGGCCAAAACACTTTTGAGTGAGGAAGGTTACATGCGCGTCCCAAGAGAGATGAGTGTCGAATATGACACCCAGATTGCGGACCGAAGGTACAGGGCTTATAGCTTGATCTCGGATCTCGGATCTTGATTTCGGATCTCTCGCTTACCTCAGGGATCAGTATGTGAATAACGAATCCATGAGCTTCAGTTTATTTAGTATAGCCGATAGAGTTGGCAGTTACATGGTTGTGATCTAGTTTTGTTGAGTCAGGTGGAGACTTGGAGCTCAGGATTAATCAATGTCTCACATAAAGACCACATTACCAATCATCTGACTCGACATGGTTAGTTCACTTTTGTGCTACAATAATTGGTGTAGGCATGTGGTTCCTTTCACAGCCAAAGCCAGCGGAACTAGGCATCGCCGTGCTTCATGACAAAGCCACCGTTCGTGGAAGCGTTGGCGGGGTCTTTTGATCGCGTGACAAATGTTAGACTTTCCCTGAGAATTAAAGCCGATAGAAGGATGCGCAGTTAAAGGTTTAATTCAGGCTTGGTACAAAAGTTAAATAGTATGTTCCATGGAACTCAGCGACGTCAAGGTGCTTAGCCATGACGGGGTGCGTGCCTGGCCATGTGATAGGAGCCTATTATTATGTAAAGTCCAGGAGCCTATTGTTGTTATGTAAAGTCCTGCCAGAATTCTGCCGGTCTGGGCTGTGCATTTCATATAATTGGTAGAAATAATAAAAAGTCACACAGGTATATATATATATATATATATATATATATATATATATATATATATTCCGCTGAAAAATATTCATGAAAACCGTCTGTCACATGATATGTTAAGGGCTTTACACATCATATACAAAGAAACAGACCAATAACATTACCTATTTATTGCATACCTATATGGTGGGTTTATTGTATACATGAGGCAACAATATTGTATTTCATAAGGCTAACATCAGCACTTTAGGAGGCATCTGCGAGCGCCAGCCTCGCTTTTCAGCTGTTGAGCGCTTTCTTCAGAGTTATAAGTGCATCTGTAGGCTATGTGCGACGCGCACTGGGACTAAGTTTCACTCGGGCTCGGTCATCCTCCGGGGTGAACGGAATGTATGCATGACGCTGAGAGTGCAAGCGATATGTCTGCACAAATAAACATGTCGACGAGTCTACAGATGCTGCCATGTTGTTGTTTAACGATTTATATACACAGTGACCCAAAATAGGTTTTGCGCTAGGGTGTCGAGTGGAAAAGTCAGCTCGGAATGTATGGCGAGTGAGTGGAAAATTCCCCTCAAAATGTATGGCGGAGGAAAAAAATTCCAATTTGGGTACTCAGGTGGTAAACTCTCAGAGCCCTTGTTTGAACTGAAGGATGGATATTTTCTTTAATTTTCTCAAAGAAAATATTTTTAAATCGTCCCCAAACAGCATTGTTTGACCATTCCCATGTGAAAAATTTGGGTTAAGCAGGTAAATCTTTACCAGCTGAAACCCTCTGATGCAGTCTCCAATTTTTTTAAGGAGTTGGTGAATTTCCACAAATAACTTTTTGGGGGCCTCTGAGACCAACCTTCGGGGGAAAGAACTCTGGGAGCCACCAAAACTGTTGGGGGGGGCTTCCCTGGACCAACTCTTGTGCCCCTCCTCTCCTCTCCCACACGACCAGCTTTAAAGGGCCCCTGAGACGAAATATCGGGGCCCCCCTTAGACCAACTCTGCAGAGGGGCCTCCGAGATCGGCAGGTGGTGAAAAATGAAAAGGGATTTTTTCATGCAATACCTAGTTCCAAAATTAATTATCTAAGCATACACTGTATAGTTTTCCTGTCCGGGACAACGCCCCTCCTGTACCTATACCTATAGCTATCGGAATTTTGGAGACCACTCCAGACCTCAATCACTGCACCTCGCATACACCTATGCTAGGGCCCAGTAGAGCCTTAGTTTACACTTTACTAACCCAGACGAAACTACAAACTTTCTATCACGGCAATAAACTCTTCCAGACTCTTGCTAAAAGTTTCTTTTCTTTACCTGTCAATTCCCCTGCTTCTCTTCACATATATACTCACCTTCATATGAGTATGCTGCTTTCTATGAATATCTAATCGAAGCTACTACAGCCCTTCTGTTGTTTCTTCCTTTCGTCTTCAATCAGCCAGGCGTGGCGGGTTGCGGAGCAACTACTAATTTAAATTTCTAATCGCAATCCGCTTGCCGGTTGCATGAGCAACATAATTTGCATTTCAAAAATTGTACTAAATTAATTTTCTAAATCCTTATAGACTAGAAAATTATACAACTAAAAGCACACCAAGAGGAAGACTAACAATGTTTTGTCAATAACGAATACGAAACCAGCCTTTCAAAAAGCGTAAAGATGCCACTTTTATTTACTAGATGTAAAGACGGCGATTTGGTAAGTCCACGCCGTAGACCAGCCATACAAAAAAGTGCCGATGTTTGAAGGGTAACTGGATGCATTCTTGCTGCCTAAAAAAATCATTTAATGAAAATATAGAGTTTCAATGTATTCAAGTACCGGAAACTTTCAGTTGAACTTAAATATCAGCGTATTTATGCCTAGGGTGTCGTAGGGTGTCGTGAGTGGATTTGGGTGTCACAGGGCGTGGACGCAGCAATGAAGGGCTGATATGGATAAAAATTATTTTCTCTGAAATAAATGGTCAATTTTCTGCCATACAATGTCAAAAAATATCCTGCTTAGCATACAAATTTCAAGATAATTGCTTTCAACAGCAAGATGACCAAAAATGGTTTTTCACTATTCTCGGTACCAGAAATACAAAAACAACTTTTCAAGGACGTAAGCCTAGAAGTCATGTGCACAGCTAAACTGCTTTCCAGAAATGTATCTTTCAAAGCGGTCAGCTCATTTTTTTGGCAGCACAAGGCTAGGGTGTCTAATTTTCCACTCACCAATTTTGTGAGTGGTGGAATTTAGTGGCGGTGTTCACCCATTGGAACTTTCTCCGGTGGGGCAGGGGGCACTGAGCGTCTTGCCCGCGCCAGAATTTCGATTCAGTTGTTCCACTGAAATCGTTGGATATAAGGATGCCAGGTATAATTGGCTAGAAAAATAGAAATCGCCAGATTTTCTTGCAGAAAAGTCAAAGAAGCGCATAAGAGCCGAGTTAATCTGGCGATCTTTTAGTCGATTCTACTGCTCTCTTTTTTCAGTGGACGTTGGTAGAGGACGCAATGGAACTGGCCTTTGTAGTAAGTATTGTTGAGTAAAATTAAATAGTAGTAAGTATTGTTGGAAGTGAGAGGAAAATTCAGCAAAAAATATATAAAAGTGAGTGGAAAATTCTGCTTGACTGGGTGTCGTTCTGCACCCAGCACCCCAGGTTTTGGGACACTGTATATACACCCCGGAACTTTTTCATCAGGGCAACCGGCCGTCAGACGAACTCCGTGCGAATATAAACCGGCATAAAAACGCCCTTAAACATGTACTGCGGTTGTGGCCTGTTTCCATTTTCACCAACAACCACGTGAAGAAGCCTTCCTTATTCAGTAATCACCAGCAGCAGTTTGAAGAGCCTAACAGGACATACTTGGCCAACTGCTGGCATCCAGCTGCGCACATGAGCCTCGTATACCGGGCTAGTGTGCCGCCAGACCCACCCCTCTCAGCACTAATTCCACTGACGCGTCACTAACACGGGGCCAGGGTGTGTTTCGACCGTCGCTGCCGGGGCGCCGCTCTCATGGCAGCGGGCGTCGCGGCTCGTGAGTGGCGTCACGCCGTGGTGACGTCGTGACGCAGCCGTCACAGTGTACAATACCTGTCGTGTTTTGGTCGGGCGGCTGCCGGCGCCGCAGCACTCTGAAGCCTTTTTGCGGTGGATTTTCACCCGGCTGTCACAAGACTCGAGGCGCTGGTGCCATGACGACAGGTCCAAGAGAGAGGCGTGGTAATACACAATCAGCCGCCGGCACCGCCCTGCGTGCACCAGCGGTATGAGGACTGCCAGCTTCTCCCAGTGCTCCTTCTTACAGGGTTTGCAATGTTGAAAATAGTCCTGTTGAGTTTTCTTTTCATTCTTTTCGGTTATTTCCCCCGACAAATGCTCAGAAAGGCGCGTGCTGGACGATGCGACAATATACGCGCCCGAACCGCGGTAATGGTGTCTCCGCGCCAGTTCTACGGCCCGGAACCGGGGATCCACTAGCCACGCCTGCGGCAGCGGGCTCGACCTTCTGCCAGATCCTGGTTCAACAGTTCGGATGTAGGTGTAGCCTGCTGTTGAATACAGTTATTTACAGAAGTCTTGGTCTCAGGATGAGCAGCTACATTTGCATTTTTGGTTCGGGCGTATTTTCTTTAAAACATAGATGCGTGGAATAAAATTAGTGTGTCCGTTTTCAAAAAGTGAGGTCAGGTAGGCTTACTTTTTCCATAAAGATATGTTGGACGGAAAACCAAAGTTTGATATTCAGAGCTTATTAATAATATAAACCCATTAAAGCGCACGGCTAAGGTAAGTTCTGTTTTCTTTTTGTTATAAGTAAAGTTCTAAGATTAGTTTAGTTATATTCAAAGACATGTTCAAGTTCTATTCTAGGACGAGTTTAAGTTCTTTTTAAGATATGTTTATGTTCTGTTGAAAGATATGTTTCAAGTTCTGACGATTGATGTATTTTCTTGGCTAAGCGATTGTTTGCGAAGTCTTCTGTTTTCGGTATTTTGTACACATATAAATGTTCTCTAGACTTTAGACAACACCATGACTTCATACACCAGCCCCTGGCGGGAGGTCTGGTGGTTGCGCTGGAGAGGGAATACATGGCCCTCCGGCTGGGGCAGCCGGCCGGTTCTCTGAGGTCATGCGGAGAGGGATCCGACGGCCACAGCCAGCCGGTTCTCTGAGGTCAGTGCTGGAGAGGGATCGGACGGCCACAGCCGGCCGGTGGCCTGAGGTCGGTGCTGTAGCAGGGATCCGGCGGCCACAGCCGGCCGATGGCCCTGATGTCAGCGTTGGAGAGGGGTCAGACGGCCACAGCCGGCCGATGGCCTGAGGTCAGTGCTGGAGAGGGGTCAGACGGCCACAGCCGGCCGATGGCCTGAGGTCAGTGCTGGAGAAGGATCAGACGGCCACAGCCGGCCGATGGCCTGAGGTCAGCGTTGGAGAGGGATCAGACGGCCACAGCCGGCTGGTGGCCTGAGGTCAGCGCTGACTGGTCGTTCGGCGTGTCACGGTGTTTCCCCACCTGCCAGCGGCGACTGGGGCGGCTGTTGCATGAGCTGTTGCGGCATCTCTGGTCGCGTGACACCGGAGTCTTTCTCAACAGCACGGCCCGTGACAGGCACGAGCGGTGTCTGACTGGCCAGCTGGCAGTCTGGTGTCCGAGCGGCTGCGATGTCTGCGATGTCTACGGTGTCTGCGGTGTCTGCTGGGCCTGCCTGACAGGCACCCGCCGCCAAACCAGCGGTCACACCGGCACAGGCAGAGGCAACGTCCTATGTCTGACTGACAGGCCGGCGGACGATGCGGGTTTTGGCCCGACCAAATTCGGCGGTAATGTGTGAAGTGCGTGCGGCCTGGGGACAGGCGACCTCAGCACGTGCGCCGAGTGCGTACCGGGTGTTGTAACCAGGGGACCAGCTCAGCAGACACGTAAACACACAGTGCTGCGTAGTTTAGCCAGAAGGCAGCAATCCTGCAAACAGGTTGCGTCAGTGGGGCCCGTTGGTGTGACGACGGGGTGGAAGTGGCCGCACGCAGTAGGTCGCGTGCACTGCTGTATCTGGTTGCCACTGGCCAGCCTGCTCTGTTGCCAGGGGACTGGCAATCCCGGCAATCTGGCGCGGCCGCTGGTCGCTGACGCACTGTTGGTTCACGATAGCCGGTGTTAGTTTACCACTCGGCGTATTTTCCAGACGCGTGGACGTTTGGGAAGTCTGCATGATTCTGGAATGTTTTATTTCATTAGGAGAAGCTATGATTTCCGAAAGGAGCCATTTAAGTAACTACGATAACTGAAGATACCAACTGAAACTTAAATTTACCAACGCAGATCGACGACCTGCATTGTGCCGTATTGCAGAGGACCATTTGTCTCTTTTTTATTATGCTGTCAACCCAGGCAGAGTAGGCGTTGAACTGCACGTGATGCAGGGTGATCTGGGTGATCCGGAACAAAACATCCGATTTAAACCTATAATATCTCTCTAACCTCACAGGGATACCCTACAGCCTCAATGATGACGGCCTGGGTTGGGGCTGTAAGAGCCTCCTAAGCTGGACTGTTCGGCACCACAGGATGAGAATGGTTCTTACAGGACAGACTGCACGTGCAGAAGAGTACTCAGGGAGTGCCGATTGGTTCTTGTGCAATTTGAATGAGGAAAAAACAGTGTGCCAAAACAACTAGTATGCTTTTTAAGGTATTGTGATATGTCCTTTAATAGCTTTACATAGGTAGTTAGTTTCTCAAATACGCTCCAAATAAATTGGATAAAGTACCTATTACTAATCAGCATGGAATTTCCAATCGTTATAAACAAACCATCACCGAAATAAATTTTGTTCCGATGAATGAGATTTTGTGTTGGCGAACTAATTTAACTTTCAGAGCACCTATTCGTGATGCGAATCCAGTAAAACCATCGGCTTTTCGCTCACATTAAGCTTAGACATGGGACAGGCTTACGCATGCAATGGTTGACGTCAATGGATCTTTATCCAAATCTCGGGGGCTTAACAAAATATGATGAAACTCACGTGACTCCGTCACGTGATGAGCCTTGGAAGACGCTTAGAGATGCTTTGTAGGTCACAAGCTATCATCAACACTGGAAAAAGTGACCTGTGCAGTGAAGGAGAACTTCCAATCTGACACTTTCCGGAGCTGTTTGACGGCAAAGATAGGTGCAAGATTTTTGATCGGGAGGGGGGCACATGGTCGAAGGCGCCATCCGGACTAGGAAGAGCTACTTTTTGGCGGCAAAACCTATCAGGTGGACGCTAAATCCTATCGCGGGGAGGGGGCGCCCATACTCGGATCCTGAGGGGGCTGGGAAGCATCGTTGCGGGGGGGGTTGGGGAGCGAGGATCGATGGGGGAAAGTGTCCCACTTACTCCCTAGATTCGCCTATGGATGCACGACTCTCCCAAGTTTTCGATGCAGAGAGGGGCTGCGCGCTAAATTTTCTCTCGAGATGGAATGGTAGAAAACATCACCGAGTACCTTAAAACAGGACTAAGTGGGTGAGTAAAGCTTTCCGATGATATCTGCTGGGTTAAAACCAGAGGCGTGGATTCTTAGAAATTATTTAGGGTTGCCAAATTCTTATATATAACTCGGGAATATATATTATAATTATAATAAACTCGGGAATATATATTATGATTATAATAAACTCGGGAATATTATTATTATAACTCGGGAACCATTAGACCTAGAACAAAGCCAAAGCCATCAATGTGTTCGTCTTGACTCCAAAAATCGAATGATATGTAACAGGGCTTGAAAGGTCATATTGTGACCATGACCTTAGGTCAAGGTCAAGTAATGACCTTTTCAGGGTCATGTTGCACACCATGTATATCCCTGGGTCATACTCGTCAGTATGATACTAAATTTATTACCGTATCTTATATTGTTCAAAATTTAAGGACACAAACAATTTCGAAGACCATGACCTTTCGTAACCTCTGGTGACCTTGTTGTTGACCTGACCGTGAAAAATATGTCAGTATACATACTTTTCTTTTTAAGGGCTTGCGAATGATGTTTGGAAACTTGATCTAGCTCTTCTAGAAGCCGAATTACACCCTGGTTTGGTCAGCATCATTTTGGAAGACTATAATTGCCTTATAAAGGTTTAGAAATTACGTCGAATGCCACATTGTTAGAAAGTTTCCGATTATGATTTACAAAAGAGTATTTCGGTTCTGAACACGTACACAAATGCGTGCCTCATTCTTTTCCCTTGCGGTGGGTTTTTAAGCCCGGAATTATGACGGTACGGAGAAACCTAACCCTTTTAAATCACTTGAAATCTGATATTAGCATAAACTTATAGCTACCTTCCTAGTACGCTATGATTAACCACATACTCAAAAGGCAGCCTGTTACGCTCCTGAGTGAGGTTTGGGGACGCCAAAAAAAACAACGTATTATCTTTGACAGGCCATCTGGTTGGATTTGTGGTCAGTTAAGATCATGTTATTGAGAAGGTGCGGGGAAAGCGCAACCAACCAAGAATCGCATGGAATAAACCAGTTTGGAAGGTTGTGCAGCGGAAAATGATGCTTAGAATAGGATTATTTGTATCGCTATGTAAAAATTTATTTAAAACGGTGTTTGAGGCCACACAATCTTGCTGAAGGAAGCGTCATTTTGTTAAGGTCAGAGTGAGAAGAGCGCAAGTGAAGTCCAAACTACGCTAGAATTCTTAGATTATTTTAACCATCTAACTACTATCTATCGTAATATTGTTTAATTTAATCCTATCAAACAATCTAAAAAATTTCAGCTTAGCTAGGCCTTCACCCACGCGTTTGATAGTCTGCTCCGTCCTAAACTTAATCAAATGGCTTGGACCTTTTTCTGTTTAACTCATGCTTGATGTTTGTAAACTGATACTTTATGTAAACTGAAAGACCGCCTACCACTATCAATTGGTGAACTTGTTGGACATTTTTGGCTCACTTTGAACTTCGAATTCGTCACCTGCTCGGCTTGATAATTTATTCCAGGCCCCAACAGATTAATGTTTATCTTTTGAGTAATGAAGTCTAAAACGAAAAGTGAATTAATAAAATGGGATATCAGCTATGGAGGTAGGTATGATGCGCTTTTTACCATTTTTGTAGAGTAGGCTTTAAGCAGAGCTTCTTACAACGTTGGATGTTTTCTTCGAATCAAGCTAGTTCAGTGAATTGGCCAAAAATAGGGCAGAATTTTTTCACCACAAGTCCATTTTTCCACCCGTTTTTTCACCCTGATCAGGAACTTTTCATTGTACTTTTTCAATCGGCATCAATCCTCAGGCTATATCCAGTCCCCACGCATCCGAATACACTCGCATAGCAGCGAAGCCAGAAATGTATCGAGAGGCGATCAAAGGAAAAAATTCGTCAGCAGGAAAACGAACAGCATACATAGGAAATATCGACCATGGAAGGCTGGCGTCCACCGCCCCACGTTCCTGCTCTTCTCCTGTGAAACAGTAGGGACAGGTAATCAATTATCCGATGGAAAGCAGCCACTGTTCTTGACTGCCTGAGCTCGTTATATCACGCGGGAGAAGACGGCCGACTGTAACTGGTTTTTAACTCTGCCGCCAGTGAAAGTGTCCATTATCCCCGCGGAGGTTGTCGATTGTTGCGCTGCCTCCTGCGGCTCTGATGGTCCATCCGAGCGTGCGTGCGAAGCACTCGTTATCCTGTAGATGTGCCCATGTCGGTCGTGGACTTGTGGAATATTCCGGTTATTCGTTCGGGAGTTTTGATTGAGCACCGTGTTTCAGGCGTAATGTAAACGTTAATGAGATCATCGCTAGTGGCAAGGTTTCGTATTGAACCGTTCTTCTCAGCGGTCGCTATTCGCGAAGGCTGATACTTGTGCTTGTACATTCTTCTACATCTCTATTGCCTCCCTTCAATGAACATATCTAAAAGATTACGCAAATTTAGCACCGCAATGCTTAAGATGAAATTTTTAACTAAAATCTGAGGTGGAAGCCAAACTTTTCGGCAACAATATTTTACTACAATGTGCTTTAAAAACTGAAAATGTATCCGTGGTGGATGCCGCAAAACGTGCAGAAAGGCAGCGCAAAAGCGAGAGCCTCATCCTGATCGCAGACACCACCCGGGAGCTGAACCTTACACCGAGCTGAGCCAACAAGCGACATACTCGATCTAGCTGACAATGCTGAGCCATAGTGCACAGTCTCTATTCCGTGGCAGAGTTTGACCGCCTTTGTGTTGTCGCAGGCAGTGGAAGCGTGGACAAGCCGCTAGCGACACTATGGAGGAACTACTGCCAGTCAACCAAGCCCGACATCGAGATGATGGTGACGATTGCCGCCTCCGGACTCAAGGCCACCACACGCGAGCACGGCCTCACCGAGTACTGGAGCCACCGCGTCACCTACGTCCTCGCGCACCCCAGCTACCCCAAGGTTAGCAGCAGTTCCGCACCTGCCCCTCTTTCACCCCATCCACCAAACAAGCCCAGCTGTCGGGTACGGCTCGTCTCCGTGTGAGTCATTGCTGCGGCCCGGTGCCCGATTCAGCCTTGTGCAGAGTAGCTCGGGATGTGGTGCTGGGTTCAATGTTGGACCGTGGCTACTGGAGAGCATGACTGGTTCCCCGCTGCAGAAAGGTCAGGGCGAGGGAACTGCGAAATGGTCCACGTGTCGGGTTTAACTGGCTGCCGCTCCGTGATGGCCGTTTTGACTGCGGTCACGGGTATCACGTTAAAGCCGGTCGAGACGCTGAAGAACATGCCACTTGAGCCGAGCGTGTTCTCAGTCAGCACCGGAGGCAACCACCAGGCTGGGTGCCGGCCCATAAATCACTGTGAGTCGGCAAAGTATGTGCGCGATTTATTAGAGTGCTGTCTGTCAGGCTTGAGCTGTTAGATGAGAAGCCCTTCTCCTTCGTCGGTGACTTCTGGTACTCTCGTCTAGGTCGGGTATGAGGTAAACAAGGCCGAGTGAGGGACGTGTGCCGCCCGCGGGAGTTCGGCGGTGATTCCTCTGCGCCCTGGGCCTGGTCTCATGTACCGCCACCCGACGCCGCGCCGCCGGAGGCCATCCCTCTCGGAGCGGATTGGCGGTGTTGCTAGGACACCCGACCACGGGATCAGCACGACCAAGGTGACGCTGGCGCCATCTGATCGGACCGGGCCGCCCACCGGCCGCCGCGGTGGCCTCGGTCTCAGTGCTGAGATGGCGGTGTGCCTGCGCGTGGGCCGCACTGACTGCAGCGGTGCAGGAGTGGCGGCACTAAAGCACTGCCCTGTGGCACCCCGCCGGCCACCGGGGCGGTAAACAACAGACTGGGAGGCGAGAATCGCCGCGGCCGCCGGAGAACACGCCATTAGCATTCATGAATACATTTGGGCAGGCAACCAATCAAGGACAGTATGCACTCTCTTCACAGTCGGGAGGCCTGAGATCACTAGTCGATAAATAGTCAGGCCCGCGTGGCTGAGGTGTCGCTGACGGATCAAGGAAGTGCTTCAGAAAGCCTGCAAGGGTGGCCCTCATTGGCGGAAGCCGGACTAATCCCTTCCTGAAAGCTGCCAGTTGCTGCCAAACTTAAAATATGTAAAAACAATATAACTTTTTCAGATAACGTCCTTTTGCTCAGCATAAGCGGATACAGGTGGTAAGGGGAGCACTTGCTTCCCCCGATCGACCTCAGTGCCCCTGAAATGCTCACGACCAGGGTCGAAAAACCTACCATTCTGCCATCCTTAATGGTGACAGCCCAAGGTGGAGAAGGTGACAAAAATTAGCCGACATGTTTACTCCAGCCAAATACAGGAACAAATCGCCGAAATAGGCACCTGTAATTTGAGCTCTCAATATTTTTCAACAGCTAAGATGGTCCACAAGTGTCCATTAGCCTCCTACTAATGCAAAACGTGCCTATTTTGCACCTTGGTCTGGTGACAAATTTATTGTTTGACATTTCCAATGGTGACACGCTGAACACTTTTTGGCCCCTGCTCACGACACCCCCTGAAAGATTGACGGCGCCCCCTGAAATGTCGTTCCACCCCCCAGGATGCCCTATCGGCGCCCCACGATAGGATTTGGCGCCCACCTGACAGGTTTTGCCGTGGCAAAAGTGGCACCCCCTGGTCCGAATTCCGCCCCCATCCTGATCGGTAACCCTGGACCGGCCTATTTTGCTCAGTCACACGATACATAGAACACCCTCAGTGACTCAGTCACGTCACAGGCTACCACTTCCCTATGACGTGCCAATGATATTTTATTGAGACCAGCCCTGTAGATGTAGAAGTAGATGTAGATTTATATTGAGGTCTCCATAAGATATGGCTTTTCAGCCCTCAATTACAAGGGCACAGCACACATAGGGAGCACACACTTTCGTAAACCACACAATACTTTACAGAACATGACCGTTGTAGAGAACAATTTTAAAAGAAATGCGCTAGTTCATTTTAGCCTATCCTCTTTCCTAAATGCCCACCATACACATACTTAGTCTCTCTCATCTCACTGTTGCATGCTTCTACCCCTCTGAAGCGAAAACTATGTTGGCTTGCTCCGTTCGCACCCTTGAGAGCTCTAGCATATCACGGTCAGTCCCGCGTGTGCTCCGGCTAGAGATTTCGGCGCGACGCGAAACTGACCGCGACAGTGCACTTCCAAGTCGTCGGAGAACAGTCTTTTAATAACTTTTATGTCCCGTTTCTTTAGCAAATCGGGAAACGTCGGCCAGCCCAAGGATTGCAGGGCTGGGGCCACTGCTCACGCCTGCTCAGTCCCTTTACAATGCGTGCGTCAAAATTTAAAACTTTCTGGGCCGATGTTTTTGAGTGGCATTGTATCCTCCCCACACAGTCAAACAATACTGTATATGTGGGAACACAAGGGCCTGAACAAGAAGTTGTTCGTCTCTTGGGATTTTGGGCTTAGGCGATATAATCCAATGAGGATGCCGTAACAGCGACGAGTTACTTGCGATAGTTGTTTTTCCCAGGTCAGGCTGAGTCGACGTAGACACCGAGGATCTTAGCATATGATGTGGGTTTGATGAGGGTGTTACCGAACTGAATAGTGAGGTTCGGGTCACACCGTTCCGTTCGAACCGGTTCCGGTTGTTCGGTTCACACCTGTCTTCACTGATCAAGAACGGGGAGCTTTTCAATCACAGGTTCGTTGGACGGGAATGGCTTGACGAGATCTGAGAATTAAAGTGCCCATTCTGCAAACTGAATGAAACGTCCAGCACCATGGGATGGGGCACATCCCCACGCACCAGCGTACAAAGTCATTTGGGTCTTTGGAGAACAAAACTGAAGCCGATAACGGTTCCGCATGGTTTGAGGTAAAAGTTCGCCGAGCGAGATAGTGACGTCACTCATGGCTCTCGTTCAACCGCTGCTTACAGGAAGGAAGTTTTCGCCCCAGGCAGTGGAGGATTACGTCACGCCAGCTATGTTCGCGGATTCTGCGTCGATGCGGAAAACCGACGCAGCGCGGACAGGTAGCCCTGTATGGCAGCCCTGCGTGGCAGCTCTGGTACGCGGGTAGAATGAATCAGTCGTCATCGGTGACGTCGGTCTGTGGGAACGGCAGTCCGACGATATTGTGGGTCTAGTCTGGATGATAGTAGTCGGTTGAATTGGGGATGACTCAGTGCACTGCAGAACCCATAATGGTGTGATCCTATCACGCTATTCGAATTTGCATGGAACCTTCCCGGCTTTGTCGCCATTATCTCGGGATCGTCCAATTGTCTGGTTCTTTTTAGCCCTGCAATCCGGAGTGCAGTAGTAATCTCTGCAGCTGTGACGTATGTATCTGCCTCCCGTGGCCGCGGAAAGCCACACCGGTCCGAGTCACCGACAGGCGCCGCCCCCGGCTCACCAACGCCGCGCTGGTGCCTGTGAAACCGCCCGCGGGCGGGCCGAGGTGGCGTGGGAACTGGGCCCGCCTTGGCGCTGCCGCCGCGCAGGTAGTCAGGCCGCATCGCCCCTGTTTGGTATCCTTGGTGGGTAGTCAGCCGCTCCATCACCGGGGCTGCCGGCGGCTTCCCCCGCCGAGGCCAGGGCGGCTGGTACGGCTGATACGGCGCTCGCAGCTGTCCTGCAGAAGTTCTGTCGGCTGCCGCACCTTCAGGCCTTCGTGACGTCACACGGCTGCGCCTCTGGGTCGTGCTCACGTCACGTGGTATATGGTGACGTCATTGCGAGAATCGTGCCGTGACATTACCGTGATGGATGGCTTAACGAGCTGATGCTATCAAAGACACCATTCTCATGTCGCTAATGGTGGCAGGTTTTCCTGGTGTGATGTGGACCTGGCCAGCTGAGGAATTTCCGGCGAGGTCTTCTCTGAAGTTGCAGCTGCACGTGACACCGTGAGGCACGAGCCACCACTTAGGTGCATGAGAAACTGCCCACTGCCGAGAAATTATTTACCTTGTCATGCAGCTTTACAGAACTGCAGCATCATGTTTCACCTCGAATCATTTGTTTTATGTTACATGGAAGCATGAAGTGGTCTGATAGTTCCCCGAATTAGTTTCCGTGTTTTTCCTTCCCAATGTACGTATGACAGCGTTTTTCCTTAAAACATGAGCTAGCCCCGGTATTAGTTATATACAGATTCTGAATGACTACACAAACTACCGCAGGCAATAACGACCCCACAGGCACACGACTGACGTTCGCGCACTGATTCCTGAAGAACTAACCACCCGATATCATTATCACCAGATGATGGTATTTCGCAACAATTGGCCTTGGAAGGTTTTCTGGTCGGTGCCGCCTCGGTTATCTAGGACAGCGCAGCCGCCAGGCCGTCCTGCGGCCACGCGGTAGTTCTGGTCGAGTAAATATAGTCCGGCCTAGAACCCAGACTGATTGAACAGGTAGCTCTGGGACATGGCCCGGGATTGGGCGCACTGTTCAGCAGCTTCGTCCACCCGACCCAAAGCTGCGTACCGAGCTAGACTCTGGGAAAAATAGAGCACACCAAATAAACCGACCGTCCCGTGGTAGTACGAAGAGAGAACATCATCATCCAGTGACTTTTGGGGGTGGTATCCAGGCACATGCTTCCTTTGAGAGCTGTTGAGAACAATTTTGGCGCGCCCGCCCTAGATTCCATGTCACAAGCGGATCCAGGCTTTGCGATGAGGAGGAACACTTTGGTCAGTGGGTGCCAGTTCGGTCCGAGCGTGAGCCGTTCCCGCCAGAGGAGCGCTATTTCCATAGTGCGACATATTGCGTAGGCGCCAAATCACATCGTGAGGAATGGGAAACGTTTACTTGTTTAATATTCTTATTAAAGCCACTCCTGACAGGCACAATTTCGGATGAGGTTTATATAGCACCTTGTTTTAGACCGGTCCCGGGTTAAGTCCGAGGAGCCTCTGAATAATCAATCTGATCCTAAAATCCTTCCAAAGGGTGAGATTGGGACGCCGTATGACCCTGGCATTGGTGCGTCGTTAAACCCCAACAATTATAAACCCCAACAATTATTACAGGCACAATTTCCCAAGTACAGAGCGTATCGGCGTGGACTGCAGGGGAGCGAGGAAATTAGGAAGCAACACTTTAGAGAAGGGGGAGGGGCGCCAGGGTGGCTTCGGGGGACGGCTAGGCACGGCTGGGGGGGGGCGCCGAGTTCCGATGGGGGAAGAACCTGTCTCTAAGGTCAGTCTATGTCCTAATGCATAATGCAACATATCTGTTACTCTCGCCACAGGACCGGTGAGAATATTCAACGGCAGCATCAGCGGATCCAGGGGGCAAAGGAGTGCGCTTGCCACCCCTTCTCCCTGATGGACCCTCGGCGCCCCCTGAAATGGCCACAGTGCCCCTTTGAAAGGTTGATAGCGCCCCCTGAAATGTCGCTTCCCACACCCCATCCTCCGGGTTGCGAGTATCGGCGTCCATGCGATAAGATTTGACGTCCACCTGATGGGTTTTAGCGCCCAAAAGTGGCGTCCCCTGGTTCAGAGGGCGCCCTCTCACCACATGCCCGCTTCACTGGGAATCCTGGATCCGCCTATTAGCAGCGGCAGTACTCTGGCTTCGCGAAGAGAAATTGTCGAGCGCAGGTTGGTTGGGCAGAAGTTATTTCGGGTACAAAAATGTCTCGTCAGCTGAACGAAGCAGGAAGCTGGTATTGATGTTGCTCTTCCCAATACATGCAGACATCTACTCTGCTGGCTAGGCCTCAATCGCCTAACAATACTTCTTGTAGGTATAAGGGGCCCAAACGCTGGTTGCTGTGCAGAGGGCGCCGACGAAGAGCTGACCTTGCCGCGCCCCTGTTGCTGCGCCGAGGTCGAAAGCACGCACTAACAACCGGCCACCCCAATCAGCCAGCTCGGCTCGGCTCGAGGTGACCTCCCTGGGAACCGATGCGGGGAGCGCCCCTGTTAGCCCAGAATGCCGCCCGGAGGCATGGCCGGATGGAGTTGACCTGTGCCAGTGAAGGGTGAGCTGGTTTTGTTGCGGTGGAGCGGTCCCGGGCGGGCGCGGGTCGGACTGATCGGCCAGTCGTCAGCGGCGGTGTGACCGGTTCACCGCCCCCAAACCGGTCTGGAGACGGCGGCGTCTGCCGACCGCGTCACCAACACCCGGCTACTGACGCCCACGCCCCTCCGCCGGCTGGCAAACACGCCGCGGCTGCAGGGCGGCGCGGCGTCTCCGGCAGCTCTTGTACAGCCGCTGCCGCAACCCCCACGTCGGCGTGGCCTCATGTTAGAAAAAGGGGAGAGGATCCGCCGTGCCAAGACGTTGCTAGGTTTTTACATCCTATACTTGCTAGGAATAAGTACGTGCAATCGATAGACACGCACCTGGGCTCACTTTCTCTTCTACGCTGGCCCGGCATGCCAGCCATCGTCAGACACTCGATGTGTACAGTTGAACACGTAAAAACAGTTGATTCCAGGCTTACGGTATGAGATGTTGTCATTTTATGAACGTCAGCTGCCGTTAGCGGTTGACATGTTTGGGAGTCACGCTTCAACATTGTGTTGGATTACCTATCGTGTTCTCTCTGATTGTATTCCGAGTTTTTGTTATGCCCAGCGACCATCTAGCGTTACCTCCAGGTCACCCCTCTCTCTCCTGCTGCAGTTCTGACACCTGTCGCCTCTCTCTCTCTCTCTCTCTCTCTCTCTCTCTCTCTCTCTCTCTCTCTCTCTCTCTCTCCCCGCTGCCGTTCTGACACCCGTCTCCCCGCCGGCAGCTGTTCTGCTGGGTGTACCGGCACGAGGGCCGCAAGATGAAGCCGGAGCTGCGCTGTCACGCCGTGCTCTGCTCCTCGGAGGCCAAGGCTCAGCTAATGCAGAGGCTACTGACGGAGCGGCTGCATCAGGCCCTGGTGGACTTTCGCAAGGAGAAGCAGCTGCGGCAGAACGCTCGTCTGTCGGTGGTCAGCGTGCTGTACCCGAGCACACCGGCCCGCAAGGTGGTGCTCGCCAGCGGCGGCTCTAACTACCGGCCGCCGCTGGAGCGCAGCAAGAGCGCGCCCAAGCTGAGCAGTATCGAGGAGGATCGCGAAGGCGAGGAGCGTGCCGCGCGGGACGAGGCACGATTGGCTGCGGCGGCGGCACGAGGTCCGGCACCTCCAGTGGCGGCGGCGCCGCGCGCGCTCAGCGAACCACTGGTGCCGCCGCCGACGGTGAGCCGCGACCCTGGCGCCGGCGCCGGCGGCAGCGACGGAGAGGTCAGTTCAGACACCGACTGCGACGCCGGCAGCGAGACCAGCGGCGCCAGCGTGCCGAGCGACCCGACGGCCGACTCCGACTGCGAGACACCGCCGCCGGCCGGACACATCAGCGGCGGTCGGCGGCGACCCGACACCCTGCTGCACCTCACCGCCGTCGCAGACGACAGCGACGGCAGCGGTAGCGACGAGAGCGGATACGCAGAGGAGACGGGCGTGCCCGGCTGATTGAGCTGTGTGCCTTGTAAGCGTGTACCGTCAGTGACCACTCTGTGTGATTCTAGTCAAGTGCCGCGGAATTTGCGCTCTGTCCTGCAGCAATGCTGCTGCCGCCAAGGGATGAACATTGTGCCAAATTGTGCTGCAGGTTATCCTCACGTGTGCTCTGTGGCTGTGCGCCGAGATCAAGGTCACAGACCGCATCCACTGCACAGGGTCTGTGTCAGTGTCCGTGTCTATGTGTACCGCCCGGCCGGCTGGACTGTTGAGAGTCGACTGGAGGGACGAGCGGAAGACCCGACAGTGATGAGGCTCCACGGCTGGTGAGGAACGACCTCCCGCCTAGGCAGTGGTGATGTACTGTCTGTTGCTCGTGCCTCGACACATGTAGAGCTTCTCAGTGGATTCGAGCAGAGAAGAGTGCCCCCAAGCTGTCTGAATTTGCTGGAAAACTTTGAACCCTCGGATAAGCATTGCAAAATATTTATTTTAGAAACGGACGAATTCGTACTGATTGTCGAGCGGCGGACACAGGTGTCATGAGGCAGGTAATGAGAAGGTCAATGTACGTACAGAGGGCCAGGATTATCAGCTTGTAATAATGTATTTCTCTCATTCCATCACCGCACTGTGTCGGGCCATGTGCCGAAGCGTGCGGTTTGATGAATGCATCAGCTGAGCTGTGCTAGAGCTGAAGAGTTCGCTGGCTACAGATGTTCGATGCTTGGATGGCGGAGTGCGCCTTAGTAGCGTTCAGGAAGGCTGCGCTCAATCCAGTGTGATTGAAACCCCAGCAGGAAAGGACTTACGATATTATTGAACATGTGTTTGTCGCTAGGCTTGTGATACTTACGGACGAGACTAATGTAGCAGTACAACGGAGTAACAATATAAAAGCGATATTATGTAGTTACTTGACAATAAACATCGAACTATTCGCTGCATTTCAGTGGAGCGGAAGAGAGACTACTTCATAAGCAATCAAGGGGGAGTGATGCGTTGTCACGAATGCAACATTGTCCATAGAAGGCGGGCATGATACAGCATTTATCAAAACGGTTTTTTCATTGCTTTATCGAGATGTCAGAACCACAGCTGTGCACGAGTTTTCCATGAGATGGACTCACATGGCAATAGCGGAGCTAAAACCTGGTTAGCCGGAGGTTCAGGTCTTCAATATATCTATACGCAACGAAAAAATCGACTAATAATCCGATTTCAGAAAAATGCTAACTTGTCAATATCTTTGGATATAAATGTGAAGATACACGGGATGCTCGACGCAAATTTCTTCCCACCATCAGCTTTCGCTTTCGATGATTTCCCCAAGCTCTTTCTTTTGGATCAATTAACATTTGGAAACTTATTGGTCGTACCTGGGTCGTACTTCGGCATGCGTTCGAGACAACGGAAGCATTCGTCTAACCGCAACCTAACACGGGGAACGACATTATCGCTTTGAAAAATCTGGAAGGCAGGAACTTCCAGGACTTCAAAAAATCACTGGGTTACCCAAATTTGAAACAATATCGATGACTAGCACATGAAAAGATAGCGTAGTCAGTTCACTGTTTTAGCCCTCAGATATTTCGAGTTATACAAAACTAAAGTTCTGAAAAAGTACAAGCTTTAAGGGATATTTCAGCACTAACTCAGCATTTGACTGGGGTCACCCGGGTACCCTTATAATATACAAATCCACACCCCTGCGGGAAGGGAATAACCACCAGAAAATGTTTCCTTATGCTCGCATAATCACTTTTCCTTCTTTTATACAATGAAATGCGTACAAAACCACCCAGCAGAGGGACATCTCTTATCTCAGGAAGGCTACCAGCCTCGCACCAACCGGACATCCCTGGTTCACAGGAGCATGCCCTCGCTCAAGAAAGGTATCGGAAAACGCGGACTCGTCTGTGGGAGACGAAGGCCTTGAAATCCGGCTGCAGGCTGCTGAGAGGGCGGCCGCTTCCGCACCTCTCGGCGGTGTCACTTCCTGCGCGCGACCTCCTGGGCGCAGGCCGAGCACCTGAGAGCCACCTCCGCCGCCTCTTCCGGCTCAGCCAAGGCGAGCCGGCGCACGTTTCTAGGTCACGACCAGCCGCCGTCGCGTCAGCGCCAGCGCCGGCGGCTGCGCCTCGGGGCACTCACAACAACACCGGGGCACGCGCGCCCGCCTGCCCGTACTGAAGGACAACCATTGGGCTGTCGTGTCCGTAAGGAAGGCAGCAGGATCAAGCATGTAAAGAATCGTGTTGTTCCGAGTTGTAAAGAAAGGTTTAGCAGAACTAGGAATGTTGAATGATTTGTTCAAGGCTTAACAATGGGTGGGCCCCAGAAGCGGCAGTTCACAGCCAACCGTGAAAATAGTGACTCGCATTTTGCACAACTAGAGCGAAAGCGCACTAAGTGGCGTTTTGAATCGACCACAGGCCTTGAGGAAACACACTAAACGGCATCATTACCGAATAATAGCCGCAAACCGTGGCACTGCTCTCCTTCAAAGTCGTTATTCTAGTTAACCCAGATCCGTATCCTTAGAATCGGCCCACTGCTTTCTAGAACGGGTCATATCACACGAACTCGCTAGCCGAAACCCACACTCATGAGTCTACTGCCGGCAAACCGGTGGGTGAAACAAAAACTAAAGCCCGTGAATGACAACCGGACATGGGCTCAGCGCCGAAAGAAGGCATCACCCCCTAATTCCACTTGAGTGCCTGCTCCCGGTAATCGTTCCACTCACTCCGCACCGCTTCCTCACAGCTGCCCGCATTGAAGACGTCCTGGGGAACTCCGGCGCCTCCAGAGAGCAGCTCCAGCCGGTGGCCTCGGTAATGACGAGTTATGACTTTGTAGGCCGTGCAAGATGCCGCCTCGACAGCGGCGACCGCTGCATTTACGGCACCGCTCGGAGGCCTTGGCGTCTCTGGAATCCAACCCAGGGCCACAAAGAGCGTGGCCGGCGAGCTCCGAGGTCGCCCCGGTCAGCTCGGGTCAGCGACCGCGGTGGCACACCGCAGGAACGGTGACATTGGTTAGAAAACTCCAGTTCGAAACACTTACTGGATGTTCTGCACAGGTTACCAGAATATTCAACAGTTATGATTCGTTTATAATTTCTACTGATAAGTAATGGTTCAGCGATACTGTCCCGTTTCATGTTGGCTATTTACTCTGGAGCTTAATCAAAGCTGCTGATATTGAAACTTAGAAAGTCCACCTTCACGTAGTACAGTCGCATTTGTAAGTCGACTACTCAACTCTTTTCGATTAAGAGAAATCCAGCTGGCATGCCCAATAGAGGTATTGGGCAGAAATACGCCGTGTGATCACGTGACCTCTACAAGTAAGCCATTCTCGGTCGGTGGACCCGGACTCATCCATTTGACATTCTGCAAACACAAGCTGAAGCTCGCTATGGAGCTAGATGTGGTGCAGCGACACAGGACCCATGACGGCGTTCCAGGCTCATGACCTTTGAAAAACCGGCTCATTCAGTGAGTGACCTTTCGTGATATTGCATCGCATAAGTTGGATTAACGTTCAAGTTTAGGTCTCACTCATCAGGATTGCTCAAACATGCTGGATAAGTGCTGAAATATCAGACCCTGCCAGGTCATTGGTACACCACCGACTCATCTTTCGCGCGAACCAAGTATGTCACGTAAGAGTTTTGGGAAAAATTGATTGATTTCCCGTGTTGATAAAATCGCCAGTGGCTCCAGTTTTGAGGTGATATGGTGGCATGGACGAGAATCGAAACCTCAGCGGTGTACCACTGACGGAAAGATAAAGAGTAACGCATGACATCGTCTGAGTGTCTGGCAAAGGGAGGTCATGTTAGGCTCCAACTGCCAGTTGTTAGGCTCTCCCCGGGCGATATACCAGGGCGACAATTTCCCAGTCTTTATTCGGAGCCGCACATCATACAATCAAAGTTACCTACTGCTGAGCCAGAGAGAGAGAGAGAGAGAGAGAGAGAGAGAGAGAGAGAGAGAGAGAGAGAGAGAGAGAGAGAGAGAGAGAGAGAGAGAGAGAGAGAGAGAGAGAGAGAGAGAGAGAGAGAGAGAGAGGAACGATACACCACGGTGGGCGGGCCAATTGCAAGTTAAGTAGATGGCGCTCGTGTACAATATCGGCGAGCCCAGCCCGGCATCACCACACCGCCGATACTGTGAACTGACTCGTGGCCTCAGTCAAGTTATCCGGGATGTACGGACGCGTAACCGTTAGTCATAGATTACCCTTCCCACAGTTTTTCGGCTTGACATTTTCACCAATATTGGTATCAGTCTCTTCACCAAACGCTCCTAGATTACCAGCTTGACAAGGCCTCTTCCTGCAACTCTCCAAAACTTGCTGAATATGGGGCAGCGACATAACCCGTATTTAATGCAACTGTTAAGATTGAACTTCGTAGAACTGACAGACAGAAATTGTCCCTCTTCTCAGAGATTAGAACACTGCCACGCCTGATTTCAACATCAGATCACCTAGGGAAAAAAACGTTGCTGACAGAATTGGTAACGAGACGGGGAAAGGCAGTCCCCTGCTTCCCAAACCTGCAGCTTGCCTCCCCACCGAATGGTCTAGGGAGTCCAAATTGCACCCCGACTAAGCGAGAGCAACACCACCGGTCACTGCCCCGGAAGCGAGACCAAATACCCGACTTGGAGGCAGCCACAGCTTCTGGGGTAAGTCGGGTAATCGCGAGCGCCCTGTAGCGATCCCAGGTACCCTTCACCAGCCAGCGTCCCTAAAATGACGACACCTGATCTGGAGGTACCTGCAGGGTGGTTGCCTCTGTGGCAAGTCGGCTCCTTGTAGCCGGCCAGGCGCCCCTATCCGAGCCACACCAGCAGGTGAGCGCCATTACAACAGCCTCTTATCTCACGAGCGGGAGATAAGGCCAAGATGTCCACAGCTGTATTGATTTGTCGGAGGTCCATGATTCAAGCGATTGCAGTCGTTCGTGAATTCCCTGCAGCATAAAGCTGAGTGGCGGATCTTTTATGTTGGATTGTGATTGAAGTGTTGCAATCGTGCCTATAATTAGATACAAGCTGAAAAGAACAAATATTCGGGGTGAATTGCCCAGGCTGTCAAGAACTGTATGCCCTGTGCCTTCTGGTAATCCAGTATATTCGTGGCAACTAGTTATATGACTATAATAGTCAAAAATCGCCGAAAGGGAGCCGCCGTATCCATTAATTCACTGTTTTATCTCTTGTTTCATGAAATGGACCAACCTCAAACAATGATTCACTATCGTTTCACTTTTTTAGGAAGCATGGCACATAATGAGATTTGAAATGAGTTATCGTGCAGAAGCAGGTCTGGGGGACCAGCTGCCCCCCCTCGAGACTCGGAGCCCCTGACACGTCGCTACCCATCCCACCTCTCAGGATGAGAGTATAGACACCCCCGGATGGCGCCCTCATTCAGAAACCCTGGATCAGCAAATCACCTCGCGAAGGCCATGCATGCCCACAAACCTTTGGTTGCATACTTCGTTATGTTGTAGGACTGAGAACCCCGTGAAGGTGCCGATACCTGGTTAAGGTCCAGCTTCCGACCAAGCTTCCCTCTTTGTCGCCATAAAAAGCATCACGCAGGACACGGTAATGTATTTTGTATAGAAGAGCGGTGACAAGTTTAATCGGCGTCCTTGATGAGCTTCTTGCCTCCACGAATACGTCCGGTACGCCGGGCGGCAATAAGACCAACCTGTGGACGGGTGCATCGGTCAATTACCCGATACGGTACCCAGTATAGGCAACCAGATCAACGTACTGTCGTGGAACATGTGCTAAACTCAGCACTGAAGTCCAAGCTCGCGTACAAAAACGTGGACGTTCAAGGTGCAGGCCCTCACTACTGAATTCAATACTAACCAAGCTAAATCTGAGATTAATCACCTAACCGTTAGATGGGACAATCACTACCATTACATGTAAGGACAGCCACCATCAGCAGCTGTTAGATCCGACAATCACTAACAATAGTTGGAAGGTCTGACAATCCCTAGCAGCAGTTGTATGATCTGACAATGACTGACCGCAAGTGACCGCGCAATCCTAACAGCAGATTCATTCCATGCATACGACACCCAGTGTCGCTTTTAACACGGTACCGTATCTGATTTTCACGTTGGTTTGTGTGCAGGCTTACTCTGGGCTAAAACACAAATTTGGAAAAATTGGGTCCTAGCTCACATTTGCATGTCAATTTGCGAACATTTTGTTACTCCTTGGCATACCTCACTGAAACGTCCAAAAGATTCGAATTCAATTTTTTTTGGTGATTTGTAAGATGTTTTGCAAACATATGTATGCTCACCACCATAATCTTCTTGCTGTGCAAATATGTTCACATTATAAGGCATTACAAAAAACATATTTCTAAGACATGCCCCCAAGCTCAATGTTCATTTTCCAATGTTTCATAGAGCGCCTTCATCTGCCCATGAGCAAAAATTTTTGGATCGGAGTTCCACGTAGAGTAAGAAAACGATCCACCAGTTCCTCAAAGTTCCTCAGGGCTAAATGATGTTCTCAGATTCGAGTTTCTGCCTAAAATAACCACGTACACGACTAAGAAAATCTGAGTCGTCCAGTTGGCATGAAAGGACCCACAAGCTGACTTTACTGCAGGGGACTACGTGGTACACCGTTTCCACAAATGCAATGCCGGTGAAGAAGTAAAACCATAAAAAATAAATCAGATATCGGCAGATGCCATCGGACCAACAGCGCAACACCCACCTTTCTTCCGGGCGACTTGCCACGAGCAATGGTGGAGGCCTTGCCGATATGCTGGTGGTTTCCTCCTCCGTGGGGATGCTCCACAGGGTTCATGCACACACCGCGCACCGTCGGCCACGCGTTGCGCTTGGCGCGGTACTTGTGGAAGGCGCGGCCCGCCTTCATGATGGGCTTGTCGGTACGGCCGCCGCCCGCGATGATGCCTGGGCCCCGGAGGAAGCGGGGCAGTTAGCGGGGAGAGCCACGGGGCGGCGCCACAGGGCAACAAGTGGGATGTCAGTAACAGCCTCTTGGTCGATAGTGTAGAGTGGTCTCCGCATGGACTTCAGAGAGGTGGAATCATCATTCGCATGGGTAAGATTCAGAGAAATTAGCACAGCAAATATCGGGAATTTGTTAACAACTGGCATGGCTTTTGCAACGCTACAAGGCGCAAGCAGCCAGCTCAGATGAGCTTCCTAATTACACACGGTGCTCAGGACTAACAAGATCAGGAAGCCAATAGGCAATATATTTGTCTTGGTCCATTGAAAACACTAACAAAATGAGGTTTCCTGATTTTCGGACCTTCATGTCCATGAAGTCTTTAGCAGGTTTCCTATGAAGTGGTCAAATTCCTTTAAATGTAATAACATCTTCACGGGTCTCGAACTTAACAATCAGACGACTAGAGCATACCAAAAAACCACAGTTGCATATTTCGTTTGTCTGAAAACTTGATATCTACGGCGCATCAGCGCTTCATGAGCCAAAGATCTATAGCTTCTTAAAACCATTCTCCATCAGTTTCAATGCATTTATAAATACAAGGAAATCACATTCTAGACAGAACATGTTACTCTTTATCATTCCACATCCAAATTTTAGTATATAAGGATACAGAGGCATTTTGAAAAACAAAACGATACAAAAAGGAAAATCATATTTCAAAAACATTTCCCCATATTAGATAAGATCATAAACGTCCCTAAATAATGGAAAATTGATGCAATCCAAGCTAAAGATACACAATTACTTCATGTAAATCATATATTTCATAGAACTTCATATACTACAATTACTTCATATACTTCATATAAATTCTCCATCAGCTATTAGGACTTGTAAGCGCACCTACCTGAGGTTACAAAATGCCCAAGATATAAGTTTTTCTACCCATCAGCATTTCAGTGGGCATATAGAGCAAAAATCCTTGCATTGGACATATAAGATAGGCATAATCATTGCAAACCTCACTGTTACCTATCGAGTACCCGACAGGAATCAGCTGAGATTTAAACCAGCCAAACACCAGTGGTCAGTTTGTTTTGCCCATCGCTTTCACCGTGCATTTATTTGCCCCGTTTACAGCCTTTTTAGACCAGTGGTCAGTTTTTTTTGCCTATCTCTTTCACCGTGTATTTATTTACCCCGTTTACAGCCTTTTGCGCATTGTTAAGTTCAAAGCCAGCACCAGCAGTATTCGGGTGCGGGCACAAACCACTCACCGACCATGGCGCGGTTGGTGGACGGGATCACCTTCTTGGAGCCGGACGGCAGCTTGATGCGCGTCTTCTTGGTGTCGGGGTTGTGCGACACCACCGTGGCATAGTTACCTGAGGAGGAGCGGCACCGCGTCAGCTCCGCCCCACCATGCCGCGCGAAGGCCGCAAAGAAACAGATATCAGTAACAGCCTCTTGGTCGATAGTTGAGTGGTTTCTGCATCAGCCTCAGACCAGTGAAATCATCATTTCAGAAGAACTAGCAGTCAGCACATCATCCCAGCTGGGGGTGTCGGCGTCTCACCAGAGGTACGCGACAGCCGGCCGCGGTCGCCACTCTTCTCCTCCAGGTTGCAAATGATGGTACCCTCCGGCATGCGACCCACCGGCAGCACGTTGCCGATCTGGAGCGTCGCCTTAGCGCCGCAGTAGACGAACATGCCGGTGTGCATGCCTTCCACGGCCAGGAACAGCTCCTTGCGGGTCTTGTAGCGGTAGGGGTCGCGGAAGTGCACCACCGCCAGCGGCGCGCCGCGGCCCGGGTCGTGGAGCAGCTCCTAGCGGGACAAACACTCGGGATCAGCCCGGAGAACACCCCAGGTCTGTGCCAGCAACGAAAAATAGCCAAATTCGTACACGCCCAAAATGGAGGGGAACGATACAATTTGTAGGTGCACACAATGAATGGGAAAGAACAAGTTTGTGAATCGAGACAGTATGCGAGTGAAGCGAGCAGATTAGAACTCTGAGGCCACCCACCGGCCGACGAAGGGAAAGCTCCATGTCCCATGCACAACCTCGATTATGTCCCATGCACAACCTCGATTGCGATGGAACTGAGCATCCAAATACATTACTATCCTAATGGAGGTCTTATCAATGGAAATCAAAGCTTAATCCGATTCCCACCGGTCTGTATCCAACAATATCTGACAGTATTTTTCAGTGATAAGGCAAATATTCTTCCAGTGCAGAGGGCAAAGAACAGTAAGCTGTACAAAGCTTTGCTTGCAAATTTTGGTGAGAGGAAGGTAAACAAGTGCCACTAGTATGTTAGGTGCATCCAGTGGCAGATGCAACTAGGGGCTCAAGCGCCCTCCCCCAAATATTTCATGGCCTAGAGTGATTTTCTTCCCTCTGCAATTTCTGTCTGTGCTTAGTGTTGGCCATCTCGCAATGAACACACCTCAACAAAACTGACCATTGCATTCACCCCAAAGTTTGGACCACTCATAACAGTCTTGAGGCATTCGCACTAGCAGGATCTCAACGAAATTGTCATACTTTGCAGACTGGCCACTGGGTGCGCTGAAACCCGGCTCACTGAATCAAGAAGAGGAAAAATTGGTACAAACACTTAAGAGGCATGTTTCGACCCTTGGTTAATACCACAACAGAAGCTTAATTCTGGTGGAAAACAAACTCAGTGGGGATATTAAAGTTGTAATATTTGTATTAGAGGGAGTGTGCAACTTTTAAAATGGATCTTGAAATGAGATAGAATTTTTAAAGAGCATGTTAATAAATGACTATTGGCATATTTAATTTCACCCCTCTATATAACGTTTCTGCAAGCTTTTAATTTCAAAGTAAAGGGATACAATATCTTACTTCAAACCCTGAAAGAACACCTTCTGTATGGCTGCAGCAATCTGATTGGGTGTAGCAAAGCTTAGATTGGTTCAAAGCAAAGTGGGTGGGACTTTAGGCTTACAGCCAATAGATGATTGAGGTTTTAGGGCACATCAGCTGCTGAGGCTATAAGCCACATGCCTTGAGGGCAGGAGGGGGCAACTGATACATATTGATCTGCCAACAATATCACTAGGTAAGTACAACATAACCTAACCATGTCTCGATTCAGCGAGCCAGCCTGTGACCCAGTCCCTAGCAATCATTTGACAGCAAAGCCTGGCCCTCCTCAAGACTCAAATATGCATGTTTTGCATCCACGCACCCCCAATCGTGAACATGTTCCACACTTCAGTACACTTTTGCAACAACTCTGGTACAGTGTACAAATCATTTTCATCAGCCAGCTACAATGTACTGATCAGCTGGCTACACCAGAATTTCCAATTTTGTTTACAGCACTAGACAGCACAGAATTACAATGTTCAGTATAAACAAGTGATTAAAATTGGGGTTTGAGTTGGAGTTACCCTACAGAATTGTGCTCAATAGAAGGAAAGTGTCTTGCTGGTTCCAACAATGTATCATTTCTACAGAAAATATTTTGAGGAAAGTGGACATCCGAACATAAGCCTTGGTATTTTGCCGGCACAACGCATATTAGTATGCCACACGCATGCACAGTACAGTATCATGGACTACAAGGTATAACTGAAGGAAGCCAAACAAATGCATTACGGACTAGTAATGAGTGGTTACATACGTCAACAGACATACTGAGCTCAAATATAACACTCCAATGCCTGTGCTGACTTTGTTTTACTATATAATTCAGCACCAAATCCCTCGTATACCTCATGTGTTGTTGCTTCCACCGTAAAGAACTGTGCAGTAAACAAACATGACTGTGAAACGCGATGCCAGATTCAATTCCATCATAATGACCCAATTTTTGTAAATACTCCAGTATACTGATAAAATACTCCAAAAAAGTGTTAATGATTCAGCAAAATTCCCGCAAGGAGGTAACCCCACTCTGAAAACTTTGTGGACCCCCAGAGTCCAAAGGTTCACACACAGAATATTGAGATTCTGGAGGGACCCTTAAGGAGTGGGTGCGCCGGCCAGGGATGCGGGAGGGCTACCTGCATCAGTACCTGGCGAGGTACATCTTCGTCAAGCGCTTCGGTGAAAATGCCATTCATTCTTTCCTGCGCGAGGCAGCACGCGTCTGTACCCCCATTGGCGATAAGGTAAGAACAGTGAAGGAAAATCAGTATATTTCCAACGCAGTGTGGTTCAAAGCTTTCGCTAATCAGGACAGTACGCAAGCGAGCGAGCGCAGCCTGCGAGCGAAGCAGCGGACTTGAGTCCTCCGAAGGCCCAGCCTTTGCCGGCAAAACAGAGGCCACCGAAGGCGAAAGTCGGCGCTGCAGGCTAGAGGCGCCGCAGGCAACATCCCTAAATCAAAACATGGTTAGGTACGGTTAGGTTATGTCACGTTTACAAAGAAAATTTTGCCGTTTTAAATTATTTTGTTACTATCTGGAGTTATTTAAAACAACATTTATTATTTTAAAGGTTTTTATTTGCATCAATGCGAGATTGGAAAACACCATATCTGGTATCGTCTCAACATTTACCGCACTGTTACAGTCTTCTCCGCTGTGTGTGGTGTGGTGGGGTATAATACCTACTACTTAGATTTTCATTTTCATTTTTGGGGGAATTGGTCGTTGGGCACAGAGAGCTGTGTTGAGCATCGATGAGAGTGAGGTGGAAAGGGTCGGAAACCATATCTCTTAAGGGTGTAAGTGATTTGTTTGTCTTCCTTCAGAATTACCGACTACAAGACACTGTACTGTGCATGCGTGCAGCATACTAGTATGCATTCTTCCAGCAGAATAACAGCCATAGATTAGCCAGTGGTTTAACTTCTGCCCACTTTGCTTGTGCAATGTAGGTTTGACACAGGCATAGTGCAACAAAAGCAAGGTGTTAAACCATGTAACAGTTTTTTTTTTGACTGTCATATGAATGTTTCCATTGCATATAGCTGTGTTCTTACCAATTGCAAAGTTTATCTACCTATAATAGCTAGTATAACAGGGCAGGTTGTGGAAACCACCAATGCCAATTTCTAAGCATATACAATCAGTAATGTTAATAATTGGGCAATTTGGCATTTAAATTTTTACATATTTTGGTTTTAAAATCCAGAATATTTTGTAATACCTTATTCCACACTAGGAATTTGTGTTCTTCAGAAACTTGACAGCCCAGCCGCTTCCACTTACCTTCACCACTCCTTTGATATATCCATGTCGCTCAGCATAGTCAACACTACGCAACTTAGGTGCACCTTTCCTGTGTTTCGTGTGGGCCGTGAAGACCGACCCTCTTCCCTTACGCTGGGCGCGTATAACGCGACCCATAGTGCCTGCAAAAAAGCATCCTGTGAGTTACAGGACCTATGCCTTCGCCACAAAAAACGAGCCTCAAAATGCGAGTATGCCAACTGCACCCAGTTTAAGTCTGGCTAAGACATACTGTAGACAGAAATGTATATTGGTCAGTGTAAAAAGTAATTCCTTCCCACAAACTTATCACAGAACATCGATAAAAATATCCAATAATACCACAATTACAAAATGCAAACACTACCCTTACCCTACTTAAGCGGAAAAGGAATATAGTGTGACAGCACCGCTATTTTATTCCCACTTCTAAGAGGAATTGTATAATACTTTGTGATTATCGTATTTTATCTGTCAACAAATTAATAATTAATTTTTTTAATTATTGATTGATTGAATTGTATACCAAATAAAATTGCTCACACAGCGCCGTCATCGGGGAAAAACAAGCCGGCGTACCGTTACGTATTCTTTGTGGGTGAATTTCTGCCCCTGGGGTTTCGTCATACAACAGCAGTGGGGAGAAGTGGGGTTTTTGTAGGCCTATATTTTCAATAGATTCATATTATGAGTAATGTTCCGAATCAAAATGGAATGCCTATCGAACAACAGGTGAGTTCTGCAATGGCGTCGTATTTGCCCTATTTTTCTACTTTATCATGTCGCTGCGCGCATGGAATATTCCAGGTCTCTGTGAGAGATGTGACTCATATTATGTTGAAGTTAAAATCGATAATCTTTGGATAGAGGCCTTATTTGGCCTGTTGCTCCAATATACTTCGCCTCGGTAAAGAATGGATAATACTTGAAAGGATCTGAATGGATGGAATTGGTAACTTTGTTTGGGCCTTCTAAACGTGTCTATACGGCTCATTTACCCAATGCTTGTCTAAATTAATGTTAAAGAACTTCAAATTTTCAGACATAACCACATATTCTGGTGGGTTATTCCAGGTTTCTAATGATCTGACCGTGATGTTGACTTCTTCGCTCTTTCTCTTTCTTTGCTCTCTTTTTCTCTGCTCGCTTGATTTTTCTCTGCTCTAGTGTTCATTGCCTTCTTGGATTTATGAACCATGAAAATGAGCATATTTTGACCTATCGTCCCTCTGGCAGTTTGCTGGGATGGACATTCGTGGCAACGCACCTCAGCAACAGAATGTAGGCAGATATGTTCCCCCCAACCGCCGAGTGGAGGGTGGCTCCGATGGGGGATCTGGCTTTAACCAGTACCAAGGTAAGCTAATTGAGTTTGTACATTTTTTAAAAATTTCCTGTGAATGTGCCAGCTGGTAAGCAATGTACCTATACCAGCATGGTTGATGAGAGCACCAGCAGCCTGTCTGCAAAGTATGGTAGCAGGAAAGACAACTTGCACCAGCCATCTAAAATTCTTGCACCACCAGCCTTAAAAAATTTGCACCAATCTGCCATATACAAGGGAGAAAAACACCCATTCCTACCCACATGATGTAATGCTACCTCCCTTATTGGCAAGTTAGTTACATACTTTTTATAAGACCCACTCCTGTGTCTTAACCATTCAGCCATTATTTGTTTGGTTTAAGTGTCACCTTCCTTGCACCAGTATCACAAATTCACACCGGGTTAATAAAATTAGCACTACTCGCTCCTGTCTACAAGGGCACTCACTCCAATGAGATCTTGTTGAAAATTTCATACTTTGCACACTGGACCAACAGTGTATGAAAGTTGGCACCAATGACAATTAGAAGCTCACACTAGCTACCGCTGGAAAAACTGCATTCATTCAACAAAGTATACTCATTTAAAATTTAGATATTTAGAGAAATATTGAAGCAGTTATCACATTAAAAGATGGACACAGATGCATGATGTATGGGCACACAATTATCCCTTTCTCTATTGGCAAGGCTTGGTCACAGCAAAAGTTGGTGCCACAGATCAGAAGAGAGAATGTATGTTTCAAAATTTTGGTACAAGTTGGTAAACTATGGCAGGTGGCTGTATGTTCTCAAATAGTTTGATCTATGTGGATTTATCCACAGCCTTGTGCCCTGAGTTGCAGCTGAGTGAATGTTGTCTGCTTTGATGCATACCCATTGTCCTCACTGTGACTGTATTTTGGAGCCTTTTTAATGATTGCACTCTGTGATATGGAATATATGAGTACAGATTCAAACCCATGTCCTAAACGTGCTTGGCTCATTTTGCTCAGTTGGTAAGTTCAGATAAATTTGACTTTCTGTGGAAAATGTTAGGTGACAAGTATTTTTGCAGTTAGTAGAGGGGAAAGGGATTTTCAAATGATTGGTGTATACCTTAACTTTTTGCCCCAAACTACAGAAAGATGGAAAACAATTTTCTATGAGCCTTGGTAATTGTTTCCAATCATGGGTATAACATGAAAAATGAATTACAATGGAGGTGAATTTTAAAAAGTGAAATGAGGTATTTGTGACTAGATGTTACAAGGGAGACAAGCTATAAGTTGGTCAGGGACAGATGCTTAAATACAGATAGTGACATTATAGTTTCTCCAAAGCTATGCTTGTTTCTTTTGATATTAAAGTTTCTCCAAAGTAAAGCTTGTTTTTGTGTATTGCTTGTGCTGTGCAAAGTGTATACCAATGCTTCATGAGTAAGAGCATGAGTAAGAGCATAAATTCTGGTTCTTTCATCAGAAGGACTTCTGATTTTGAAGAGTTGCCATCTTCATAGCACATACGAAAAGAATATGCTAGTCACAGCCCTTCATTTCTCTGAAATGGTATTCCCCTTCTGACCCTAGACAAAAGTGAAAGGCCTGCCTTGGGTTTTGCTGTGCCAGCCTGACACCAGGGGCCCTTGCATGCCCACCAGGTGCAGACTGATCCAAGTAAATCCACTCAGGCAATATTTTGTCAGAAGTGCCCTACTTAGCCTGGTGTGCTAGTCTGCAAAATGTGGCAAATGACTGGATGGTGTGAAAACCATGTCCTAAATGTGCCTGCAAATTTATATATGAGGCAAATTTGGTTTTGAATTATCCTCTACTGGCACCTATTATCCTCTACTGGAACCTATTACCTATTAACCTATTATCCTCTACTGGAACCTTCTATGTTAACACTTTTCCAGATAAGAATAAAAAATTGAATTATGACCTGCAAAATTCACTATATTTGGTACCATACCTACCTTGCCCCAAATTTCCATGCATGTCACAATATTTGTCTTTTGCCCCAATTGTTGTGCAAACTGACACACCAAAGTGTCTTCCTAATGGCTGGGCAAGTGAATTCTTGTTGGAACATGCCTTAGTGTGCAGACAAGTAAATGTGTGATTTTGTTTAAAAATTATTCATGCTCTGGTCTGGCCAATTTTCAGTGAGTCTAAATTCTGCCAGCATGGTGGCAATCAACATTGAAGCTCTTTAATTGATGTTGATCCTTGTATATTATTATGTACAGCATATTCCAGTTACTATTTGATGATTCAAATTTTATTTTGAAGCAAAATTATTATTTCCTGTTTCGTCTAATGATTGGGATATTGTTCATCCACATATTTGAGTGTGAAGTAGCCATTATTTTGTAATGTCCCTCCCCATAGTTTGGAATGTCCCCATTTTTTTAGGTATCCCAGACTGGAAAGGGATGTCTTGGTCATGGTACATCGCGATCCGATTGCCGATCGGGCACTGGGGCGCCATCACCGGGCGCCACTTTGACCGGCAAAACCTATGTGGGCGCCAACCTATGTGGGCGCCGAATTTCGCATCCTGGGGGTGGTGCGACATTTCGAGGGGCGCCATGACCATTTCTGCGCCAGTCATGGGGCACCCTTTCCCCTATCCGCCTTGTCATGGTACCCTGATGAATACATAACTATTAATGCTGATCCCAGTATAATTATTTTGTTTTACTTTCAAAACTGATCGGATATTATTCTTTGTCAATCAGGGAACATTATCATTGTTAATGTTGTTAGATGCACTTACGAAGGTATTAGGTGTGTCATCAACATCATGTTTATGGTTCAAAGTCAATTCGCAATCCTGCTTTGCTCTTTATTATAATTGTATGTATTCTGGAGCTTGAGTTAAGTTTTTCTGTGCCCACAATGTCAATGGAATGTTTACTCTGAGGTCATAGTTTGATGTGTGCACTTCCCAGCCTAGTATCTCATTTTATTGCACCATTAATGCCAGGAATTATCAAAACTCACTAAATTTTAAAATACTTGGCATTGACTGATCAAGCTCTGTTTCAAGACTGGCACTTGTGTCTTTGGCGAAAAAGGAAGAACATTTTCTACTGTGTTTGCCCTAAAACCCCAGCACACACAGTTGATATTTTTTGGTTCTGGTCCACAAGGAAGGACAAGCATAAACTTTTGGTAGAACAGATAGGGCCAATGACCAGCATCGATTTTGTACATGGAGGGAGACGGGTGCCTTAATAAATACCCTCCCTGTCTCATATGGGTTCATGTTCAGGGGTTGGGTTCGGGTTCAAGTCCCGGTGGAGCCTCGTAATAAGTTTATTTGATCCCCCAAATCCCTTGCAACAGGATGAGAGTTGGTCCTGTCGTACAACCTTGGCAGTTAGTGCGTCGTTGAGCCTAAACAATCATCATTTTTGTACATGCAACAAAAGTTTTAACCATTAGATTTTAATGTATCTTGATAAAAACATAAACACCTGGTGTTTAAAGGGAATGTGGCACCTTTATAACGTGATTTTAGCTGAGATAGCCAAGTTGTAAAGCAAGTCGGAAAACCCGGTACTCTATATATCATTTGTCTTGGAACTCGATGTTTCCGTAGAAAAAAGCTAAAACCTACCTGAAATGTGCCTCTCATGTACCTCTCGCCAGGCGGCCATGGTTGTGAGCTGCTGGTGTGACGACATATGCTGACGTCACGATGAGCATCAGCCAATCGAAGCCCTTGAAGCGTTTCGAGTATGGTAGTGGTGGCCAGCTCATGACATCATCCACAGGCAGATATTTATTTCTTTTCCTAGAGGAGTATTTTAGAAATCGAAATATTGAGCTTATTGTACTTTTTTCAGAGAAATCATGAGTGGTTTTATTATTTTTGGCGAAAAGTACGCCTATTTCACTAAATTCTAGGATTCGACCAAGGTGCCACATTCCCTTTAATATCACATGTTTTTTTACGTAGATATTACTCACAATGACATACCATTTTTGTTCTTACTTGGGAATTTGTCTCATTTCTTGCTCATGGTATATACAGTATTGAAAATGTGTTTGAAATTTGCCTAGGGTAGAATAATTATATATTTGCTGTTGGTATCCATAAGTAAACAAAAAGAGAAATAAATAGTTTCATTATTGATAAATTTTAGAGCCTAGTCTTCAGATGGTCCTATTTGTTTTATACCAAGTGATGGTGCAAAGTATTCATATCGTGATACTGGCATAGCGATAAACAATGATCCCGCTTTCAATGCACAAGCTCATTCCAGATTGATCGATGAATCCAGATTCATGGATACATCTGGATTCAAATGGCACATGGAAATGGTCACCTTCACGCTTCAATCCGATTCATGTCAATTCAGATTCAAAACGAGATTAGACACCGTGAATCAGGACTCACAGATATCAAGTAGTAATCCGAATCGTCATGGTGAAATGTGCTACCGGCATCGCGAAATGTTTTCGCTACTTTAGCGGTTTTAGATTTGCTTCTGTAGTTATTTTATTTCAAGTCGGTTATCAGTCGGCATAATCAGGCATTAATGGTAAGACTGTCGTGCTATTTTGTTTTAGAGGTGACATTTTTGTCACCTCTACCCTTTAGGTACCCTGCCCTCTACCCTTCTACCCTGTCATTTACCCTTAGTTATGTGAGGCTAACGATTCTCGGGGGGTGGATCATCTACAAATCTGGCCAGTTCTTCTGCCGGGGTAATTAGTTTTGTCACAAGGGCGGTGGGGACTGAATTTTCAGGTATGGATATTAGTGAACTATATATTTGCGCCAAGAAACACCAATTCCAGTTTAGTGACCTACAATGAACCAAATTTATCTGGCGTTAACCGTGCCAGTACCATATTGGGCGGGGGCCAGATGGGATCTCAGCCGTGGCGGTCCGGCCGGCGCGGGTACAAAGGTCGCCGCGGCGGGCGGCGCTGACCCACTCGGCTGTTCGACAGGTGGCGGCGGCGGCGGCTACCAGCGCGGCAACCGCGGCTACGACATGCGCGGCCCGCCCCCACCCATGCCGAGCAGCTTCGACCGGGGCTACGGTCGCAGCGGCGGCTACGGCGACCGGGGCTACGGCTACGGCGACCGGCAGTCCAACGGGTACGTACCGGACGTGCTCTGTCGCGCACCGACCTGCTGTGTAAGGTGCCAGTGAGAGCACGTGCCACGTCTGTGACTCAGAGAGCTCCCACTGGAATAGAGGGCACCTGTACAGCGTGACTCGGTGGTTCGCTGCGTTCCTGACACGATTTTGTTTTTCAGCAGTGAAAGACGGTGGTCTCGCCAAGCATCAAACTGTGTCCTTACCTATAAAGAAATAGCTTTTATTGTTTTCCGTTATGTTCAGTGCGATCATTAACACGCGCATTGTAGGGGAGGGGGCTCAGATGCCCTCCACCTATTGTTCAAAGGCGGCCGTAGAACCGTTTGCAGCCGTAAAATGCTGCTTGACCCATTAGTTCATTAGTGAAAGAGTTGAAAATCGGACAAAATTTTGCTTATACGCTTTCTGAAGTCAGACCTATATTGTATTTCTTTTTATATTTTGAGATTCAACACTCGGGCTGTCGCATTATTCCGCCTGCATTGGAGACTGAGTGGTGACGTCATAACGTCATAGAAACGTAATTATATGTCAAGGTCACCCCGCATGAAGATTAAAGTCAATGGCACTGATCAAGATCATACCAGTATTTTCAAGGCACTAACGCGCAATGTAGGTCCCCCTCCAGTGCACGTTAGTGCCAGATCCAGTGTCTTGAAATTACTTTTCTGTAGAGCGTGGGATGTCAAAATTCAAGGAAAAAAGGTCAAAATTAATCAGCAACAAAGGGGACAACAGGACATGCGGGATCAGAAGAACAACCTTGAAAACCATCACTTGTCCTAAAAACATAATATGCACATGAAATACAAATAAAGTGAAGCATTTGCATACCCACTGTCAGCACTCTTGCATGCATATTTTTAATTAAAGCAAGACCTTAGCCCCAATTGTGTCTCCATAAAATTGGCATGGCTATGTTCAGAAAGGATCTGACACGACAAACAAATTAACAGCGAACAGATTTGGTCTGAAACAATTTTTTCAGATTCCTTACACCCTATTGTTTAATTAGTGGAGCTTCCAGTGGCCACGCGGTTTGTGTTAGACAAGACGTCTTTCGTGAGAGCCTTGCGTTGTGTGATAAGCGAGATGTAAAGTCAAAACAGGGATTTCCGCTCACTTTAAGATTCCTGAAGGGGTTCACATAGATCTACTTGTTGGGAGGGTTGAGAACGCGTGGCCGAGTCTGCCTCCCTCCCCTTCCCACTCTTGAAAACGTTCCGACACGCTTTTGCATATTGGTATATTATGCTTGAATTTGCTCGTGTAGAAGGGATTAAGATCCGTTGTAATTGGTGAAATCCCCTTAGGTTGCCTTCTTCGTTTCAAATTGTAATGTACCTAGAGGCTTCACGTTAAACTTTGGCTTCCAATTGAGCCGTCATTGCGGGCATTGCTTGTCCGGATGGTGGGGTCGTAGTTTGCGTGACAAGTCCCTTGATGACTTCCGTGACAAGTCCTTTGAGTGAGGCTTCGATCCTAAATGATAACGTGCAATAACTGTTAGGAACGTGCAATAGCGTTAGAAAAATTATAAAAATGTGGAGTCATGTGTTGAATGGATAGATCGAAACCATATATTTTTATTGTATATTCATTTGTTTTATTTCTTCCATCTCAATCGCTGGTAGATAAACATCCTCTGACAGGAGAAATTAAGAGATCAGACGCACATTTACGGTAGAACCAGGAAAACATAATGCATATTTAAAAGGAGTGATGTTTTAAAGTTGGAATCTGCAAAAACTAAATATATTAAAGCTTCAAGATGTATCTATTAGCGATCATTAAAACTAATGTTCTGAACGTGTAAGGAGCCTTCGTAAAATAAAATATTCAATAAACTTTGAAAGTCGCCTTGCGCAGATTATTTGCTGTTGAAATGTATAGGGGATTCTGGCCATATTCGGGAGGGATGACTCCTGTGGGCTATGGTCATAGAAGATGCCTGGGTATTTTGTCGACCTGCCGTGACTCGGAATTGGCAATGACTCCCTCGCCGGCGGACCTGTCTCGGTAGTCATCCTGAGAACGTCAAGGGGCATGCACGTCACATACGGGAAACAATCTAGTGGTATATTGGAGTGCTTTTAATGAAGCTTGTGCTTGACGTTTGGAAGTTAGCTATATTTCCCGCGCCGAAAACTGTTTTCGAACTATGGCGCCGAATGACTTCTTAGTTTCGTTTGCTGACTGTGTGTGCATGTGTACAGCACATAGTCATGTATTTTCCCCACTTGGGCCAGAGAGCCGTCCATGAGGCATACACTTGGGCAAATCCTGTCGCTTTTGGGAGACCTGTTCATAACTGATCTAGGTTTCATTTCAGCTCTGTTCGAGGTCCTGTGTAAACTGAGGGGGTTAGAGCATGACCGTGCCGATTTTGATTTGGAAGTTTGCCACGGGAGCTTTCGCTGCAGTCATTCTGGCTATTATTTTGATTCCCTGCATTGTCAGAAAATATTGGTAAGGACTGGACGTAGTAGAAAGGCAGCCGAGTTTTGGGCGAAAGAACGCACGAATTATGGCCTGACCTGGAAATTCAGTATGATGGGCCTTTTAGGACGGTAAATACCAGCTTTTTGTCACCTGTGACTGCAATTTCTAGTATGTAAATGAAATTGCATCTTAGTACATTGTTGTCCTTTACATATGATACGTAGATATCTTGAGAAGGCCGTCATCTATCGCAGTCCGTGTTGGCTATATGCCGCATTCTCTTTACTTTTGAATCTCAAGCATCACCTTTCAGATCCCGGGCAGAAATACTGAATTATGACTTCCTGATCCCCAATATACCCTTTCCAATAGGGTGAAAGTTGGTGACGCGATATGGCCTCAGGATTTGGTGCGTCGTAAAGCCTCAAGTCCTGAATCCGTAATAAATGTATTACCAAAAAATAGGAAGGGGGAGCCTAGCGGCAACAGACACGACAGTTGGCCATGGAAAAGACGGGCAAACAATATGCAACACGCTCAGACAAACTGCGCCATGCTCTGTAATCACCCACGAACATGTTTACCCAATGCAAGCTCGTACTGGCCCGCCAGCTTCTTCATACAGCTGCGATAGATGTATTCCCGTCGTCGGTGTTCTCTGTGCATGCCCGACTTGGGGCCTCAGTGTTGGAGTTGAGCGTCTGGCGATGTGCAGAGCCTGCCGGCCGCGCTGCCGCTCCGCCGCGCCATGGTGTATGACCGGCGGTCCATGGTGACGGCCCCGTGTCGTGAGGGCAGTTTTTCCGTCGGGCCGGCTTCGGCGCCCGTTTTTACCGGCCCGGCCACGCTCCCGGTCTGTGACGACGCTTAAACAGAATCGCCTTTAACGGCTCTACGCCAAGGTGCTAGATTAAAGGGCCTGCACCTGAAGTGTGGGCAGCTTTGCTCTCGATCAGGTGCTCCTGTGTGTTGGTACTTTTATTCTGTTTTAGTTCTAGAGTTTGTTTTTTGGGAAGGGCGTGTACTCCGATTGGGCTTTTGTTAGGTCGCGAAAGTGGGATGCTGTGATGAAAAGAGAAGACTGAAGACTGAGTGGGTGTATCGCATTACATGTATAACCCACCAAACGCCTCCTTTCCAGTCCATTTACAGAAAAGAGCGGTGCACCTGTAGCAACAGACTCCGAACAAACCACGCTCTATTTTACTGGTATTGTTTACTGTGTTTGTGCTGTCCGTTACACGTGTCGGTATGGTCAGGATCAACGCTTCTGATGCTGTCGTTGTTTGGTTAGTATGTGACCTCATGCGAGTCGCCTGGCGCGAGCGGCCTGGCCGAGCTGGCGAGCTGAGCGGTCGGTAAACTGGCAATGGGCTCCATTATTTATCTTATTTGCTCCTGCATTCGTGTTGAAATTCAAATGAGTACTGCTCTTATTTTCAAGGAACGAATATTTGCTAATGAAAAAGTTCCGGAATTTTGTGGCCGTGACAGGATGACCTAGTTATGCACATACAGTGAGATGTTTGTAAATCACCTACGAGAATGGGACTCAGCTGGTAGTTAATCAGGGCCGCACTCGAATGCCCTGCTTGGAACGGACCCGCAAAACAAATAAAAGGAAACAGGAGTGAAAATTCTTCGCAATACTTAAAGTACTATTAAAAATTGTCCGCTGACTGTTTTTTATGTTTGTTATAGAATGGCTCGTATTGAGACTTCTGACAACAGCAAAGACATTTCGATAACGTTTGCTGTGAATTTTTTTGCCGTATTGTAAGCAGAGCTGGCAGTTGTGCTGCCGGTCGGTACGCAGTGCCGTTGTGTGGATGACGGCGGCTGACCGAGCGCCCCCTGGCGGCAGGTACGGCGGCGGACGCTACGACCGCGGCGACCGGGGCTTCGGCGACAGGCGCGGTGGCGGTGGCGGCTCTTTCTGGAGCGGTGGCCGGTGGGTAGCTCCCCTGTCTGCCGCCCCTTTCGTGCTCCAGCCGACAGCAGGCCGTCTGCCACAGTGCAGAGACAATGGCTGCTGAATAGCTCGGTCGTCTTGTTGAAACTAGACATATACATTTTAGTCACAGTGGCATCAAGGGAAACGAACTGGCCGATGGGGCAGCTAAAGAAGCAGCGAGCAGCGAGCCTTCCCGTGGAATCCGTGTTCCGTACTTTGATATGTTCCCGTGTGTTAGGAGCTACCTCTCCGGAATCTGGCAGCAACGATGGGACGCGGACCCCAAGGGTGGCAAGCTGAGGGAGCTGAAGCCCCGGATAGGACCGTGGTCATCTACCAATGCAGGCAACAGAAGGGACGAGGTTGTTATCTCTAGACTAAGAATAGGGCACACGTACTCCACGCACTCTTATCTCTTGACTGGCGACCGCCCGCCGGAATGTCCGCGATGCGGCGATAGGCTGACGGTGAAGCACGTACTGGTGGAGTGCCGTGACTTTGAGCTGGAGAGGAGGCGCTATTTGCCCGGCTCACCGTCGCTAGAGTCGCTTCTGGGGGAATCCCCTCTGTTAATTGTTCAGATATAGAAATGTATCTGAGAGCAGTAAATTTTAAGGTGATATACTCTCCTACGTAGCTGGGTGTCTGTACAGTTTTATGAAGTAACCTCATTGATGTAGCTGTCTATTCAAGTGACCAAGAGGAGTTTTTCTCCCTTTTATCTACTGATTAGCCAGACGTTGGTGGATGGATCACATGTTTAACATGTTTTAGGAGGACTACGTTGTTGTGTGTGTTTTTCCTGCTTGAGCCTCCCGGAGTGTTTGTTCGCGATGTTATGGGCGCCATGTGACCTTGGCTGTCGGCGCGCCCGAAAACCCCAATGATGATGATGAGACATATACATTATAATGACAAAATTTTTGTGAGTGACTTGTCAGTTTTGTACGTGTTTTTGCGTAGAAAGTATAAAAGGCAGAATGTTGTGAGCGACGTGTTCAAAATTATTCTTGTTTGTGCAACGACGACGGATTGTGTCGGGGCGGTGGCGGGGTGGGCTGACGGCCATCTGTGTACTTCCCAGGGGCGGCGACCGTGAGGAGCGCGAGTTACAGAGGAACGACAGATGGAAGGAACCGGCTGTCGCCGACGCAGACTGGACCACCCCCTGCCGCATGACGCTCGCCTTGAGGAGGAGCTCTTCAAACAGGTGATCTCAGACTCTGCCTCATTCTCATTTATTCAGTATCATCAGTATAGCTCATCAGCATCATTATAGCTCAGTATAGTTCAGGATCCCATCAGTATGGCTTATATGTTCCTCGATATCAGCGTTCGCCAATGACGGGGCAGGCTCTAGGCGTGGTTAGTTGCGTGAATTGTTATGCCTATGTGTCCTTTGCTGTCATTCTGCATATGCAGCTATATTATTGATTATTTGTCCTACGTTCGCGGAAAGTAGTACCGGCTCTCCGTTGCCACACACGCCCGTAGTCGCTGGTCGTCGACTAATGTTGCGTTTGCGCTGCGCCGCAGGCGAGCACCGGCATCAACTTTGACAAATACGACGACATCCCTGTGGACGCCTCGGGCGAAAACGTGCCCGAGTGCATCAAGTCGTTCAAGGAGCTGGAGCTCACTCCGATCATCACCGAGAACATCGAGCTGGCCAAGTACACGACGCCGACGCCGGTGCAGAAGTACTCGTTCCCGATCATCCTGAAGTCGCGCGACCTGATGGCCTGCGCGCAGACGGGCTCGGGCAAGACGGCCGCGTTCCTGGTGCCCGTGCTGAACCAGATATTCATGCAGGGGCCGCAGGCCCACAACCAGGACCCTAAGGTACGGTAGGAGTCAGCGCTGACAGATAACTGGTATATTATAAAGTATTGCTTCGAAGCTCCTTTAGTTTGGAGTGAATGAGTGCAAAACTTGGCATATGATCGAGGAGTTAATATGAGACCCATTGTAGGGGGAGCGGGTGGTATTGGGGTAAATGTTAAAGAAAATTCTGTTAATAAAGGATGCTGGAGATAGCTCCTGGTGAGCTCATAGTAGATTGCAAATTCGTCATTCAATACTTGACCGAAATAGGCTTTAGCACCATCTACAACCCAAATCTAGTTCGACAAGGTGAATGGGTCTGAGTGCTGATGAATTGGTATAGTATAAATACCGCCTGGGAAAACATTAATGTGACATCTCTTCAGATTATACACGTGATATGATCGATACCATGCGTATTATTGACACGTGAGAAGGTGTCCTAACGTCTGGGGGATACAGCCAAGATGCCGAAGTGCCCTCAAAGTCCCAACCCACCCACCAGCGCCCGGTGCCGTTTCCGATGGGTGGCCACAGTAATCAGTGCCCCGTACTAGCCGTCTCTTCCCCGTGACGCGGCTGGTGAGGCGAGCACCCGTCCAATCTGTCCCCGGCCCGGCAGCGTCCGATGGGCGGCCGCAGGAAGCAGTTCCCGCTGGCGCTGGTGCTGGCGCCCACCCGCGAGCTGGCCACCCAGATCTACAACGAGGCGCGCAAGTTCTCCTACCGGTCCCGCGTGCGCCCGTGCGTGGTGTACGGCGGCGCCGACGTGGGCAGTCAGATGCGGGACCTGGACCGCGGCTGCCACCTGCTGGTGGCCACCCCCGGCCGACTTGTGGACATGCTGGAGCGCTGCAAGGTCGGACTGGACAACTGCCGCTTCCTGGTGCTGGACGAGGCGGATCGGTGAGGGCAGGCCGCATGGTGGCTGTTCACCATTTTAAGAAGGCTGCTGACGGGCTGTAAAAGTTTTGTACTCTTGAACATGGTCTAAAATGGTCTGTAAAATTCAAATTTGTTGGCAATTAGCGCGAATAGTGTGTACAAGCTTATACTCGTATTTCCACGTACATTTTGACTTGGTCACGTTTACTGGTTTTGGCTCTTTATCAGGTGTTTTTTCCCATCCAGTAACGTCTTTTTTGGCTACATGCCATGACATCATATTGTATTCAGCGCCTGATGTTGAACTGCAACAAGTTCTTGGAAAGTTGTGAAGCTTGCCAACACCGGGAAGCGAAAGAGCACAAAATTTAAGATGGGGGTCGCGTTTTCGAAGTTCCTGTGTTGAATTCTGCAGAAAGGCTTTGTAAAAAGTATGTAATATCTTAACCCAAATCATGTGTAAAAGTTCGTAATTTTGCTAGCGAAATTAGCGCTCTGAATGGCGTTGCTGCTCCGATAATCAGCTGGGCGGCCGGCTGTCGTTGGCTCGTGCTGGCGAGACGCTGTCGTCCGTGCTGTGACGCTGCGGCGGTGTGGGCAGGATGCTGGACATGGGTTTCGAGCCCCAGATCCGCCGGATCGTGGAGGGGGACACTATGCCGTCCACACAGAACCGGCACACCATGATGTTCTCGGCCACCTTCCCCAAGGAGATCCAGGTACGCGCTCCGCTCCGGAGTAGTGCATTGTTTGGCATCTTACTGTGAGTGTATGGTAAGCACCATCTGGCTGCTGTCCGCACTTTCTGTGTCAACTAGTGAGGAATGTTCCGAGTGATGTTTTTCCTCTATCTTATTCGTGTCATTTTATCATCATCGTGTTTAATGTCTAGTCACGCTGTCTAAATCTAGAAGAGAGATGGAGTTATTGCTAAAGGAAGTGGACCACCTTTTCGAATTTCTGAATGGGACTATTTATGGACAAAATAGGTTTGATAATCAGGCAGCTAAATTTTTCCATATTCAAGCGCTAAAAACAAAAATATCGCCTTTTTCTTACTACCCTGGTCGACCTAAGCATCGTGTGTAATTACGGAGCTCAGGTGAGCTGGCTGCTTACGGCCTGTGATGCCGCGGAAGCCGTACTACTTGTTAACATGTATCACGGGACATGCCTTTCCAGGTGGAAAGGGATTACCTCATGGTTTGAAGTCTGGACACAGTGCTTCAATATAGCGCTGTGGGCTAAATGACATATATCAATAGTGATTTCTCGGCACGTTCTTCAAATTGGTAACTCAGTTATAAAAGTGAGACTCTCCCTTTAATATCTATTTTTCTGTCACTAGCAACGTTTCCGTAGGTCATCACTTTCCCAGCTGGCGTCTGTTCTCAGACAAGACTGATAACAGGCTCTGTTGTCTTATTTGCCAGTTTATTGGGCTCACAGCCATGCCCCAGATGCTAAATCATACCCTAAATCCGGCCTGGTGATACTTGGGGTGAACGACGCAGCTGCAGCGTCGCTCTCGACTGTCGGGAGTGATCAGTGTGTAGACCGTCGCGACCGACGTGTCATGACGTGCCACGCGTCGGTCGGCAGCGTCTGGCGCAGGACTTCCTGCACGACTATATCTTCTTGGCGGTGGGCCGCGTGGGCTCCACCTCTGAGAACATCACCCAGGACATTGTCTGGGTGGAGGACCAGCAGAAGAAGTCGTTCCTGCTCGACCTGTTGCAGGCCACCCAGGAGCGCGACCCTGCCAAACGTACGTAGCGCCGCCGTGCGCCAGCCGAAGTGGGACCAGCCTGTCGTCCTTCTGTCTCTGCATTTCTTTTACGAGGGTTAATGAGCTTGTTTTCCTTTTTCCTTATTAGTGACTGTGCTTTCTTGGTAAGTTTTCGGGAAGGTTCTGGGTGACCCTCTCCACATTATGGAGTAACAGCCTCAAAGTGTGGGCATAATCCGTGAAAATGTGCTGTGAGGGTGAGGGACCCTTCCTCGTCTGTCTGCGACCCCGGCAGGCCGAGCGGTGTGCGAGGAGATCTTCTATTGAACTGGGCTCTCCACAGCCCGGGCAAGTGTCGTCCGCCTGGTCAAGCCTATGAAGGGCGCCCAGTGTAATTGTGCTGCAGCCTACTGCTGGCTTGGCATTTGTGATTTGAGCAAGCCTCGGCTGGGGGCCCGTCCCCAGCAGAGCGGAGGGAGAACGTTGTTACTGCACACTTGCTCGCCGCGGGCTGCACCACTGGTCGCACTGGCTGGAGGTTGTGTCGGGAGTGGGCTGGAGTTGCTTTGACCAGTCCGTAAGGTTCGGGTCCGACGCCCAAGTGGCCAGGACGTCGGTGAGGATGGATGGACTCTTGGCCGCTCGGAACATCGTTGACGCATCAGCCCCAGCGGGAGGACCAGAGCTGATCCCGGGCCGGTCCCTGTGGGGGACACGGCTGGTGGAGCTGGCCGAGTCTGTGGAGTGGCCGAGTCCGTACCTGTTGTATCTATGCAGTGACCGAGCCTGTACCTGTTGTATCTCCGCAGTGACCGAGTCTGTTATCTCCGCAGTGGCCGAGTCCGTGCCTGTTGTGTCTCCGCAGTGACCGAGTCTGTACATGTTGTATCCCCGCAGTGACCGAGTCTGTTATCTCCGCAGTGGCCGAGTCTCTGACGCTGGTATTCGTGGAGACGAAGCGAGGCGCCGACAACCTGGAGGACTTCCTCTACCGCAACAACTACCCGGTGACGTCCATCCACGGCGACCGCTCGCAGGGCGAGCGCGAGCTGGCGCTGCAGTACTTCCGCAGCGGTCGCACGCCCATCCTGGTGGCCACAGCCGTAAGTCGGGCCGACACCGCCGACACGCGGCCCAGGGGGGCCAACGTGCTGCCGATAATTTTATTGGTGTTCATTTAGTTATCATTGGGTTTGTGATGACTAAAACAGATATTCAGCAGGGGATTTGAACTGATATAGTTCACAGGTAGGGCACACCAAAATCCCGTGGTTAACAAATTGGGCTTGTCCCGAAGTGTGATGTTTGCAGTGCAGTCGAGTTTCTGAAGCGGAAATCATTCCCAGCTAATTCCCGCATTTGGACCACTCGACGCTGGATAAAAGTTTTGCATTTCGTAGTGGCCGCAGTTTGAAAGGTGCGCCATCTTCAAATGTATATCAGGTCCACCAACAGCCTGCGCGAGGTGACTCCGCGAGAGGTGCCTCGATTTAAGCGCCCTGGCGCTTTTGCACCAATTGGGACTACAGTGTGTGTATGTTGGTCTGTTTGTGGAATACGCGTGTGAGCACGAGTGTGCCACACGCAGACAGGGGCTGGTGCCGGTAGTGGCACGGCTTGTGCGTGGGCTGGGTCGGATCGATTTGAGGCGGGCCGGTGTCTCTGTCAGCCAGATACGCTTGACCTGGTCTCTGATGCTTCCATCGCACGTGGGCAGGTAGCCGCTCGTGGACTCGACATCCCGCACGTAAAGCACGTCATCAACTTCGACCTGCCGTCCGACATTGAGGAGTACGTGCACCGCATCGGCCGCACGGGCCGCATGGGCAACACCGGCCTGGCCACCAGCTTCTTCAACGAGAACAACCGCGGCCTGGTGCGCGACCTGATGGAGCTGCTGACGGAGACGAAGCAGACGGTGCCCGACTGGCTGGAGAGCTATAGCATGGAGGTTCACAAGATGGGCGGCGGCGGCGGTGGACGCCGCGGGGGCGGCGGAAAAAAGTGGGTGCTCCCGCCACGCGCTTGGTTGTCGCTGGTTCTGAAATGGCCGAGTCAGCAGTGTGTCGGGGTGGGACTTGTCGTTTGTGTGTGCTCTTTGCTCAGGTTACCTGAATAGTCGTGATTCGACGAGCGCGCGCTTGCGGCTCAGCCAATGGCACACTGTGTTATCCAGGGGTTCATGGTTCGAACCTACCCAGAGGCAGGTTTTGGTGCCGTCCTAGCCCATGTTTTACTGACTCCTTACCCTCCCGCTCCATATGGCCCCCGACTGTAACTGGTGCATCGCACAGTTTCCAAATTATTAGAGTTGTGGGGCAGGAAAAGAAGTGACGAGGTGATTAGGCCTGTGCCTCTTTAGTCCCGGTCATCATCATGCATTACGCTGACAACTGGGAGCCGTCCATCTGATATTTTTATAGATATTATTTTTTATACCCACTACCCATTTGTTAGGTAGTCAGGAGTGCCCTTTCTTACCCGTGCGACACAATTACTAAGGCTCGATAGGATAAGACAGGTGATGTTACTTGGTTAGCGAGTCGCACCACTCCCCGCTCCAACTTTTTATAGTATTTTCCACGCGTATGTTACCTACATTGTTTACCATGCCACCCCCCCCCATCGAAATGAAGTGCTTGAGCCGCCATTACAGCGGATCATCATGCACTTTCATAATCCTTCATCATCAGAGGCACGGGAGGAAAGGAACTGACTTGAATTCCTGTCTACAGAATTCATAACACTATTTGGGGAGTTTTGTCTTTTGGTATTTTATCGGATAACGCCGTCAAAAATTAAGTGTCTTGTTGCGCCGGTAATGCTGATAATGAGATGAGGTGTTTTTTTCGGCCATGGAAGACTCTTGAAACTATAATCGTTATTGAAACCCCGTGCTTGCGTTTTCTGCGGTCCCACAGGTTCAAGTTTTTTTGCAGTTGCCTATTGGAGTTTTCCGAAATTACTGTTAGGTGTCTTGAAAGGGGATATGACTTGGGCTGCAGAATTAGGGGGATGGTAATCAAATTGCCTGTTATTAGAAGGCCGTAGCACGCTGAGAGTAGGGTATCGGAAAAGGGGACAGTGTGGACCTAGGGTTGTGGTAAGATTGGCGTCAAATCGACTGGGGTGAGCTGCGTTCCAAAGGCGGGTGCATCCCTTCTGGAAGACGGGGTAACTTCCACGCGTACAATGGGGTAACCTCCATCAACTGATGGAGATTTCATCTGACCATCATTGTGCTTGTGTTATTACTGTGATTCCAATGATGTACGTCATAACCGTACTAGGTCACGAAGAGTCAGTTCGGTGACCCGAGGTCAGGTCAATATCTTAGTGACCTAGCCTGGTAAAACCGTATATCGTTGAAGCCGATTTGTGTATATATAAACGTTAGGAAAGAGTGGGTTGTGGGGAAACACGCACATCATACAGGTGCCACTCCTGCAAAATGATTGGTCATTCATTTATTCATTGATTCTTCAGAATTATTTTTCATACGTTTGATGCCTGTCATTGCCAACCTAGTGTCCAACGCAAAGGAGACGTGAAATTTTCCAAAATGGCCACTGCCAGCCGCGAACCGGAGCCGCCATCCTGAGTGGCTCCGACTCGGGGACAGATTAGATCGCTCCCACATCCGTCCCGGAGCTGTAGATCGGACGCATGGCGAGAAGCTGCGCCACTGATGCTGACTCCGCTGTGTTACAGGTTCGGCGGCGGCTTCGGCGGGCGGGACGTTCGCCAACAGAACAGAAACGGCGGCTATGCCAAGTCGGGCGGCGGCGGCGGCTACAACCAGAAGGGCGGCGGGTTCCAGCAGTACGGCGCGCCGCAAATGGGCGGCATGTACGCCTACCCGCAGATGGGCGGCTACGGCGGCGCCTACGCGGCCGCGCCGCAGCAGCACGGAGGCGGCTCCTCCGACAACAGCTGGTGGGGCGGTAACTAGGCCGGCCGCCGACGCCGGCTCCCGTCGCCGCCCGACCCTGTCTCTGTCGTAGTTGTTCTCCGCGCCGCTGCGTCGTATCGGCCGCGCCGCCGCACTGGTCCTCTACATAACCACAGTTGTGATACCTGCCGGAAGCCGGCCGCACGTTGGCGGCCCGCGGCGGCCGCTACCCGACGTTTTACAAACGTTTTAAAGTTATCATTCCGCTGCGTAGGAAACCGAGTGTTTTTTTCTCTCCTGTGCGTTTGCGTGTCTAGAACTACATTATTACTCAAACGTTATTCCCTTACTACAGGAGTTGGCCGATAACGCGAGCGCCATGGGCGGCGATGCTTAGGTGTTTTCTTTCCGCGATCGCCAGCGCGCGAACGGCGGGAACTACAGGAGCTGTTGCGTCGTATAGAAGTAAATATGATAAACTGTTGTATTCTTTCCTGGGCCGAATGTGCCAGCTAGCGAGCCCACAGAGTGGGGCGAGCCGTGTGGCCCGCGTGGGCCGGGGTGCGGCGAGTTTGGAGCGGCGCCGCCGGGGCCGGCCGCCCTGTCGGACTGAGGCCGACGGGCGCCGCCGACAGGGGGCCGTGTGGCCGTTGCAGAGGTGCCGGCGCGATCTGACCGCGCCGGCGCGTTCACCAGCCGCTGCTGCTGCTGTCTGGCTCCGGACAGGATTATTTATTGGTACTGGGTGGCGTCGATGGGCCACACTCACAGCTGGGGAGGGTCGGGAAGGGGCGAGTACCGGGGTCAGGTGTGTAATGTTCTCTGTCCGCTCTGCTGTCCCCGCCGCCGGGCCACGCACATGATTCACGCACGGCGGCTGCTGCCGCCGGGGCCGGACGGGCCCGCCCAAACCACTGACTTCTGATCCAGTCTAGTCTCCATGCGTGATTGTGTGCGTGGCAATATCTTTTAGGGAACAGTACAAATTGTGTCGCGGACTGTCGGTCGCAATTTGGTGCGTGAATGTCTTAGGATTTTCCAGATTCACTTGAAGCGCTGCAGGTTCTGACGACCAGTTTGCTTCGTTTATACTTTGTAGCCTCTGCCAGGGGGCCCGTTATACATGCCACCCTCTGGCGGAGGGTACCTTACACGTTATACACTTGACTTGCGCACGTGCCCAACAGCGAGCGAGCTCGCGCTGCCCGGAATGCCCTGTAACAAATTGTGAACCTATTTTTGAGAGGGCCCTGGCCCGAGCGAGCTCAGGCGGTAACGATGGAACTGGTGGTAACTGTGCACGTTCACGTGCGCCCGTGAACGCTTGGAATTGGTGGTCGGGGGGCGTGTCGCTCTGTCACACGGGGGATCGGGGGTGTCGCCTGTCCCCGGCCCGAACAGATGATCGGGCCCTGCTGGAGGCCTCTTACCATGATAATACAAGGAAAGAATATGAACACACCACGGAGTTTCTCTGGAGAATCGAGCATCAGAGAACTGAGAATTGGGAGCTGCACTTTGGTGTTAAAAATGCCCTGGTTGTGACCGTTATGGCATTGACTAGTAGCACAGCCCAACATAGGAAGTTTTGGGTAGAATGATCCGGTCTCTAGCCGAGATATATCCGGTCCGATTCGATCATTTGTAGGGCCGGCATTCAACTTTGCAGAATCTCGTCATGTTATTTATTGTTAAATGTTTTTATTTGTGCGACACTGGTGGTACTCGGCTTGATTCCCGCGACCAGAAGGGCACTACATTCAGGTCCTGGTTGTGAAAATACCCCTGCGGATGTTCTCGTTTAATGACGTGAAATATGACTAATTTCCCGCAGAAAGGTTCTCGGTTGGTATGTCGTTTGAGGATCGAAGCCAGGTACTTGGAAATATTTATATTTTCGACATTGACATGGATGGTCGCAGGTGAGGGCTAAGTGTAACATTGTCACAAAACCGACCAGATACAGGGCTCGGAGGCCTACGGTTCTCTCCCTGAGAGATGGGGCCCGCCCGCACGGAATAACGCGTTTGTCACGCTAAGGTCCATGGTCAGCACCTAGGGCCCCTGGAAAATGGCAGATCCAGGACCCCAATTTGTTTGGGGGTTGGTTGGTGGGGACCTGGGCCGAGATTCTGGAAGATAAGGGTGATGTCACAAAGCAACTTGCTTCTTTCAGTGGAAAACTATCGGCCCGCGTAATTATGATATTTGCTTGCTTAGGCAAGCGCGCCTTATCGAAGCAGCGGATTTACACCGGGTGTTCAAGTGGGCAACAACTCAAAATCGTGACAAATCTCTTTTATTTAAGACAAATATTTAATATTAGGGGCTGGGAGATGGGAGAAAGGTGAATATTTTTCAGTTTTTTTTATAAAAGAATCATTTGGGGCGAGAATAAATATGAGCATCAGCACTGTAGCATGAAGCGTGTGGGCAGACGGTTGGATCCGGGATTTCCCATGGGAGCGGACGCTTTGCTCAGGGGCACCACTCAGGGCGGGGGCTGTACCATTTGGGTAAAGATTACCTTTTGGGTATATGCGAGGATCAGAAGATGGAATCTAAATTTTTAAGATATTATCCGCTGCCTGTGAAAACCTTATCCATACACTTCACTAACAGTATAATTTGGATTCTATATGTAGCCTCACGAATGTAATTGCGTAACGCACATCCGCATTATTTTTACCGTGCCCCCAGTGACGGCGGAACGTCCGAAGGGGGCAACGTGGGTTTTACAACTCATTTCTTTCCAGTCACCGCCTTGAGGCTAATGTTAAAATCTGTGATTTAAGGGGTGAGGCACCGTGCCCCGGTGCCTCCCCCAGCTGCGCCACCAATGATCCCCCTCCCCCATGTATCGCTTTTCTGACGCCCAAGTGTAACGGTTGTGTCTGACTTCCCCCGTCCCTTTGCGTCTCGTTATTTATACACGGGCCAAATGAAAAACAACCCATGAAGCCGAGACTCATAATTTGAAGGGACGTACCCCTGTTAGGGAAACGTTCATTCCGTTTATGCCCCCCCCCCCACCTTCGACACCCATGAGTGTGGCCCATCATGGAAGAGTGCAATTTGCGTCATAGCCTCATGGCGCGCCAATAGTTGTACCCTGGGCGGAGGAATGTTTCAGGGGGCGCCAAAAACGAAGGGTTCCAACTTCCAGGATCGCCCATGGGCATGATTAGGGGCACCGGATGAGTCACAAGGGGAGGTCTTTGCCCCTTGCCCTCTAAATCTATCTGTGCCTTGGCACCCCTTGAAATAAAGACCAATGGGCTCCTCTCCATACTCTCCAAACTGCAGCCCCTCTACAAAGAAATTTCATGGAGCATGGGCAGGAGATAATTCAACGAACGACATCTCTATCTCGAATCTCGACATTTTCTTTAGTTTGCATCACTCTGGGACAGAGACCATGCATGAATCGATATAATTTTAAGTGATGCAAAAGCTTAAGAACTGCGTACAAGTATCAAATTAGGTTGATCATTTTTTCCTCCTTATTATAATTTCAGATATTTAAAAAACTTAAATAAATAAACATTTTCAAAATTTTGCTCCTTTGTGCGTAGCAAAACCATTCATTCCCTATGTAGTGATGGCAAATGTGAATTAACAGCTGATTGTATTCACTGGTGCCACGGAACTGCGGAAATCAATAAATTTACGGAAATTATTTTCATGGATGTGTGCTTGCTCTTAAATTTAGGGGAAAAAACGTCATTAAAAAAGCCAGCACTTATTTGTGTCTCAATCCAGCCTCTGATGCAGATTTTGCTGCTTCGCTGGCTTTGACGCGTAGAATAGAACTCTCGTATTCACTTTCATCACAAGTTCATCGATATGGTGACTGTTGTTACGGCGAGGTGAACTCGGTTCTGTGTGGCGATTATCGTTAGTGTGTATAGTGATAGTGTAAAACATTTGAAATGTATGCGAAAGGAAAGGGATCAGCCGTCCCTTCAGATGCACAAGCAAGAGAAAAGTACGTATTCATGTATAAAATTGCTGGGATGATAATTTCTGTGCGCAATATTTTGCCGCAATTTACAGGTGCAAGGTACCTACCAGACTATCATGCGAAAATTACGCCTCGTCGATGATTTTATGACCGTTTCCCGGCGCTTAAAATGTTTTCCAATAAGACTTGCACGCTCATTTTATCATGAATTTGCTTAAATTTTGCAGCTTGCCACTGCTTGTGGGCTTGTAGTTTGCTGTTTGATTTCAGTAACTATACTTTGCAATGGGATGCAATTTTTTATTTTCGCCTACAACAGGTTTAGAGATAGGGTTTGAATGCTTGATAAAGCAGACAAAGCAATTATAAAAGTAGACAACACATGACAAAACCAAGGACAGATAAAAGCATTTCATGGAGGCATGGTTGCTACCAACATTTTCAGATTGTTCATAGGTAATGTGGCTCCATCATGATGGGATTTGGATTGAGATAGCCATGGGGTCAAGTACCCAAAGAAATCACTTTGTTATTTCATGTGTCCCAGAATTAATGTTTTCTGAGGAAAAAAAATTCACTCCTGACCATTTTCTCCTTGGGTGTTCACGTGCAACAAAGAGTGGTATGCTTAATTGCAGCTGTATGTCATACCATACACATATATTGACAGTAAGATCATCCATAAAGCATACACTCCTGAATAATAAAAACATGTGCTCATTGCTCCAAACGTGCATGTGGGTGTATGTGCCGCGGAAATACTCATTTCTTGCTTTGACATTGTTAAACCCATGTGCTAAACATGATTTTTATTAGAAATTAGAAATTGGAAATGGGTCTAACTTATTTTAATTGACTTTTGGAACACACTATTTTGTAATATAACAAGAAAAATGAAAGGAATTGATAGATTTCACTTAGGTTCCTAATGGTAAGCTCTGAACTAAAAATGCTTCCTTTGTATTTTTGTTCATTTTTTGGGCAATTTCAACAGGTTCAATCTGGTTCAAACCATTATCAGCTCATATACCTAATTGAAGTCACTACCTAATTTGTAATTTTAATTTTCCCAGAACTTCCGTTTACAGAGGCAAAAAGGTAAAAATTCACCCCCCACCAACCTAATCCTCCCTGGATGTGATCAGGGGCAGACTCAGGCCCGAGTTTTGGGGGCCAAACCCATGTCTGCCTCTCCTGGAGGGTGGGGAGGGGGTTGGGACGTGCAATTTGGGTGCTTGCCAGACCTAGAATAAGCTACCTCTCCAAGTACATGGTCGCTCTCCTGGAGGGAGGGAGGGAGGACTTATTGCTCAACAAACCCAGTGCATCCACCCTTTTAAAAAATTATCCAGTCTTTGCAAAAGATAGTTTAAGTCCATACACATATATTTCATAGTAAAAACATCCATCAAGTACACACAACCAGACAACAGCACTTAATCCACTTTCTATAGAATTTAACAGGGTTTGGGGCATCTGCAGCAATTCCAGTGCTCCACAGACTTGACCCAGGAATGTAGCACCATGCCCGACACAGCAGCATGCAGGTAGAACCATGTGAGGCACACACCGGGTGGTTTGGCCCCCTTCCAGTGCTTTGGGGGGCCATGACGGGAATGCCCCCTGCATCTGCCAATGAATGTGCTGTCATGCTGAAGTTCCGCTGCATGTACCTCTATAAACCCATTTGCTGGACATGGTGTTGGTACTATCAATTACGAATATGTATAACTTGCTTTATTGACTAGTGTGAAATGTGAAGGGCTTTGCAATCAAGAAAAGTAAAAGAAAGTGATAAATGCCACTTTTGTTCCCAATGATAGCTCTTAATTAAAAGCATTTCATTTGTATTCATGTTCATTATTGACAGTTGAAACTGGTTCATTCTGGCACAAGGCTTTGCCTGCTAATATGCCCATTGGATGCCACACTAATTGGGACACACCTCCCTAACTCGATGCGCAAAAAAATTGAATTTGTCGAACAGAGCGATTTATGCTACAAAATGCTCAATTGAAGTGGAAACAAATTATGCATGACTTAAAATCATCCATCGAGCCGTTCTCGAGAAATCACCCACTTACAGTTAGTGAAAATTTTCAGAATAGTGCGCGGCTTAAGCTGACACCAGAACCTCTAGCGGCTAAAATTTAAACAGTAATGGAAACAGTACCAACCCAAACTAAAATAACAAAACATTAGGTACCAAATAGTTTTCAATCCATCAACACGCGCATTGACGGGGGGCGGGTACCGGCCCCCTCTGGTTCTATGGAGATAGCATAAAAACGGCGGCGCGTAGCGCCGCCGTACTCTGGTATACCTTTTCTCTCATCATTTTTACAACTTCCATCGAATTTTTAAGGTTAGGTAATCCCAGGTCAGGTCACCAGTACAGGTCAAGTGACCTGACCTCAAAACAAGTTTAAGATAGCATAAGTCGGAACAGGGTAAACTTATTGGATTAAAACTCATCACATAATGGGCCCACCGAGTTCTCCAAAACTTGTTCCGGTATTTTTTATATCGATGACCTAAGGTCAGCTACGAGCCATGACCTCTCCATTGGAAATACATGGGAAAAATGGTTTTAACTGAATAACTCAGTAACGGATGATGATAGAGCGTTCATTTTAATTGCATTATATTTTCCTTGTCTTTGCAGTTCTAATGATATGCATTTTACCTAATTTGACCTTGACCTGACCTCAGGTCGGGTCAAATCCTTGATGTTATCTAGCAAGGTCATATTACATATCATTCGATTTGGCTTGCTGCGAGGATTCATATAGTTTAAATCGTTTTGCTTTATCTTTACTTCTTCGGATGTAATAACCGGAAAGGTTCCTTTACATGTTATCCCTATGACGCCATGTTTTGACCTCTGTGACCTGACAACATTTCAAATATTTTCGATGGAGAAGTGGATGGGCTACCTAACGCCGTTTACCGTTTTTTGCTACCTAGCGTGTTTTTTTTAGATCTTAAGGGGAGCGGGTACCCGCCACCCCGTCAAAGCGAAGGTGGCTCAGACCCCCGTCGATGTGCGTGTTAAGTTTTGTTGCTGAGCTAGTTTTTTCCTAGCTGTCGAGTGCGATAGCTAGAAGAGAGATCCAGACCGCACAGTTGCTAAGCAGCCATGCGGCTTGCATAGCTGCGTACCAAGATACCTTTATTTTGCACATCAGGCATCTGGTGACAGGCTCATGGCTTTTTCAAGTAGTTTTCTCTCAGATATGCATCACATCATTCAATCTATTGAGGGAAGTTAAGAGCGAGATGCCTCTCCCCAAGTCTGGTAGGAAGGATCTCGGTCCGAGGGACCATTCTTGCTCTCTGGCGGTAATTTGCTGTCTCTGCGGACGAAAGAAGTCCCGCAGTCCTGTGTCTCAAGCCTTGGAAGTCTTGATCCGCCAGTACCTACCGTCCTACTGCCTCTCTTCAAACCTTCACCCGACCTCTGTCTGTGCCACCTGCAGGCTGACTCTCAAAGCCTTTGTGGAGGATCCTGGGCAGACGACCAGGAGGTTTGCTCCTCTCATGGACTACAAGACTCTCTTTCCTCGATGAGAGTCTCGTAAGCCTACTGGAAACCCGAGACCTCGATCCGGACCACCACCAGTTCCAGCTCGGGCTTGATGGCGGACGGTCTGTCCTGAAGGTCTGTCTCATAGTCTGCGAGGCAGTAGATGGGGTGCAGGAGCCGCCCAGCAAGCGAGCTCGACATGTTGACGGTGTTGGTGGTCGGGAAGCCAAACTGACCTCCGTGAAGAGGCTGATGCTCGTAGCAGCGGCTCCGGATGTTGAGGAGAGCTGGGCCAACATCATGACCATCCTCGACAAGCTCAACATACAGCCGCTCGGCTCCTGCCCGCTCTCTCCGGATATGAAGGTCCAGCTGATGCTTTGCGGGAAGCTGATGCTTTGCGAGGTTTTGGCTTTCCATTGGTACATTACACTATACATTTACTCCACAGGAAGCATAAAAAATTGACCTAAAAGATATCATGCACTATAGGACGGAATGTTAAAAGGGTCTTCCTTTTCGAAATTTTCACTAAAAGTAAGTGGGCAATTTCTCTAGAACGGCACGATGGATGATTTTAAGTCGTGCATCATTATTTTCCTCTACAATTGAGTGTTGTGTTCGAATCAATCACTCTGCTCGACAAATTCAATTTTTTGCGTATAGAGGTAGGCAGGTGTGGGGAGGCTTTATTGCAAACAGAGAGAAATTATATAAATAGAGATACAACCATTTTGAAGCAGAATTATGGCAGAATCTATTATTTTCAACATATATTTCAAGGGAGACTACCACAGTCTGGAACTGTGGTGGTTTTAGGACCACCTGTGGGTGCTGGTTGGCACTGCTGTGGCTGCTTATCGGCACTGCTAGGGCGTTGGGTCCCATCACTAAACCATGAATTTATTTTACTCTTTTCCTCTTGTTCCTTTGTCTTTTTATGGGTGTTAAAACTGCGCTGAAACTCCCCGCGATCACCGCTGCAATTACCGCTGCTGCTCCCATGCTGCTTGGCACTGATGCCCTTCGCTCTGCCCGCTGCTCGTCTCGCGCGAGTCTACCTGCGTGCCGCCGGGTGGCAGCCCGTTCTGTGGGCCGGGATGGGTCGCTCATCGTTCTGACCTGTTATCGTTCATCCCTGTACGTTGTAAGGCTTCATGTAGTAACTATTTGTTTTGTCCTAAGTTTGTATATGTATGTTGCCAGTGTATGTGGACAATAAAATATGTATGGATCTAACTGCACCAAGGTGCCACATTCCCTTTAAACAAACCAGGTACAAGGTAAAAAGCGGGGAACCAAACAATAATGTAGTGGGAGCACTCAGCGCAAAACTAATTGGGTAAAATAAAAAGTAGCATTATATCAGAGAAAAAGAAATGACCAGGGAATAAACAGTGTATGTACATGTAAAGAAATGTTAGTGAAAAACTTCAGTGACTGCTTTCATCTGTTGATGTTTCCCATGGTGGTATCACATAGAGCCTAAACTTTTTTGAAGGCTGATGACTGTTAAAAAGAGTCATGATAGGATTCAGACTGTGATATCCATGTGATAAAGCATGCCAAAAAACCACTGGATTGATTTTCATTCGTCCCAAAACTATCATCTGCTGAGAAAAAGGAAAAAATTAGCCCCTTATCGTTCATGGGTGGTCACCTGGCATGAGTTGACCTTGGCAAAATGATGCAATATTCAAGCCGTTCTGCACTGACAAATTTGTCTTGCTCGGGCCTCTTTTAATCCTAATCCTACATGCTTGATGTGGCTGTGGTTGTAATGACTACTTTGAAATGTGGAATACATTTTAATATGTGAAGAAAAATGGCAGAAGTTGATAAGGTTCACCTTGGGTCCTAATGATAGCCTCTTTGGCTAAAATGTTTCATTTATGATCATATTTATTTGTGGCCCAAATAGATGGGTTCAATCTGGGACAAGCTTTACCATATCATGTCAATATGGATACATGGAGGTTTTTTTTTACTCTGGAGCAAGACAATTAGAAAATACAAAATATTGGGCTTTTTAGCCATTTTTTATTTTTAAAGAGAAGTTTTACTAATACTTTATACTATAGATAGAGCTGAAATAATTATGCTGAATTCAAAATTGTCCATGATGCCACTCCAGTCTAGAATTCCACCAAGGTGCCACATTCTGTTTAATTGTTTATGGTCTCAGCACCTGTCTGGTAGATATGTAGGATGATGTTTTTAGAATTGTTTTATATTTGAGTTTGGTATACCAATTGTTCTTTACTTATTTTAAGTCAATTCATGGTGTTGAGTTTGAAAAGTACGAGTGTTCTTGATACATCTTTGAAGGATGGTTTTACAGAATTTGAATGCAACATTATTGGTCTTCTTTAGTCATTACTTGTATAAGTTCCCCTATGCCTTATGATTGTATATAATAATAAGAGAGAGGGAGACATAGAAAGAACCCAAAGTTCCATTTTCTATGAACATGTTACTATGTGCAAACAAGACAGGCTACAGCACCTAGCAATGCATTGGGGAGTTCAGTAAGATATTGCTCTGGTTTGATGTTGTATGACCAATATGATTGGGCACTATTCATCACAGATGCTCAGCAACTGGTTTGGTTGCATAAATGCTATGTGAACAAGTCCGGCACACACCCGCAAAATGGCCGAGGCCTTCGACGTGCCCAAAACCACCACCACACACACTCGTTAATTCAGAAAGAAAGAAATCCAAGTCCAAGACTTGTACCAATTGACGTAAGGGAAGTTTGAGATTGGTTTTGGATGAAATCATTGTCTGTGGGCTATTCCTGCCCCCTCCAGGAAAGACTTTGGCAGTAAAGATGCGAGGTTTTCTTGGCTATAAACTATCCTTCATGTATAACACACATTTCAGCACTATTCAGGTGGCTTTTAAAGTGGTCATACATTTGCGAAATTCGAGATTTCTGTTTTGCTCACATTGTTTGTTTGTTCGTTTCATGTGTTCGTTTCTCATGATGTGGCCGTTTGCCCGCCCCCTCCAAATCATGCCTGGAACTGCTCTTAAAGTTGCTTGTACGCCCCCCCCAGATAGTTCTTTTTTCCTTCTTGGAGATTTTAACGCACTTGCCCACAAACATTCAGAAAAGGAGTCTTGCACGGAAAGCCTTGCCTTTGTATCAAAGCTCACTTACTTTCTTCTTATGAAATATTTCTCTAACTACTGACTCGCTGTTTAACTTATTATATCCTGAAGGTTTTGAAACTATTCATCCCTTACTGTAGCCTGCCCCTAATTTATGCCTCACCTTCCATCTTGATACCTAATGTTCACCACCACAACCCCCCCCCAACCCAATACTTTTTGGCCGGCGACAAGGTTGCGCCGGGTGTGACCCCGCCAGGTTGCCAGTGTATGAACTCTGTCGCCGTTATAGGAGTAATCCTGACCCGGGTCTGTGCCGCAGGTTGGCGTTATACGTCTACGAATATCTACTTCATGTTGGGGCACAGAAGGCAGCACAGACTTTTCTGTCAGAGGTAAGATGTGTTCCACACTGGTTCTTCAGTGTTGAGCCGTCAGTTGTACGTTTATAAAATGTTGGTGAACATTTTCCGTATGTGATGTTGTTGGGTATTGATACGGTATATGCAGCTTGGGACTTGGTTTTGAATTTAACACGTGCCCCACCCAATTCTGAAATGGCGCAGATAAACCTAACTCAGGCCTGTTTTAGGTTATACTATCACTCATTAGTAGATAATTAATTGTTTTGGTCATTTTACCACTGTCCTAAGGCTTCCTTTGTATGCATCGCTGGAGTGCTCATCCTGCTGCTGTAATTTCGGGCTAAGCTGCGAACTTTGATTCAGGTAGAAAATACAGTGGCTACTGGGGCCATGACCTTGTTCTTGTACCCTTTTTTAAACACCACTGCATTATTTCGTAGCGAGAAGTGGTATCCCGATTTTGTGTTACAGCAGCAAAGGTTTCGAGTGACTTGTGCCCACTCCCAATAGGCGTGAATATTTGTCTCCATTTTTTTCTGTATCAGGTATCAAGGAAGGGAAGGGGTACCCTTTAGAGTTCACATTATCACTTCTATAGATCGAAATGACACTTTCGCTTTCTTTCTTGGGCACAGCTGTTCTATTTTTGGAATGATGTGACTAGTTAGGAGTTCATTACAGCCTTCAGGAAAGGACACAATACCTCTTAAAGAGCAAGGAGCAGGTATGCGGCTATTTCGACTTAAAACGGCACTGGTCCCCAGAGGGCAATCATTGAAAGGGCCGAAGATCAAAGGGCTGAACTGGGGACCAGCAATGGGCTTCAGCTTGTATGTTGAAAGTGCCCTGCATAGCAGTCTTGATCTTTAGAAACATATGCACTCCTTCAGCTTGATTTCTAGTAGAAACAGACCCAGATTTCATTTTTTAAGTTCCCTTCACTTCCTTTTCTCATCAGAAGTTTATTCAAGTCCATTGTTGCTTCGCTTGTGAAATCTAGCTCTCGTCCCAGGGTGCGAGGATGAATAGGTTTTTAAGTTTTGAACTAGTTTTTTAGACAATCTTTTTAGGCCAAAAGTTTTCTGAATATTTTGGATGGCGCCTGTCTCCGGTAAGACCCCTGAGAACTTCAAATTTATTCTGTAGATGCGGGTCACAATTTCATTTGCTAAAAAACCTTGTTTCTTGCCCGTTCTTAACGGGCAAGAAACAAGATAGAAGTTTTTACCCGTGAAAGAAAGAGGGGACCGGGTGGCCTAGTGGCTTCATTGCCCGTTCTCAGGTCGGATAGCATGGATTAACGTGGGTTCAATCCCCACGGCGGGAAACCGCCTTCCATGTCCGATCTGACCCGGCAGAGGAGGTTCGTAAACACTCACTCCAATTCTCCTGGTAATTGGGCAGGTTTGCCTGTTGGGAGTGGCCCTAATAAAAGAAAAGTGGAATTCCATTCTTTCTTTACTCGATGTGATGAAGCGTCCAGCGTGAAATATTACCAATGTTGGCCAATACGTATTTTATATTCTTTTCTTTTTCATCGTGTGAGGATGCCAACAAAAACCACCTTTAAAACGCTGGTTTTGATGTCATTGTACTCGTGTTGTCATTTGCATTCAATTGATATGCATAATGACCATATTCGGTCAGATGGCGAACTTGACCGGCCCTTTGGCTGTACTATTTTTCAGTCGGATGTTAAAATAAAACAGAGTGTGCGCCTGTCCCCGACCCTTGCAACGAAAAGCATGATCCGGATGCTGTCTTCAACTTGAGTCTTGATCGAACTTTTGTACCTCTCTTCGCATCAGCTAGTTGAGCGTTTCTCAACCATGAGACTCCCATCTTAAACTCCCTTGTTTTCCTTTGCCCCCGGGAACTGGCAAAACCGTTAATGGGGTCTGGGTGGCGCAGTGGGTTAACGCCGGCGCTCGGCTCGGCCTATGACATTCTGTATGTGAAGGGTGTGGTGGGTTCGAGCCCACCCAGGGGCAGAATTTGGCGCCCTGCCCTAGCTTAAGCCCGATGCAATATGGCCTCAGCGGTTAATGCCTTGTCAAACCCCCAAACAATTATAAAGCCGCCTAGTGATAAGTGGCGCATCACTCACCCGTAGGCGGCAGGTGTCACTGTCACGGATCACTCCCAGTCCGAGTCGAGGCTGCATTTAGTAAACCCTTGATTCTAATCCCACCAATGGAAATACAGAGAAGTAAAAAAGGAACTATTCGTATTAGCGTTAATCTGCAGCACCCTGTCATCTCGGCAGTACACAGTACTGCCGAGATTGTTGTACACAACAGTACACATCACTGCTGGTATGCTGTACACAGCAGTAGAGTACACAGCACTGCTAAGAACCCTCTATCGCATTGTCGTCCCAGCTCGGGCACGGCAAGGCACAGACTCGAGCTCCGATAGAATAAGCTGCTTTAAGCAGCTGACTAGACCGTTTGATCCTGTCCGTTACGCACGAGACCTTTATTTCAGCTCTGTTGGAAGACCAGGCGGAATCAGTGGCAAATCAAGGATTTTGTACGGGGGGGGCTTGGGGAGGGAACATATTTATGGGAGAAGGGAGTGCCACTGTTTCACTTGGGGAGTTTCGAATGTCTGGGAGCGCCTGCCAGGCCCCAGTTTTCTGCGTTTCTGGGGAGGAGGGGGGGCTGTGAGGATTTGAAAATGGCAGGCCACACTGTTTCACGAACAATTCAGAACGGTGGGCGACATTACAGGGACCTGTCTGTCGCGTAAAAAGTGCTGCTGATATCATGACTGCAGTGGCCGCCCGGTGAAGCCTGTGACTGAAGTGGGGGCTCCGGCAGACGAGGAGGGGACAGCGGACGACAGTGAAGGGCCGGCTAACCGTGGAGAGTTGGGCCTGTGACTGTATTAAGGGTGGGTTATGTATCAGAAGGACACCACCTGCACAGTTCGCCTCAGTCTGGAGATAGAGCGGCCAGTGCTGAAGTGGCGGCAGCGATCGAGAGTGGAGCGGCAGACTACGATTGTTAGGGGAGGGGGTTAAGCATGGTGAATTTGGCAGCAGGGATGTTATCGGTAGGCTGAGAGCAGAACAAGGCGCATCTGCCGGGGTCACTCGCTAACGGCAAGTTTGTGCGGCGTATTCTGCGCTCACAGCCACACGGCTGTGTGCCTGTGCCCAGCAGGGACATCCTGATGAACACCAAAATGTGTGCTGAGGCCGTTAGTTTCAGGGAATCGTGAGGTCTGGTAACGTCGGATATCTGTTGAAGATATCGACTCAATACCACCTGACGGACCTATCTCAAACACCAGTCCTGTGTGTTTTGACGACAAAAGGCTAGTCCCATTTGGTATTGGCTGTCTTCTCTCCAGTGGCGCGGCTCAGTGTCTCACTCACCTCACCTGGCTTCCTAGCCGGCGGTAGCCACTCCGTTTCGGGTTGGGCATCCATACCCGAATGGTACATGGCCACAGATCAGACGTGAGAGCTGCCGAGCTCTCCCAGGTGGTTGTACCCATTGGCTGGAACGGATCTCCAGGTAGAAGTCGCGTCAGTGCATGTGCGTGGTGTCTGGGCAGTGACGGTGACGGAGCCGGAGCAGCTCCGAGCTGGCTGGTGCCGCCTGTTCCGACGGTGTTTGTTCGGACGCAAGGCCGCGGGGCGCGTGCGGCCCAGCCGTCTCGGCCGGCACGCACGGTCGCCGCCTGGCCCGTTTTTCCCCGCCTGCTCGCCGCTGCCACCACTTTTTCTGGCGCCGTCCATCCCGGCCATCCGCTTCGTGCCCCTCTCTCTTTTACTGTCTACCGCTTTCACTCTCGGCGTCTACCTACCTCCTTCCTGCCATTTTACATTTCTCGGCCTATCGTCTCGGGTGGTTACTCGCCCCCAATCGCCGGTCCATTCGCCGCTCGGTTGTAGCTTCGACGTAGCAATCGGTAGTCTTGGGACCGGGTGACCTGAGCATTTTGTCCATGTGCTTGCACGAGCCGCCCCTGTTAGTTGCTGCGTGTCAATTTCCGAGCTCTCATTCACACCGTAAATGAAAAACAGAACTCCCTGAAGGCCATTTAACCTCTTTGTTTTGAGGGGAGTTCTGGGAGCTCTGGTTCCGGAGGTTTTACCCAGAAGAGGGTGAGCGGCACCAGACTGACTGTCGCGAAGTGGCTCTATTCTTCGCAACTTGTCCAGCAGTGCATTGACAATCACTTCCTTTGAGGTGTGTGTGATATAGCCAAGCCGCCGAAAGCGCCCTAAAACACCAATGCACACTCCTTCGAGGTGTAAAAGGTGCCGTCTCGCAAGCATTAAATTAGATCATAGTCGGATCCAGGACCGCCGATGGGGGGCACCTTTCGGGGAGGGGGAGGCGCCATCCGGTAAGCGCCATCCGGTTCCGCCACCGGCAAAACCTATCAGGTGGGCGCACTATGGTGGGCGCCGAATTTTGCATCCTGGAGGGAAGGGGGGTGGGAAGTGACATTTCAGGGGGGCGCCATAACCATTTCAGGGTGCGCCTTGGGTCGATGGGGGGCATGTTGTGCCCCGCTTTGCCCCTGGATCCGCCTATGAATTAGATTATTAATACTGTTATTGATGGTGTGATCATTCCCATTACTCTTGAGATTGACTGTGGAAAGTGAACCTTGCTGATGCTTTTATACGGCTACCCCTATCACGAATCATGAAAGTTGACATGACATGACGAGATATCACAGCATTGCATTGTGGTCTGGCACTTTGGTTTAATATGATTTGACTAAAGAAAAAAATGTTTTACGATGCGAATAAGTTGAAATCCTCTTCCCAGCTAAGGGTAGTTGGCGTCTGATGTTTTCCAGTTTTAACTTCATGGCATTCCCATAACTTGTGTGATTCACTTACCGCTTTCAAGATTGTTCGCAAGCAAATTTGTGTTTTTGGCAAAATCTGGACCGGCTTGCAGGCATCTTTCCCCGATCTCGAGTACTGTTTTTTGTGGGAAATTTATGCCATATGCATGCAATGGAAGCCCTTCACTTGTTGCATTCGAGAAAGTCCAGGCCCTACTTAGCTGCGTGTTGTATTATTCTCATGTCTACTTATTGTTCCCATACTCCTAACAACGGGCTTGCATCTGGGAATATTCTCAAAGGGGGCTCAATTTGGCATGGGACACATTTCACCGCACACAAATCCGAACAATAGATGCTCGTAAGGGAGCTGCTGGATGAAAACCGTGTTCGAAAAACGTGTTTGGAGTCCGACGGACCTTTGATATGTCCTTTTTCTCTGAAACTGGCGCGTGGCGGAAACATCGCCCTTTGCACCGTTCCGGTAGTGTTGAGCCAGACGTTATTTTTTAATTCAAATGTCCTCCTCTCCTTTCGCTAACATTGTGTATCGATATTGGATAAATTGTCTTCTTCATTACTTTTCTGCAATGGTTTGCCTGTTCTTAAAGCCAGAGGTGTTGTTTGAAAACGTCATGATTTCCACTGTTAAAATTAGAATGTCTTACGTTATCTTTTTTCACCATGCTTCCAACAATTTTCACGGACGAATGTTTGCAGAATAAGCCGAAAGCGCTCCGACAATAACCTCACAGCGAGTGGAGAAATCACTCCATTTTGGTTGTTTTCATTTTTGCAGTCGATCTAACAAGCGAAACTGGCCCAGAAGAATTGTCCGTCTCGTTAAAGGGAATGGAACACTTTGTCGAAATTCTACAAAGAACAATTTAAGAACAAGGGAGGTCTGAAAATCAGAAAACAACATTTTCCCCCCACTTCCATAGGCTAAAAACAGAAATATCTCCTCTTTTCTATCAATAAGTGACGTCATCAAAATGACACTTTTAATAATCAGTGAAATCCCAAATCTTGATCATAGACACGCTGTAAAAGCCCATTCACAGCGTTTCCGCGTGACACAATTTGTGTGCAGTACAAGAAGTACTAGTGCAAAAACTGAATGTTAGATGTCGTGGCGGCAGCCACGTTTATTGAGTGGTCAAACGATAATACACATTTCTGATGTAAATAAACAATTTCAGAGTTAGATTTTGACAAAAACAATTGATACTTGTTCCGACAAGTCCGAGGGAGGAACAATGTGATGTGTTACAGCCTTCAAGGTATTTCCTTCAAGGTTTGAAATAAGCCAATAAGCCCCTTTACTTTGAAATTTTAAGCTGGCGGAAATTTTATATCGAGAGCTTTGGGTGAAATTAAATATGTCAATTGTGGTTTCTCAACACGCTCTACAAAAACTGCTATCTCAGTTCAAAACCCATTATAAAAGTGGGGCACTCCCTTTAATGGGCAGATTTCTGTGGGCCATGGCGTACACTGTGACTGCTTAACCGAAATACCTTGTGCTGCGCTTCCGTTTATGCAAAACTAAGCTATGGGATCACTTCGGTGCGCTCCGTTGCCTGCGGTATTACGGAGTTGAACACGCTCCTCTTCCCCAACTCACAAATTTTTCTGGCTCATGTCATTTCAGGTGAGCTACTCAACAAGGTCACGCGGCCCGACCCCAAAACCCTAGAACACCAGTTTGAAGCTATGTCAAAGGAACATCTACCAACCGATCAGTTATAAGCGTTCATTATTTAGTGGGGTCATTGACGTCTACAAGTCGACTATATCCAGATTTTCGTACTGTCGGTAACTAAGTTGTGGGCCAATTTTTTGGTCACACCGCTATAAGTTATGGGCAGAATAGAATGAGTTCACTTTCAGTAGATGCGGACTAGATTCAGTTGGAAATCGTCACACCATGTATTTTTTGCCCGCACCTGAATATGAAGTTGAGTGTTTGAACATCTGACCTCTCAGAAGCGACTTCATCTGACTGGCTATAATTATTTTTCCAATAGTTTTGCACTCAATCGAGACAGAGCTTCTATTTTGATGTCATTGTGCCTGTATTGCCACTGTAAGTCCAATGATGTACGGCAGGGCCATACCAAGTCAACATGTGACTTTGTCCTGGCTTAAGGTCATGCCATTTTAGTAGTCTCAGTTACCATGGTCATATTAACCCGCGCCCCGGTGGGCCTCCGAGCCACCCTCGCCTGGTGGGGGAGGAGTGTTTGAACACCCCCCGTCGAACTCGGCCCCTATGCGAGATAGCGAGGAAACGTGAGCGCTGGTGTATAGCCCATACAAATTCATGAAGAAACTATACTAGTCCCTTTTTGGCTTAGATCAATATTGAGGTCATGGCAGGTCAAAGAAGGTGGTATTTTGAGTAGAGTTCTTGGGCTTTAGCATCTGTCAGAGTTGAGTTGGAATCATTTTTAAGCACCATTCGCTTCCTCTCGTCGAGGTGAATCGAGTAATGTATAATATGACCATACTAGGTCAAAACACAAAAATGACCTGACCTCAGGCCAGATCAAGATCACTTTAACCTAGCAAAGTCAATATGCATATCAGTGGACCCGCAGTAGCAATCCAAACGCAATTATATCAAAATAAAAGCTGTATCATCATTTCATGCAAAGTTATTGACCTAAGTCTAAAAACTGCGAGTAAGTAGAAACTGTATATCAAGTCTGAAAGGGTTAATACACTATTTGCTTTTCCACGATAGAAGGATTATATTTATGCGTACAGGTTCGCCCTAGCTCACCTGCGTTAGAATTAACAGGAAAAAATCTGCAATACCGTGTGCTAGTTCTATGAAGCCTTCTTTGAACTGTGGCGATCGATATATTGATATGACCGTAAAATAATTTTTTTATAATTTATCTTCATCTCGACAAGAGCCTTTGAACTTCACCAGTATTTCTTCTTAAGCTCTTCCATTAAATGAGATAGGCATGGGGACTGGTGAAAACGGAGACGCATCCCGCCAGGGACCCCAGCGGGGCACGAGTTAAGGCAAGAGCACGGTATAGAAACATCGCTCGACGGTACATCTGACCCTCCGCACTAATCATTTGAAACTTTCTCCATCGCCCTCAACGCAGACTTGAACACCTGAAGACGACATGGTTTTGCCAAGTGATAGAGCATGCCGGTAAACCACTCGCCCGATGTAAACCACTCCCAGACGTGACCTTTCGACAGTCGACAGCCTCCTCCGCTGCTGGCCACGTGACCATTGCCAATCATGACAATGTGATGTAATGGTAACGTCACGTTGCAGATACAAATTTTTCTACCCGGGCCTCTGTGAAAACTATGCGCTGAACATAACTTTGGTACTGGCGGCCATAAAGGCGTTTACTTGCTTTATATTCTGTAATTTCAAGCGTGAAATGTATTTTGATACATGGCTCGAAAAATAACTGAAATCGATAAGTGTCTTTTTGGTCCCGATAGCAGCTTCTTTTAGCCGAAATACCTGAGATGGGTTCGTTTTTATTGGCGGACTGACTGAAGAGGTTTATCGCCACACGAAGTATTACCACATGGGACGCCGATTTCACGCCACGCCAGTTGTTATGGTTTTAGCCTGTAGCACAGGGAGGTTGAAAAAATAGATACTGGGCTTGTGTGCCATTTTCGCCAGAAACTGAGCCAAATTCATTATTTGCAATAAAGACTGTCCCTAAAACCACTCCAGTCTGGAAGTGCACCAGGGTGCCACAGTCCCTTTAGATATCGTATCATGATTTATATAGCGATGTTTTCTTATTCTGGTTTAAATCGTTGTATTTGGATCAAAATATCGACAGTAGTGGTGCCGTGCATTTCGACAGTATTGGGCTGATCTCCGTGTGAGCTTGTAGACATGAACACAAGCATGTGAAATATGACAGGTTGTCATCTGGCATCGCAGGCTTGAATTTGTGAAAATGATTGGGGCTGCCCAAACATGAAACGTTACCAATAAACACCATATCAGAAGCTGGTGGTATAATATAAAACGTGTGTAAGCCGTCCTGCGGACATTTTCAATTGCCTTAACAGTTTTTTGAAGTCCATAGAATGAAGAAAAACATGAAAATCTAAATAGACATTTGAACACTATTTCGACATTTCATTCGAGGTGCCCGGACATCCCCAAAGAGAAATAAATTCGCACCCACATCTGGCATTATTTTCATGATCTGAGGACACATTACCGCCGGGTTAGCAGCACACAGCCAGACATGTGGCCTTCCAAAATGACTATGGCCCCAAAAGGGCCCGAAGAACACGAACAAGTGATTGATGGACAACAACCTCGGTTTCCGGGGTCGCGCATTTTTGTTCCTCCGCAGTTTTTGGACAGTTGTCTCCTTTTCAAATGGATAACTGCGCCGCCACCTTGAAACAGCTTCCCGGGGGTGAGAAAGTGCAGCCACAAGCGTTTATCCACGGTGGTGCCCCCGGAGTGCGACGCAGTGTGGTGTGAAGGTGATGAGTTGTGACTGAGTGCCCTCAACCTTTCGACCTCATCCAGGATGACATTCTCAATGCTGCAATCGCGCAGCCAAGAGGGAAGCCCCAGTTTCCATGTCGCTTAGTCCAGGAGTCGTGGAAAAACTAGAGTTTAAACTTTGAAGTGTTGGCATGGTATATTGTTCTAACGACTTCATGTGATAGCGTATCCTAGGAGGAAGGTGTTAATTAATTCATAATTTATCGTGTATGCCAAACCCTCTTTTGGCATGTCCTGACACAATGAAAATAACTCCCGGGAATCGCATGACGTTACGCATCGTCGTCTTCGGCTCTCTAAGCTAACGTCGGAAACGACTTCTACTCCGGTCGACCCCTCCCCGGGAAGTCACGTGGTACGAGGACCATTAGTGAGCATGGCAACGTGACGCGGTGTTCAATCCCCGCTACGGAGCCACGTTTTTCTGGCCTGTACCTGTTAAACAACTATTTGCCAAGCGCGACTTTGGTACTGGCGACTATACATGCATATAACCTGCTTTGATAACTAGTTTCAAACATGCAACTTTTGATATTTCAAGACCAATAACAACAATTGAGACAGTACCTATTTGGATCTTAGTACTTGTCTCGTTTTGCTAAAAATGCTTCATTTGTAGTTGTATTTATTTGTAGCGCAAATAAAGCGATTTATTTGCATCACAACGGATTACCAGATGATGACGTCACATCGATGTGGAGGTGTTTTATGTTGAGTAAATGAAAATTTAACAAAACGAAATACTGCGCTTATATGCAAATTCTTCAGCAGAAATAATGCCATTTTTGTGATTTTCAACAAACAAAAACGCTCTTTAAGTTTGTACTTTGTGCTATGGAGGGAACTTTGCCGCCCCGGTAGTTCAATTGGTAGAGATTTGGGCTCCGGCCCGCAGCTTAGAAACATGCAGTGGCAGTGCTTGTCCAGGCTTGGGATCGGTTCCCCTGAGACGCTCCGGCGCTCAATAGTTTACCCGACGTACAGGTCGGCTGGCAACTGATTGGTGAGAGGGTGACCTGAGCGGGGCGGCCGTCCCTGTGCTTTATGGGACGTTAAACATTGGCTTCTAAATTGACCCTTCATCGCGGGAGTTGCTCGTTCGGATGGTGGGGCCGGGGTCTCAGTGACAAGTCCATTGATGACTAGTGAGGCTTCGACTGCAATATCCGAACTTGCAGCAAGTTGGGCAAAATTTATAAGAAAAGAAGAAACAACTTCAACAGATTTGTGGGGTTAATTACTAATTTAAAGCTCATTTTCTGCCAGGGGCGGACGCAGACCCGAGAGTTTTGGGGGGCCAAACCCATGTCTGCCTCTCCTCCTGGGGGGGGTGGGTGCGAATATTTTTTTGCTCTACAGACCTAGTGTAAAAACACCTTTTTCAGTGCTCGACAGACCTAGTATAAGCTACCTCTCCAAAGTGCATGATCGCTCTCCCGGGGGGGACCGAAGATTTTTTGCTCTACAGACCTAGTGTAAACACGTTTTTTTCGAAAAATTTTCCGGCGTTTAGGGAGCCAAAAGATAGTTTGTCCCCCTTCCAGTGCTTTGAGGGGGAGGGCATGGCCGGAATGCCCCCCCTGCGTCCGCCAATGTTTTCTGCCATGCATGCATTTCACGTCTCAGGAAACGGGAATAGCTGAGACGAACATTAGTTTTCTCAAGTTGGGAAAGTTCGGGACACCTTAGTGCCTCGTGCACTGATTATGACAATTGAACGCGTCGAAGGCTCTCGCCGAGTTTATAGGATGAATTGTTTTTCTCTGAAGTTGGATTTGTAAGGGTGATAACCAGTGGTGCAGAGGGATCATCGTAACCTTTGACGTTGACCTCAACTCTGAATAAACGGAATCAGGACGCAATGTCACGATATGTACATTTCCTGCAGCGTCTTGCAATTGTAAAAACTGGGTCTACTGACCATTATATTAGGAAAAGAAGTAGCGTGACCCGGGGCAGTGACCGTTGCGAAAGGTAGTTAGTATTTTTTAATTTGTCCCCCACTGCTATGGCTGTTCCGTGCGCTCGACCGTTATCAAAATGTTATCAGCCGGCATAATCCATTGTATATGAAGTCACTCTATAACGCACGTGTAATCGTGAATGTAAGTACATGTTCGAAAGTGAGACAGACAAATGTGCAGCTACTGATTGACGTGCCCATAAATTATCTCAAACTCCAGGTGGTTAGCTTTTTCAAACTCGCACATTTTTCTTCCAACTTGTGCAAACAGGCTTGGGGAGTGGCGTTGGGGAGGCATTTAGCATCCTTCCTCTGAGACCTATTAGGGAAGATACCAGCCACGCGTCTTCCCTTCTCAAGTGGAGTTAGCTATATTGGAATCCAGACATTTGGAAAGCTGAATTATGTGCAACATTTTCTTGGTTTAGGGGCTTCAGTTCCGTCATTTACCTTAGATTCCAGTAAAACGTCTGTAGGAGCGAAAACCTAGTGGGCACCTGCTATCGAAAATTGACTGCTGGAAAAATAGCTTGCGAATGTGAGTGGGGAACACCTGAGAACGTGATTTCCGATTGTTTCGTGTGACATTAGCGTTATTAAAATTAACATTTGTTTCCTAATTTTTCCTAAAAAAGTTCCCCTGCTTGCTGTTTTTGAAGTACATAAAATATCGTTGTTGACGCCGCACCCGGTGTTGAAGGCTTTGTGTCATTGAGGCTCCCAATTTTGGAGCACTGCAGTGCCCGTGCCCCATACACTGCGCCCAAAATTAGAACCCATAATCCCATCCCCTCTGAAGTAGAGAAGCTTCCTCTCGAGTATTGAAATCACGTGCTCACGTGAGTTGACTTCCCTATAGCCAACATTCATGAGAACGTTTCCCGCTGAAATTCACGTCACTGCTCTACTGGGGGACTTCGTTGAGTGACTCTGAATTTTCAAGCGAATCTCGTATTTTCGTTGATAAACACCGCACAGGTGCGCATATCAGTCGCAGCGCTATTGGTGATGGCTGCCATGCCTTCACCGTGTTAGCACACATTGACCTATCAAATCTCAGCACAGTCGCTCCAGTAGTATCTGAAATACCGAAGAATGATACGCACGTCTAGTAAGCCGGTACATGTAGCAAATGCGATCTTGATGCTAGATTAGCTGGAAATACCGTAAATCCTGGCTGGGTCCTATTTCTAGTGTCTGATTCAAAGTGAGTGGCTCAAGTCTACTCACAGCTTTCCCGTGCACCTGCGCCCAGCGGTTTGACCTGACGTTGAATTACCGTGCACAACTTAACGCCATAGTGCTCCGTGCACACCAATTGCGGGTGTATTCAAATTAGCTAGAACCGAGTTGCAACGAAATAAGAGCAGAACATGTGATCTTTTAACAGTCCCTTGCTTTTTGTGCGTGTCGCGATGTTGGTCACGCTCCCGCCCCAGCTTGCATGTTTTCTCAGTATTTGAATTGACGATGTTTTAACCCGATAGAAGGAAGCCCCTCCAAAGTATGATGTATATTTTTAGAGATATAACTTTTTCATTAGCGTGGTCAGGTCAGGCCGGGCGGGTCCTGTCGCTCTCGTATGAAATTTCATCCACAGGTGATGAGGGGCTTGGTAAACGCCACGCGCCCGATCGGCAACTTCTTTTGGATAATGATTTAAGGGACCCAACGACACATAAACTGCCAAGGTTATACGGCATCGGAATTGAAGGGGAGGGGAGTAAGTTAGGCTTTCCTCGTGTTGCATTCGGTAAGGGCGCCGTGCCTGGGTGTGGGAGGCCCCTGTAACAAGGCTGACCTATGACGACGGCCTTTTCCGCGGCCGCCTCGCACTCAGGAGATTGCGGTACACTGGGAAGTGCTCGCCGCAGCAGTGGAATCAACGCCGTGCCAGCCGGCGCCCCTGTTTGTGGGTGCACGGGCTTGATCAGCCTTTAACCCTCGCCCTGGTGCGGGGTGTCTGAATAACCCCCGTGCGGGGGGTGTTTGAACACTCCCTCGGGTTTTTCCGACGGCACGAAAAAACGGTGCCATACTTGTCACACCTTAACCTTGATCAATTCCGCAACTTTCCCCAACATTTTAAGGTTGGGTCATCTCAGGTCAGGTCACCAGTGCAGATCAAGTTTTTCCCATTTATTTCCAATGGAGAGGTCATGGTCCGTACTTGACCTTAGGTCATCGATATGAAAAATCCCGGAATACATGTTGTAGCACTCGGTGGGCCCATTATGCGGTATAAGTTTCAATCTGATAGATTCGCCCATTTCTTACCTATGCCACCTTAAACATTTTTGGAGGTGAGGGCACTTAACCTGCACTGGTGACCTGACTGAGATGACCCAACCATAAAATTTTGTGGTAAGTTGCGGGATTGATTAAAGATACGGTGTGAACAGTCTGAAAGCCCGACGTTTGTCGTGCCGCCGGAAAAGCCCGAGGGGGGGTTGAAGCACCCCTCCCCCACCGGGGCGAGGGTTAAAATGATTCTAACTCAACTCTGTCAGACGCTAGAGCCCAGAAACTCTTTCTCTAACATGCCACCTTCTTTGACCTAACATAACCTCAATATTGGCCCGAGCCAAGAAGTGATCGATGTAGTTCCTTCATGAATTTGTATGACCTATCCACCAGCGTTCGCGTTTTTCGGTATCCCGCATAGTAGCCGAGTTCGAGGGGGTGTTTGGAAATTCCCCTACCAGGGCGAAGGTGCCTCGGAGGCCCACCGGCGTGGGTGTTAAAGCTATCCACAGGTCCGATATATGGCCCGCGACGCTCATGTGAGGACTTGGCTTCTGTCTGCGCTGCGGCCGGGGGAGACCTGAGCAGGCTACGCGCCGCAGAATGCGATGACGCTATCCCGTAAAGGTGCCGGGAAATGAAAACTTCCGCCTTGTACATAGTGTGATTGCGTCGTATGAATTATGGCTACCAACATTTATATGTTACCGAAAAAGGAAAACAAAAATAGGTAAAACAAGTTAGGCTTGAGCGAGGGCAGACCCTCTTTAGAACTTACCGAAGGGACGCGGGCCGAGCCGACCGTGCGCGCTAAGTGACAACACCGTCCAGGCCCCCGCCGCTATTTTGGAATTTCCAGCTGCTCCGTAATTTGGTTAATTTGTGTGTATTTTGGGTGTCACTGCAACAGTGACCTACTGCCGTAAAAGTTGTCAGCCGCTGATTCAAAAGTGAGAGTGCTTGTGATTCTTCAACCTCTTGCTGACAAGAAACTGTTCCTTTAAAACAAACCTCCTCGAACTTGGGCTGCTTGTTGCCTTCCACTCATTGGCTGCAACACTGACATTTTCGAATATGGTTCAAATTAGGAAACGTTCGTGAAAAAGTGGGGACTGTTCCCCCTTTCACGCGTATTCCTGCTGCTAATGCTAATGTTGACATCGGTGAGATAATGGTGAGCAATTGTTCACACCGCATGTATCTTGTGGGCTTACTGTCGTCGATGCGCAGTTATTGGCGCTGGCTTTCCTCGCCACGGAGCGGGTTCAGCCGAGCTCGCCTTCTGATCCACATTCTGCAAGACCTATGTGATTCCTTGCTTACAACTAGTAAAATGCCAGTAACTTGGTGGAGCCTGTAGACGTGACGGTTGAGGCGTCGAAACCTTAATGTGATCAGGTGGCCTTCTATCCAACATTCTATCCGTCTGGCCATTGATGGTGAAGATGTTTTTAATTTCCCATGGATCATCATGCCCACTGACGAGAGGTGTCATGGAAGTAACTCACAGCTGCACTGTGACGTGACCCTTCAAATAGCATGAGGCGCTTCCTCAGTTCACGCTAAGATCCCTGCTGCCTTCCCATGTTATCACACACTGAGACCATGTCGCTTCGTCTGCTGTAACCTCGACTATTCACTCTTGTGAATGTCCGCACGTGGGGCTCATTTATGTTGTTCGTATCGTAATTGCTGACGGCAGCCCCCCCTTCAAGCCTGTTCAAGTAGCAATGTCCCTCACTGCTTAGTTGCTTGCGCGTTGGAACACTGAGGTTTCTCCTCCACAGGCGCTTTACAGCCTCAGCCTATAGGGAGGTTGATGCTTCTCGGGCGGTTTTAGCAACAAATTACCGTTTGGATTTCCTGGATGAAAGTGGCTCTGTTTGAAAGCTCGGGTTCTATTCTATAGCACGGGTTCTCGTTTTTTGATCCACAGTTTATTTCACAATTTTACAAAACTGGAGCCGACCTGGGATTCTGGGGCCTCGATGACAGTACCCTGCAGTCCGCTGCAATCGTCACGTGTACATACCCCAGCGGGGCACATGGGTGTATCATAACGTCAAACCTGTCTGCACTTTGTGCTGCCTCCTCTTCATGTGGTTTGTATTGGACTGCGTGTAACTCGTTGGTGTTGGCTTCCAGATTCGGTGGGAGAAGAACATCACACTAGGCGAGCCTCCTGGATTTCTACACTCATGGTGGTGGTAAGTACTCCCTCATCTGACCGCTCAGATAGAAATGTCCAGAAAGTGATTGAAGTGCGAACGGAAACTGGTCCTGATTTGCCCATTGCGTGTCTTCCGTGCCCCCCGAGTGGTTACTTCACAAGTGTTTTGTCTTGACACCACGCATTTGTTGATACGTGATGATCCACTTTTGGCTTGGGATTGCAGTCGGAAGACATTGCAACGACCAGCTGTGACTCGATATATAGGTTTCATACAGCACGTATGTACGGGGAAGTTGTGGTTTGGAACAGCACAGTACGAGGTCATGCTGACACCGTACCTGGAGTGTGCGGTCGCAAATAGAGCAGCGTGGCACCTGGAGTGGCGTTACTGAACGTCGCGGCTCCATTGATGCGATGGGACGCGGGACAGAAGACCAGTGTTGACCAGAGTGAAGACCAGAAGAAGAAAGTGTTGGGGAGATGGGTCAGGGTAGTGGCGTGGGACAGTGATGCAGAGATGGGTCATGGCAGTGACGGCTGGGACAGTGTTGGGGAGATGGAGTCAGTGTATTGGCGGTTGGAACAACGTGTTGGGGAGATGGCTCACCGTATGTGACGGCTGGAACAGCGGAGAAGTGGATGAGTGCGGTGGGACAGTGTGAGAGATGGGTCAGTGCAGTGGCGGCTGGGACAGTGATGGAGAGATGGGTCAGTACAGTGGCGGCTGGGACAGTGGTGGGGAGATGGGTCAGTGTACAGTGGCGGCTGGGACAGTGGTGGGGAGATGGGTCAGTGTAGTGGCGGCTGGGACAGTGTTGGGGAGATGGGTCAGTGTAGTGGCGGCTGGGACAGTGCTGGGGAGATGGGTCACTACAGTGGCGGCTGGGACAGTAGTGGAGATATGGGTCAGTGTAGTGGCAGTTGGGACAGTGTTGGGGAGATGGGTCAGTGTAGTGGAGGCTGGGACAGTGTTGGGGAGATGGGTCAGTGTAGTGGCGGCTGGGACAGTGATGCAGAGATGGGTCAGTGTAGTGGCGGTTGGGACAGTGTTGGGGAGATGGGTCAGTGTAGTGGCGGCTGGGACAGTGTTGGGGAGATGGGTCACTACAGTGGCGGCTGGGACAGTGCTGGGGAGATGGGTCAGTGTAGTGGCGGTTGGGACAGTGTTGGGGAGATGGGTCAGTGTAGTGGCGGCTGGGACAGTATTGGAGAGATGGGTCACTACAGTGGCGGCTGGGACAGTGCTGGGGAGATGGGTCAGTGCAGTGGCGGCTGGGACAGTGGTGGAGATATGGGTCAGTGTAGTGGCGGTTGGGACAGTGTTGGGGAGATGGGTCAGTGTAGTGGCGGCTGGGACAGTGTTGGGGAGATGGGTCAGTGAAGTGGCGGCTGGGACAGTGTTGGGGAGATGGGTCAGTGTAGTGGCGGCTGGGACAGTGCTGGGGAGATGGGTCACTACAGTGGCGGCTGGGACAGTAGTGGAGATATGGGTCAGTGTAGTGGCAGTTGGGACAGTGTTGGGGAGATGGGTCAGTGTAGTGGCGGCTGGGACAGTGTTGGGGAGATGGGTCAGTGTAGTGGCGGCTGGGACAGTGCTGGGGAGATGGGTCACTACAGTGGCGGCTGGGACAGTGTTGGGGAGATGGGTCAGTGAAGTGGCGGCTGGGACAGTGGTGGAGATATGGGTCAGTGTAGTGGCGGCTGGGACAGTGTTGGGGAGATGGGTCAGTGTAGTGGCGGCTGGGACAGTGTTGGGGAGATGGGTCAGTGAAGTGGCGGCTGGGACAGTGCTGGGGAGATGGGTCAGTGCAGTGGCGGCTGGGACAGTGGTGGAGATATGGGTCAGTGTAGTGGCGGCTGGGACAGTGTTGGGGAGATGGGTCAGTGTAGTGGCGGCTGGGACAGTGTTGGGGAGATGGGTCACTACAGTGGCGGCTGGGACAGTGTTGGGGAGATGGGTCAGTGTAGTGGCGGCTGGGACAGTGTTGGGGAGATGGGTCACTACAGTGGCGGCTGGGACAGTGGTGAGATGGGTCAGCGCAGTGGCGGCTGGGACAGTGTTGGGGAGATGGGTCACTACAGTGGCGGCTGGGACAGTGTTGGGGAGATGGGTCAGTGTAGTGGCGGCTGGGACAGTGTTGGGGAGATGGGTCACTACAGTGGCGGCTGGGACAGTGCTGGGGAGATGGGTCAGTGCAGTGGCGGCTGGGACAGTGTTGGGGAGATGGGTCACTACAGTGGCGGCTGGGACAGTGTTGGGGAGATGGGTCAGTGTAGTGGCGGCTGGGACAGTGGTGGAGATATGGGTCAGTGTAGTGGCGGTTGGGACAGTGTTGGGGAGATGGGTCAGTGTAGTGGCGGCTGGGACAGTGTTGGGGAGATGGGTCAGTGTAGTGGCGGCTGGGACAGTGTTGGGGAGATGGGTCAGTGTAGTGGCGGCTGGGACAGTGTTGGGGAGATGGGTCAGCGTAGTGGCGGCTGGGACAGTGTTGCAGAGATGGGTCAGCGTAGTGGCGGCTGGGACAGTGTTGGGGAGATGGGTCAGCGTAGTGGCGGCTGGGACAGTGTTGGGAGCTGGCCAGCGTAGTGGCGGCTGGGACAGTGACGGAGAAATGGGCCAGCGTAGTGGCGGGTTGGGACAGTGATGCCGAGATGGGTCATTCTGGTGGCGGCTGGGACAGCGGTGGAGAGATGAGTCAGTGCAGTGGCGGCTGGGACAGTGGTGGAGAGATGGGTTAGTGTAGTGTTGGAGAGATGGGTCAGGGTAGTGACTTGGGGACAGTGCAGGGAGGACTAGGTCAGTGGCAGATGCAGTAGGGGAAAGCAAAGGCATTATAGGACTGTACATTATACATGTGGGGCTGAAGGATGGAATAAAAGGACATGAGAATATATTTTTATGACGACGCTCCATATGCATCGCCATATTCCTTTCGGAGTGATTGGCTCTGGTATGAGCGCTGATGGATTGACAGTGGTCCCTGTCCTTTTTTGTCGGCCTTTTGGGCCGAATTAGGCACTGGGGACTCTGAGCAACTGCCGCAGACATAACGCTCTCTGGGGAAACCGAGCTCCAAGAATTATCGCGCGCATCGAGCCCCGAAGAGGACTGCAGCACTCCCATGGAGTGCCATGCCTCGAGCAGAGCTACAAGAATGTGTTTTGGGGAACCAGTGGGCTGCGCCACTGAACAGTCGACTGAATACGCTTTGAAGCTCTCGTCGCAAGTCTTCGGCAGTGCTATTTTATTTCCCAGGAACACCCAGGTGGTACAATGAGAGTTGCGAGACATGGCTGACGGGATATGACGGCAAGGGAATTGGTGACCTCCTTTGGGACTTCGATGATAGTGGCATATGGGCGCTGCTCGTCTTCTGGAATGCGAGCTGGACATTTTTGAAGCCTGTCCTTGAAAATTTGAACCTCGCCTGTGTTCATTTTTCGGCTACCGCTGCCTTACAAGGCACGAGGTCTTCAGGTAATAGCTTCACAGTTGTGGAGGAATAACGTCTGGGTTCTACTATTAGTACGACAAAAGTAGAGACGCCTGACTTTGCACGGTGTGTCATGTCGCGGGTTGTGGCAAACCAGGAAACGCTGCTTGATGGGATGGTGATGCCACTCGATACGTACCTAGTGCTGTTCATCGCGGAATTTTAATTCGCGATTCCGCGATACTGCGATCGTGGACAACCCAAAATCGATCGCAAAATTTACATTAAATTACATGAAATTACGATGCGATCGTGATCGCGGACTTCTACCTTTAATTCCGCGATTTTTAGTCCGCGATCGAACATTTTGACTAAACAAGTGACAAAAATATGATACATGCGACATCATTCAGTGTCTGAAAAATGTTCCGGTATGATTTTTTAAAAGAATTTTCCCAAAAATCCCTAGAAGCCAAGTTCGAGGGTTCAATTGCTCCCCCCCGCCTCTATCCCGTCTCATACTCCTTCCCTCATATTCCTCAGACCCCCAGTCAGCAGCGGGTTAACTAGTCCATGGGCTAATGCTTTACTGCTTGAAAGCAAAAACTTCCCCTATCGAGTACCGAACGCGGAAATCAAAATCGTGGAATATTGATTCATAATTGAATAAATATTCTGCGGTCGCGGAATCGCAATCGCGGACCGACAATTTTATCGATCGCGGAATAGCGATAGCGGACCACCTATTTTTCAATTGCGTGAACAGCACTTCAAGTACCCCAGAACAGTTTTGAACCAATAGAATTACCCTGTCTGAAGTATTGAAGAGGTGTTGTCAGGTTATAGTATTTCCGAACACACCCATTATCGATCCCTTTCGATTAGCAGGCTGCCTCGGGTTTCGATAAGAGTTATCGACCACGCTATCTGTCAAATAAATCACCAATTTTGAGGTAAAGGTGGAAGGCGCAAAATGTGTAATTGTACAGTACCACTTATGAGAAAAATAACAATATATTAACACATAAGAAAGTATCTCCGTTTCAACAGCAACCTCACATAATTTTTATTTCAGTAATTCGATTAGAGGCTTATTGTGCACATGTGTCGGCATGCGTAAAACTCATTGATATTTTCTCTTTTGATTGATCGGATTGAACCAACGTCTTGTGTTTTCCATGCATTATTCCAGATTCGTCCTTGTTTATTTTTACCTGTTTTCCAGACAATGTGTTCGTTTTCCAACACTGCAAAAGCCTTGGGAGCCGCGAACGCTGGACTTCTGAAGACCGATCGACCAGTCACGGATCACTTATTGCTAACCAAACTCATTTGCTAACCGATCGCTTATTGCTAACCTGTGGCAGCATTGTTGTCAAGGCATTAGGCCTCTAAGTAATTACGCGTTCTTCCCGATAGCCTTGATGCGGTCATTTCAATATCCCGCCACCACCCGTAAAAATTTTCGAGTCCGATACTCGATTATGCCCTGGAATTTCACGTCAGGTCAGTGACGAAAACTGGACTGGTGTGGTGGGTAGTGTGATCAGGAACCTGACTTTCAGTGGGCTTGGACAACCAGTGGGTTTTAGATTCAGTAGCGGCAACTGTGATGTGGCTATCATTATGTGTGTGATACAATTTATGGATGCGTCACAACTGGCGGATAAACTTTAGCGACGGTGACGGCGCTGGCCTTTGAGCGGTACCTAATACTGGATGTGTCTGATGGCGAGGTGAGTGGCGAAGCGGTGGACTCGAACTCCGCTCGCCCGCCAATACCGTGCATCGGTATGGCTCGCTGGCTGAGTCTCCATCGGGGAACACTCCTGCTGGGCTGCCGGAGCCGTGACCGTGTCTCCGGTGACCGCGTGTTCCTGCGACGCCGTCCGGTGCGGTTTCCTTCCTGACGTCGTCCGATGCGGTGTCCTCCGACGCCGTCCGGTGCGGTTTCCTTCCTGACGTCGTCCGGTGCGGTGTCCTCTGACGCCGTCCGGTGCGGTGTCCTCTGACGCCGTCCGGTGCGGTGTCCTCTGACGCCGTCCGGTGCGGTGTCCTCTGACGCCGTCCGATGCGGTGTCCTCTGACGTCGTCCGATGCGGTGTCCTCTGACGCCGTCCGATGCGGTGTCCTCTGACGCCGTCCGATGCGGTGTCCTCTGACGCCGTCCGGTGCGGTGTCCTCTGACGTCGTCCGGTGCGGTGTCCTCTGACGCCGTCCGATGCGGTGTCCTCCGATGCCGTCCGGTGCGGTGTCCTCTGACGCCGTCCGATGCGGTGTCCTCTGACGTCGTCCGATGCGGTGTCCTCTGACGCCGTCCGATGCGGTGTCCTCTGACGCCGTCCGGTGCGGTGTCCTCTGACGTCGTCCGATGCGGTGTCCTCCCTGACACCGTCCGGTGCCGTGTCGTCTCTGACGCCCACCTCCGCCGTGGCCGCTGTCCGGCCGGGGGTCCGTTTACGAGCGGCGCGGCTGTGACGGCGGTGGCTGCAGGCCGCCCCCTGCCGGGCCGACCTGCAGCCGTCACAGCCGCGCCGCGCCGCGGCCGCTGCGCCTGTCGTCTCCTGCTGCACCGCTGCGGCGTCCGGCGATCCCTGCTCTGCCACTGCTGGACGGGGTCCGAACCAAACTGCGCTCTCTCCACCTGTCTCCGGGCAGAGTTCGGGGGGGGGGGGGTTCGGAACACTGTTCTCACTGCGCCGAGGAAAACACTTTCGCATGGTGTGACACTGGTACTCTTTTACTGCGCCAGGTCCATGTCTAGTCGCTGCTTGGGAAGTGTGGGTCGTGATGAAAGGTCGGCAACTGGAGGGAGCCCTTTCCTCCCTCCTCCAGGTACTATGCTCAGTGGGGCCCCCTCGTTGACCGTGTTTTCAGTCAGTATGAACCGTGTTGTTCTGTGAGTTTGAACCGTGACGTTTGCGTTATAACCGGACCTGTTCTTTGTTTCGGTGTATTGTGGGTCCTTGCTGTTCTGTCAGTTTGAACCGTGATGTTTGCGTTGTAACCGAACCTGTTCTCTGTTTCAGTGTATTTTGGGACCTGTACTGTGCAGCTCCAGAGCGGAGAGAAACATGCGATCACTCCAGTGAAGCCAAAGCCTTCCACGACTATGTGAGTATGCTGTTGCTAGTTTCAGGCAGTGACGAACGGGTGGAAGCATGTCTGGTGTACCGGCCCGTGGGAGGCACGGCCCTCTTGCGCACTACCGAAACGTATGCTTTCGCAGCCTGTCGCGGTAGTTGGGCTTTGCTCATCAGTTTTGACTTTATTTTAGAATAGGCGTGGAGTTGAAACGGAAAAATAGGCTCCCGGTAGAGACTGCTCTTTTGCCGGAATCGCAGCGCTGGAGCGCGTGGACACCATAAGGGATCGCGATGCCATTTTGGAGAAAGAACACACGTTTGCTGTTCACGGACACTCAACCTTAAAAAAGCAAACGGATATCTTGGCCTCTTGATTCAGTTATTAAAAAGAAAAAAAAAGAACAAGGGGTGCTGGTTGCGGGGGAGGCATCCATTTGTACTCCTTAAGTCGAACGAGTGCAGTATAAGTAGCCTATGTGACTCCATGCTAAGGCTCAACGTGGTAATATCTGTGGCTTTCTATCCCTCCGACATTTAAACATTTCAGTACACTTCAAGTCAACAACACTTGCCTTTGGTATACTACAGCACGACATAATGCTTGCATTGATGTTCAGCATCGCTTACTTGTTTCTTCTTCAACGCTGTTGCAAGGAACCGTCGAGACAGGCCATTGCTAAACGTACTTAGTATATGTAATTATAGTAATAGTATATAGTAATAGTATATGCTAATACTGTGAGAGATGGTCTCTTCGAGTACCAGGGGCGGCCTGTGACGATTTCAGAAGTCAGAACCAGGACTCAGGCAGATGTGGTTCACCAGACACCGCCAGCTTTCGGATATGCAGTAATACGATACCTGGGTTCGCTGCAGTGAATGCAGGATGTTTGAAATGTCGAATCGCTGCACGCTGGCGAGGTCACGTGGTCTGCTAGTGGAAGTAGTGCAGGTTTTCCCTTAGTCTTTTTATATTTATTTGCTCATATATTTGGGGTGACGGGATTTCCAGGTCGCTTTAGAGAAAGCTGAACTGCGGACATTTTGCACTTTTGACTAAGTTTAGGGTTCGCCGATATGCGAATGTAGATAGTTGGACCACATACGCGGATCCAGGGGGCGCAAAGGAGACTGGTGCCCCCCCTCAATCGACCCACGGCGCCCCCTGAAATGGTCACGGCGTCCTCCGGAAAGGTCGATGGCGCCCCCCTGAAATGTCGTTTCCCACTCCCCCAGGATGCGAAAATCGGCGCCCACCGATAGGATTTTGCGCCCACCTGAAAGGTTTTCCCGGTCAAAAGTGGCGCCCTCTGGTCCGGATAGCGCCTCCTCCCGGAAAGTGCCCCCTCCCGATTGGTAATCATGGATCCGCCTATGTTGGACGACCGATACTGCCCCTACTCCAGGTTGAAATCTGCTGTTTAGATGGTTTCATTCCGCAGTATATGGCTTACAGCAGGTGTAAAATATGCAACGGAAACCTTGTGCATTCGCGTTGTAATCATCATAATACGCTGAACAAAGCTGAAATAAATCTTGTCTTTGATATTTTCCTATGGATTTGCTCTGCTCTGAGCTCGATAGGACTCATGTTTGCTCCCGTTTCATTAGAAACATTACCCCCGAAAGATCACTTGGCACCCATCGGTATAGCGAGAGTCATGTTGGTTTTGGTAATTCGGGAGTTGACACGATTGTGTCGGTTCTGTCTTATCCCTGATTAATCATCTTCGGCCTTTTTCCAATCCATCGCTCTGCACATGACTTGACTTGTCCTGGACTAATTCAAACTCGATGCTTGAATCAAGTCTACATTTCCCGTTGCATTTCAGCAGTCAGAACCCAACCAGACAGAACCAGGAAGCCAAAGAGAGCACATGTCCTGGCCCAGATCAAGCCTTGGCTCCCTCACACTGGGTCCAGGCGCCCTCAGAAGTGCTCCTGGCGGAATACCTGAAACGAGTCTTTGCATCCTCCCCAAGATGCGGTGCCTTCGTGATGCGATTTGGCAGCGTCCTGATAGGTCTCTTCGCCAAAGAGCGGCGTTTGCCTGGTTATTGGACCTGCTGCCCAAGCCCTCTTCCACCGTTCAGGCTGGAAATTTTGTATCCTCCAAGTCAGGAACCGTATTTAAGTATATCTTTGCGTCTAAATTTCTGGAGTGAGAAGCAGTTGTTAATTGAGTGAAATCGCAACCACCGAGTCTGCATTTTACCTTGGGGTGTAGAGGGGGAGGGGGAGGAGGTGACGTTTGCTTTCATTCATTAAGACAAGAGCCAGGATGTTAGGGTGGCTCGAGCTCAAGTTAAGTTCATGTAATTGGGCTTGGCATCTGAACACTCTACGAGGGTAGTATTGCGGCAGTTTGAAGTGGCGCCGTACTGTTAAACATTTCAAAATATGTGTAGTCGCTGGATATTATTTGCTATCACTTTGTTTGCCTCACCTTTCCATCCTCAAAAAGGCCAGTGTTTCTCACTCACCGGTTCCGATACTCAGTTCCAACTGTTGTTGTGTTTGCGTTCAGGTTCCAGGAAGTTGGCCCTGATCTGTCCTCCCACGTGCACCGTGTTTGCGAGGTGCCTCTGCTTGATGGTTCTGTCACGGGCTATTTTCTCAATGTCAACGCTCTTTGGCGACTGGGACGGAAGGGTGGGTGACGTTTTTTCCTCCTCGTGTTTCAGGGCTTCGTCAATGCGGGCGGGTACGGTGTCAACGGCATTGGCCACGTAAGTATCGCACCCTGCCCCGTTCGCGTGGTTTGTAGCATATGTAATGGCTTTATGAAGCGTCGCCAGTCTGCCGGTGTGAGAGTTGAGATCAGGGTGTCGTTGGCGGCCGGGACAACTGCCGTGTGCCTGGTCGCCACTGGGCTACGGGATCACGACAGCGGAGGCAGCCGCCTCGTCGCCGCACCATATCCGTGGCTCATGGCTGCCTTCTCCGCCGATCGGTTGTTTGCGAGTCCATGAGTAGCAATGGCTGCCATCGCCGCGTTCCCTTCATCGACTGCGTTCAGCTCCCCGACCGACCTGCCTCGGAGGCGGCGTGCCATCCCTCTAACTCGTGCATCGGGAGGTGACGGTGCCACGGGCCGGGGGGTGGTGGTGGGGCTCGCGGAGCGGCCGGCTTTTTCGATACCACTTGCGGTTGTCGCTTGCATTAGTGATGGCACCCATCCCGCGGCGCTCTGTTCCGCCTGCTGAAGGACCGCGGCGCCGTGACGACGCCGGCGGCACGCTCCCGGTCAACGCTGCCCCTCCGCCGCCTTTGTACACCATTCACCCGGGCGGCTGCCCGGCCGTTCTCTCGCTTGTTAGGCTATTCAAGGGTACCAAGCATGCCAAATAGGCCGGATAACTCAAATCTAGACTGTGGCGGGGGCATAGGCGGATCCAGGGGGAGGGGTCAAGGGGACACTTGCCCCTCATCAACCCTCGGCGCCCCCTGAAATGGTCACGGCGCCCCTTTGAAGACCGATGGCCCCCCTGAAGTGTCGCGTTCCACTTGCCCTCCAGGATGCACGTATCGGCGCCCACATGATAGGATTTGGCGCCCACCTGATAGGTTTTTCCGCCCATAAGTGACGCCCTCCCGGCCCTGGTCCGGATGGCGCCCCCCCGGCCATGTGCACCCCTCGCCGATAGGTAATCCTGGGTCCACCTATGGTTGGGTGGTGATATGAGTTGTGGATAATACTGTGAATGACTTTGAAAGGATGCCTTTGCTATTTTGAAGATTTAAAATTGAACGTTAATTTGATTTGAAGTTCCTTTCCCGCTGCTGAAAGTTTTGCTTGTATTGATGCTGGAAATTTGCTGGCTTCGTTGGTTAAATATTTCCAATAAGGCAACCGTGGATGATATGTATTCCGCTTGCTTTAAAAATATGCTTGGTTCGGGCTTATATCATTTCAAACTGCGAACTGCATGAGCTGTCGGATTTGCTAACAGCCACGTTTTGTTCTCTCGAGAGCAAACCGAGCTGGCAACATACAATGCCGCGCGATGAATCATACGATGTGAGGAAGTATGCTGAAGTTTGGGTTGAGAGGGCGATGTGCCGGACTGGAGGGGACCTGAAGTTTGCGAGACCAACCTTGCTTTTAAGCTTTAACCCGTTGTACAAAGAATGTGAATAACAGTATTTACGCTAACCCAAAAGTCCTTTATATAAACACCAGGTAAATGCGCGACGATGCACCGCTGCCGCCGACAGAATCGTGAACAGTTCGATTCGGAGTCAAATCGACTGCCTGGGGCTCATAAAGTCCGGGGAAGGGGCTGACCAGACCCTGCACGCCGGAGAAAGGGGCAGGTGCCCGTGCGAGTACGTCTGACGAGAAAGCGTGGGGGTTTTGGGGCGCACCGACAGCCAAGGTCATATGGTGACGAGAAAGCGTGCCGGAGGATATATGAGCAGTTCCAAATTTGTATGTGTGTTTGCATGGGATAGGAGAAAGCGATTGTCGTTATCAGGGCACGGTGTGGGCCCAACCTGTGGAGGCACTGGCTTTCTGTGGTGTGGGGGCGTCTTCTCAGAAGTGTTCCCCTCCATTCCTGTGAGGATCTTCACAGATATATTGTGCGGAGTTCTTTGTGGACAAGCTGGAGTTCCATGCAGACTTGCTGATGCCGATGGTGATTAGAGGGGGCCTTATTTGGAAGAGTATGATGTGCAGTTCCGCCGTTATATCCGGCCGTCGGGTCCGTATCAGGTCACTGGCGGTGGTCCGGCGCGCGGCTGCCGCTGCCGGCCGCCACTGACCCGCAGCGCAGCGCGGCGCGGCGCGCCGGCCGGCTGACCTTGCCCCGGGCGCCGGACGCCAGCCCTCCCGCCAAGGTCTCACGTGGGGCCGGCCAGGTCCGCTCCGCGCGCCCGCTCACCGCCGTGCGGTCCTGCGCGCTCTCCCGGCGTATAGCTGCTGACCTACCTCCGGCACGTGCCCACTGGCCGCCCGCTGAGGACCCCTCCTCCCCGCACCCGCCGCGGCCGCCCGCTGAGGACCCCTCCCTCCCCGCACCCGCCCCGGCCGTCGCCGCCCCCCAGCTGTTTGACAAGTTTGCCGGCGAACAAGTTTGGAGACAGATTACGCGCTAGTAGCTGCTGAATGGCACACTCGGGTTTCCGCCGTCGACTTGAGTAGGGGGTGAGGACGTCGACTGGTGCGTGGGAGGGGACCGGCGATCGACACACTTGTAGTTAGCTCCTCGGGGACCACTTGAAACCACGCCTGCAGGCGGACGAAACGGATTTATCGGGGCGAACCACGTTGCCGCCGCCGGGAGTAAACGGTAGTTTAAATTGTGGGCGCGGAATGGAGCGGGAAGGAATGCGGATGTATGTTGGATGCCGGGTTACAGCGGCTGTGCCATGTGGATGCTCCTATCTTGTTCTCTCCCATCATTGCTATGTTTTGACTGGTATTTGGCGGTGGCACCGTGGGCGGCCTCAGTTGGTGGCGGGAAAAGTTGGCGCCGGTTGGGTTATTCTTGTTGGAATGGCGCTGGGCGGCTTTGGTGGGTGATCATGATGCAGATACGGGGTACCGCAGACGGGCCGACCGGTAGCCAGTCTGCGCCGGTCTCAGCAGCCACGTGTGTAGGAAATCCGCGCTGTCAGTCGGCGAAACCGGCCTGAAAATCAATAACAACGCTGAAACGCCGGTACCGCACAGCACGCCAAACCCGACCTTATTGATCGTGACCATTCCGTGCGATGTTGCGCCGGTGTAATCCGGTAGGGTCGAGAGTGGCGTGCGGTGTAGCCGGTGGATTGGCTGGCCGGCCCGCGACCGATCGGAGCGGGACGGCCGCGCCGTGCAGGCTTCTGTGCCTCATCGTTGCGGCCGACTCACGCACTCGGCACACCATCGCGCAACAGCCGACGCATGCGTGCCCACCAACTTAAAGCGCCGCTAAATCCAGCGCTGCACGTGGACGGCTGTCCGACGGCGGCATGGAGCCATTTAAATCGGCGCCGCCGCTGTCGGCCGCACCGCCGCAAGTGGCCCAGCCCAGGTGTTGGGGGATGACGTGCTGCTGTCGGGCCGTGGACATCACTGTGCCCCCGGTGCCTGTCACCCTCAGCACCTCTTCATTAGGGGGATAGGGGCATTTTAAAAACCATTGATCGTTGTGACTAATTAGTTGGGACTGCCCTTCGTCTAGGGGATAATGAGATGGAACGCTCTGTTGCTAAGGGCATGGTAGGCAAATAGGGGGATTAGTGAGATTGGCTGTCCCGTCAGCTGTCCCGGGTATATCGTAATAGTCCTAACTGCCAGGACACGTGCCATCCAGATCCTAGCGCGTGACTCTATAGTGCCTGTACTAGATTTAATTTGAGGTACTGTCTGTTTAAGCTCTTGTCCGCAAATACCGCGGGTTGAATAATGCGTTTCTGTCTCAGTCAAATGCAGACTTTTGATAATTTGTATTGGGTTTCTGGGAACCATATGTTATAATTTGTATTGGGTTTCTGGGAACCATATGTTCACGTACATTCGCATTGTCTAGTCTTTCCTCAACTTCGTTCTTTGTGCCGCTTTATGACCCGTACCACTTAGTCTATCACCTAAGTTTTAGCACTTCTAACAGTTTTGCTTTATGTAGGTGTATGACGCTAATCTGTACATATGTAGTTTAACACGCTCAATGGGATGGAGGGGCGCAGTGATTGTGTGTTAGGCTTACGCCCTAACCCGGGTTCAAATCCCTTGTTGAAATACCGAATAAGGAATTCCTGATCTCCAAATTGCCTTCCAACAGGGCGAGTGTTGGCGACGTCATATGTCCTCAGGATTTGTTGCGTCGTAAAGCCCCAAAGCTTCCTCTTCCTTCCACGCATTTGCTTCGCCCGTCAGCGGAACTTACCTGTGGGCGATTTACTACCCACACTTTTGCCGCTCCCCCTGGTTTTTCGTCAGTGCCCTGTGGTAAGGAGGGAGGAAAGGAATAGACCGGGAACAAAAAGAATATGAGCGAGAAACTACTCGTGCTTTTTAGTATACTTAATGCCCGACACAACTTCTAACGGGTCGAGAAAAGGCTGCATCAGACTCATGAAACTGTTAGAAGGCACGCATTGAAGACGATTCTTTGCATCTAGCATAGGCAAATTCAGGGAGAGCAAAGGGGCACGTACCCCCCGATCGACCCTCGACCCTCGATTCCGATTCCATAGTACGAGTAAATGAAATATCAACATGTGTTTCACGTGGGAGAAAAGTTGTATATATAATTTCCAGAACATAATTTTCTTATCTAAGCAAACTCATTGTCTAACTAAAAATCACTGATTCGCAGCCTTGATCAGAAGCTTGTAGAAATAGTACCTATTCGACGGTTTCGGCCCTTCCCAACCTATTTTGGAGATGCACTTCTGTCCGCTAGTCGTAACTTTATTCGAACTTCTGCCACCGGAATGTTATGATTTTTCTGTGGATCGCATGTGGGCGAAGTGGATTAGACGGCTTGGGATCAAATACGTACACGCTTTTTATGAAATGAACCTTTCAGAACACAACAGCTCACATTTCATATACCTATGACCACGATTTCGGTCGCGGCCATTGTTACGATTTTCAGGAGTCTGCCGAACTGAGGAACAAAAGCCTTTCAGCCAGTGTAGAGTGACTGTCATCCAGTATTTCGCCAACGTTTTGGAGGTCGAATAAACCCTAGCGGGTGGTGGCAGTATACCGTCTGGGCGGCGCCTTTTGGAAATCGCGAGGGACGCCCTCTTGATACTGATTTCAGTTTTTAAGCTTGGTTAAAAAGTGAAAGGTCCCATTTATCAGTTTGACGAGTTTTCTCAAAATTTGTTGTCATCTTTTCAAACCAGTCCTAGGCCTCTGCTAATGATAAGCAAAACGGTAAAAATCGCTCTCCTGTAAATATTCGCAATGCTTTTTACGTCAAAACATATGTCAATTTGCTTTTTCTTCCGTTTGACGGCAGAATTGTGCTCGAGGGTGCAGCTGTCTGTAAAGGTGCGGCGAAATATTCGAATGGCGTCGGGCAAATAGTCGAATGGTGTCTAGGCAGACGGTAGGCTGACGGCTAGCAGTGGAAGGCGCCGGAAAATGGGCCGCCTATGACCGGGCCACCGTCTTAATTTAACGTCAGGTGCATGTACCACATGGATTCGGTATTATGCAGGCGTTGGGTTGTCCATGAAAGCTCAGGACAGTGACACCCAAACAGTGGGTCATCAACCTGTTGTAGGCCTCGGAACATTGCTGCGAGTAGTGCCCCGGAGAAAGTGCGTCAGCTTGTGGAACTGATATATGGGTAAAAAATGATCACTAGCGCCCCCACAAGTATTATTGCTATTCAAAGGTGGGGCCACAGTCAGTGGCAGATGCAAGGGGGAGGGGGGGGTAGGGAAACTCAAGCCACACCCTAAATGTCAGAGTGCCTATTGTAACTGCATAGCCGGAGGCTGTTCCGAGGCTATGGCGTAGGAGGTTCGAGCCCCTTGCCCCCCACCCCGAAATGAATTCCTGGATCCGCCACTGGTCACGGTGCTGTGGCTGTTTAGGTGGGGTGATTCTGCAGAGAGGGCTGGGAACCAGTGGAGAAGTGTGCAATCCATCAACTGGTACCCTTTCCTCTTAGGCTCAGGCTTGTGCTGTCGTAGATAGTGTTAAAGCCGAAGACACTAAAACACCCCGATTGAAGTCGATGAATTGTTCGGGTAGGAGAGCTGGCGCCGCGGCAGCGTCAGGCGTGACCCCGGCGTTGACCCCGGCCAGACTTTACTGCGTCGGTTCCGATGACTGGCGCCGCCGTTAGCGACAGCGACGATGACCAGCAACAGGTGCCCGGCGGCGCAGCTGAAGTCTCAACAGGGGGGCGGGCCACAATCCAACCAGAGCAAACCGTATCAAAGCGCGAGGTATCGACCTGGCGGGAGGAGTCAGCCGGTCAGCGTCGCCCCCGCGGCGGCGCCGACAGGGCAGCGCGCTCCCTCCATCTGCCCGTCTCTCTCTCTCCTCCGTACCAACGAGTCCCTGTCGATCAATAGCCGTGTCCTGGCGGGGCTGGCCGCCGGTCATGAGCCGGCGTGCCGTCCCTGCCCTCGGCCGCCGGCGCGGCAGCTGCAGCTCCCTGCCACCGCACGTGACGTCGGCAGCCGCACGTGTTGCCGCACGCACGCAGCGTCCGTGTCGCCAGCCCTCCGGCTCGGCTCTGGGCAGTGGACGCACACTCGCTGAACGGTGACTCTGCTGGGAGATGATGCTGCAGACCTGCCAGCGGGAAACTGGAGTACCATCGACTCGTGTTTTATGTACCCGGCGGCGGTTGAGTGAATGGTGAACAGGTGTCAGTACGTCTGTGTTCTGTATGTGTTGTTTTAAAGTATCGGACGCATTGTAAATTACATTCACATTGTTGTGAGGTACTACCTTCTTTGTCGTCAAGTTGTTAGCGTAGTGTCTCCAATTTCATGGCTGTCTCAGCCGTCAGTCCGGCGGGAAGCCAGTGGTTACAGCTGGGTGTCTGGGCTCCCGAGGTCTTGCGGTGAGGGGCGATGACCGCAGTGTTCGCACGGGACTCGTCTGGTGCTCACCATCGGAGACTATTGGGGTTGGTTGCATTATTTATCGTTCATGTGGTAATATGCGCATTGGGGACAGCTTGGGTGGGGAATCTAAAACTAAGTTGTGCTACTTGTTGTGTTGAGAAGTGGAAATGTGCATGTGTATCAGTATGGGTGGGTCAGTGGGCGCCGTCTGGCGGCACCAGTCCGGCGCCTTGCCGTTGGGACGGCGTTGGAGGCCGGTCGGTGACGGGTGGCCCGTGTTTCAGAGCGCGGGGGCGGCACCATCGCCGCTGGGACAGATGCCGCAAGGAGAGATCCAGGGCGCCATGCCGCCCGGCTTCTTCCCGGTGAGTGGCCGACCATGCCGGGTGCGTGCGGACACTGGCGATAACACCCTTTTGGAAAGCACAAACCTAGTCGGCTCGTTCCTGCAAGTCCTGTAGCTGCGTCGCCACCGCTGAAAATGTGAGGGGTCACTGGCGGGTCCAAGGGGGGTGGGGGAGGGGTTTGAAGGAAGCACTTGTTCCAACCCGTCATTTTTCTGCTTCATTTCAAAACCATTTTTGTACCATTTCGCCCCCTGTTCCCTAAACCATCCGCCTAATTACCGCCCCCCCAAGAATAAGGACTAAGGATTCAGACCAATTGTGGACTTCGGTTCATCCTCTCTCAAAGTATAAGGGATCTAAATTGGCCCAGATTCGACCCATTTGACCATCTCTGACGTTTCAGCTCAACGGGTAAGGTTCAAACCAGGGTATCTTACGCGTTCAATCTTGATTCATGAGTAGAAGACGGGAGGGCGCTTCTTCCTCGTCCTGATTTTTTCGTATTACCGCTGGTTCCCGAAATCGTAGGGGGCAATGAGGGCTCGATGGGATCCCCCCAGGCGTTCGTAGGTACGAAAAGAGCGCAGGTGGTGCCGGGTTAATCGTGGCAATCGCCAAAGGCGGATCCAGGATATCCAATGGGGGGGACACGCAATCAAGACCAGGGTGCGCCACTTGTCAGCGGTAAAATCAGTTGGGCGCCAAATCCTATCGCGGTCGAACGGGGGAGGGGACACAAGTGTCCCTTGGATACGCCTATGATGACCGCCTTGCCTTGCAGGGTCCGAGTACTCCCTCTAGTAATGAAATCCGTGGTGATGTCCTTAGCTGGGAGATTTACTCGGTGTCGGGTACTACCAACCGCCGCACCGGTGGTTCCATTCTTATCTATAACAGCTGCGTTAACAGCATCTAAACGATCAGCTCAGATACCCCTCCGGTGCTCCTGCCCCCATAGCTCTGGCCCCGGAGGTACCAAACCACCGGCAGCACGCGCCGCCCGCTGCCGCGCTGGATGGACGCGCGCGTACTCGAGGTCGTCAATCGTAGTAAGGATTCACCGGTGCCACGGAATATTCTACCCAGCGACCGTCGATACCGCGTCTGTTGGCACCGTTCTCCGCCAGGGTGTAGAACACATGCACTACTAGTACTTAATTTCGCGTACAGATGGCGCGTGGTGGTGGTAGGTCCTGACATCTTTCCACTCCGATCTGTTGCCTGTGTTATGCATCGGCTTGGTTTTCGTGTTCTCTCCTGACCTGATGTGTTTGATTTCCTATCTCCTTTAGCACCAGTCCATCCTGGTTGTCGATCTCTTCAATTTTCCCGTCGATGCTGGCATAACCTGGTGAGTCGCATCGTTCCAGATACTCGAAACTGCGGCTGGTTCGGGCTTTTCAATGACCTCTCAGCCGGGAGACCTACAATGTTGGGTCCCAAATTTTGACTGTCCAATTTTGACTCTTAGGAAAAGTTTTCTTGCACTTTAGCTGGTAGCAATGTTTTCATGTATGAATAAATATAACAAAATAAAAATAAATGACCTCTCAATATTTCCTGAGTTTTGCAGCTGTGCTTTATATGACAAAGACTTTGCACATGCTTTGTAGGCCGATTGAACGCACGGGAATGGACATGCGCCTGATTTTCACACTCCAAATCCTTGGCGACGCCCTTTTTTATTTCGTTAGGTAAACATGTCCTGCTCCAGTACTGTTGATTATAGCTAAGTTTATCTGCCTAGATTTAATGAAAAATGAACAGCTGCCATGGTTTCCCTCAGACTCTCTCAGATGTCACCCTCACTGATCGTGGAGCACTCAGCCGCTCGGCAGGAAGTCTCTGCTGACCGCGGCGCTGTGTTTCAGAACTCGAACATGAGGCCGTCGCCACAGTCGCACCCTTCGTCACAGTCGTCCCCGCACGCGCCGCCCGGCCAGCCGGTCCCCCACGGCACCATGATGCCCTCACAGGTACGTCCGGCCAGCTCTGTTAACTGATTATCAACGGCACCGAGATCGCTGCTGTGGGCTGCTTGCTGGTGTGTGTGAATAGCAACTGTCGCTTAGAGCATCAGCTTACGTTTTCAGTGAGTTCATGTTTGAAATAAATATTAGCTGTCATCCATCACCAGTGGACCTGGAATATGACCCAGCGTATATTTAAGAGGCTCGTGGTTTCATGTCCAACGACAAGGCGACGACCAACACGGAATAATTACACTCGTTCCGGAAATGTACTCAATCACAACCAGGCCAGGTTCAAATTTGAAGAACACGGCATCCCCACCGGTATCGTGATTATGTTTGTCAGTGTTGACATGGGGCTCGCAGGCCCCCCGGTGCACAGTGGCGGGGTTGAGGTGGCGCCGCCCGATAGCGCGCGCTCGGCTCTGCCCGTGATGTCATGGATGTTCTACAGAATGTCGCGGGTTCGAGCCCACACAGAAGCAGGATTTGTTTTCTGCCGTAGCCTAGGCCTTCCCTAATTTTCTTCCCCTCCGACGCTATATGACGTCAGTTGTCGTTGCTTCGCGTTCAACCCCCAACATCATTATTATGGTGCACACCGCCGCTCTCGCTACTCAAACGCGCTGAGAGCGATCCTCTCTCGCCAGCTCGTGACGGTACAGTGGCGCTGCCTCCCACTTGGAGCGATCCTCTCCTCGCCAGCTCGTGACGGTACAGTGGCGCTGCCTCCCTACAGAGCGATCCTCTCCTCGCCAGCTCGTGACGGTACAGTGGCGCCGCCTCCCACTTGGAGCGATTCTCCTCACCAGCGGGACGGTACAGTGGCGCTGCCTCCCACTTGGAGCGATCCTCTCCTCGCCAGCTCGTGACGGTACAGTGGCACCGCCTCCAATACAGAGCGATCCTCTCCTCACCAGCGGGACTGCACAGTGCGCTGCCTCCCACTTGGAGCGATTCTCCTCACCAGCGGGACGGTACGTGGTGCGCCTCCCACTTGGCGGTTCTCCTCACCAGCTCGGGATGGTACTGTGGCGCCGCCTTTAACAACAAACACTACTCTCTGTGCCGGTGTGTGTCGTTGATAGTGGCGCCATCGCCCGCAATCAACACTCAATTCCGTGTCAACTCGGAAGTGTTCAGTGGAGCCACCTCTCGGTAAACTGCTCGTCTCCTTTCGAGTCCGGAATAGGACGTAGTTATTGGTCCCTCTCCGACTGTGAACACTGCGCGCCAGCTCAGGACGGTACTCAGTGGCGCCACCTGCCGGTGTCCGGCGGTCTGGCTGCGGCACGGGGTGGCAGAGGCTGTGGAGGTGTCTCGGGCAGCCTGTGGTTCACACTGCTGCCGACTGGCCTGTCGGTCCTCTGGCAGACACTGGAGGTGTCTCAGGTAGCCTGTGGTCCACACTACTGCCGGATGACCTGCCGGTCCTCTGGCAGAGGCTGTGGAGGTGTCTCAGGTAGCCTGTGGTCCACACTGCTGTCGGCTGGCCTGCCGGTCCTCTGGGAGACGCTGTGGAGGTGTCTCAGGTAGCCTGTGGTCCACACTGCTGCCGGATGACCTGCCGGTCCTCTGGCAGAGGCTGTGGAGGTGTCTCAGGTAGCCTGTGGTCCACACTGCTGCCGGATGACCTGCCGGTCCTCTGGCAGAGGCTGTGGAGGTGTCTCATGCAGCCTGTGGTCCACACTGCTGCCGGCTGGCCTGCTGGTGGTCTGGCAGACGCTGTGGAGGTGTCTCAGGCAGCCTGTGGTCCACACTGCTGCCGGCTGGCCTGCTGGTGGTCTGGCAGACGCTGTGGAGGTGTCTCAGGCAGCCTGTGGTCCACACTGCTGTCGGCTGGCCTGCCGGTGGTCTGGCAGACGCTGTGGAGGTGACTCAGGCAGCCTGTGGTCCACATTTCTGTTGGCTGGCCTGCCGGTGGTCTGGCAGACGCTGTGGATGTGTCTCAGGCAGCCTGTGGTTCACATTTCTGTTGGCTGGCCTCCCGGTGCGGTGGTCTGGCAGACGCTGTGGAGGTGTCTCAGGCAGCCTGTGGTCCATACTTCTGTCGGCTGGAGGGTCCTGGGCCTCGGTTCGCCTGAAACGCGCGGGGGAAGGTTACACTGTGGCGGGAGACTGACATCTCATCATCTCAACAGGCATTGCACGATGCCAGTAATGTATCGAACTCGCATCGGGTACCTGCCGGTTCGGATGCTCTGGTTACGTGAAGCTCCAGCTTGAGATGCGATGTTAGGCAAGGAACCTTTGGCGATCGCGCCTTCCTCCTGGACATAACCGTAGTAGATGACTATGATAATTTCCTGAATCATGTTATACGATCGATATGGTATGTTATACGATAATATGGTATCATGGAACGTGTGGTATCAGAAAATCATGATCATGCATAATATATATCATGAGAATTCCATTATATTGTTGTGCTATATGGTTATGGTTGAAATCTCCTATAGGGTCTGCGCATTCACATGGGGTTTTAGTCGAAATTTGTATTTTATGTCGGCATTCCATACTGCCCAAGAAGAGCAAAAAAAGCCCTCGAAACGCGCTATCTGACTATTCGGGTCTTAAATATCGCACTGACATTAAAGTTATCAACATATTCTCAAAGAAGTTCAATGAGGACTGCTGGAACCTTCTTCCAGGCAGTTATAGGCATGTTCATGGTATTTTTATCTGGTAATATTTTTTTAATTTTTTTTTGCTTTGAGTGCGAAAGATTGTCTGTGAGGATATTTGTCAGTAATGGATTTAGAGTTCTGCAGATTGGGAATTTGCGCACCCTCTCCTCTGAATTATTCCACCCTCAGTCTGCAGTTTCTATCCTCAGTTACCAAAGTGTTGTTTTTGTTTAAATAAATTATGTGGGAAAGTAGTCAAACGCGTTTCCGGTCTCAGGGGTCTGCTGTCGGATTTTTTCAGTATTTCGGGTCTGATCCTGGAGTTTCCTTTGGGTATGGATGTGGTCAAAGTTTTGGAATCTGTTTTCAGCATTTGTGGTAGAACTGGGTGCCGTATTTGTGGCCAGAAGCTCGTTAAGCAGTGTTCAAGTAATGAGACTCGCGTTAAAGTGGTTAAGTTTTGTCCGAAAGCTAAACCTAGTGTGAAAATTGGCGTCTGGGCGGGGTCGGGACTGGGACCGCTTATTTCACCGCAGCTCTGAGTTGTCCATATTTCCGGTGCGGCCGGGGCTGGTAGTTTGACGGCGGAAGGCTAGGTGATTGCAATTCCGAGGCGGCACCAAAGTATGCAGCAAGACTGCAGTCCGAATACCCATTAGCTCGTACCTCTGCCATAATGTTACCGAGTTTTACGAAGCCAACGGGCGCTGCTAAGACTCGGTGAAAGTTTAGCTGAATGCGGAGTGCAAAGTTTTCTGTGTCGTCCGTAATGACGACAAAGAATGCTAGTTTATCGTGCATATCCTTTGTTCACTGAGCGGCAGCGTCACAGACTCAGTCATCCTCACTGCTGCAGCGCGAACAATCACAACGCTCCGATTGGCTAGTGTTTAAAACGGGTGACAGCCACGGATTCCACGCCTGCACACTCGCAGCAGTGACTCAGAGTTCTGCTGTTATAAGTAGCGTTACCAGCAAGTTAGGTGGAATGACCAGCCGCCGGCTCCAGCGGTAGAAAACAGAGTGAGAGAAGTGCACCTTTCTCCCGCGCAGTGTCCGGAAGATTGTTTTTGCGCAGAGCGTGATGTCAAAATTCAAGGGGAAATGGGCGAAAGTTTACAAGAAAGAACAGATATATGGGGGCGGGGGAAACCTAAGATAGTTCTTGAAAATGAGTACCAAAAAATGATTTATCTGCGTGGAATGCAATGCGAGATCAGATAAAATTCCAAAATACGCAAGAAATCACACAGAAAGCAATGCCAGGTTATATATAATTCCGATACTATTTCGTTCCGGAAAAAATAACTTGTATCACTCAAAATAACAATAAATTAAAAGCGTAAGGTGTCAAAATTGAAGTTTATAATGTCGAAGTTGGTCTGCCCTATGTGTGGGTTTCCACGTAAAATCCTGGATTTTCGAACACTGTTCTGTTGCTTCTCTTCGGCATGGGTTCTGCCTGCTTTTCCAGTCGCACTAACCACTTTTTAAATTCTCAACAGGTCAAATTCCTGTTCGGAGACTGTTATCGCTGAGTGGTCGAAACCACCATCACTTTGTCGCGCCACGATACAACCAATGCCTTATTTTGACAGTCGGCGGCTTGGACGTAACGCCCGAGGTGGTGATATTTATCTCACAGGCTGATGCAACTCACCGTCGTTTCGTGTTCTGCGGTCGGTGTCGTACCATTCGGTGCATACCTACAAAGCTATGTTTCAACACTAGTTTACAGCATCATGAAAAGTAACACGCAATTGCCCGGGTTACGACGTTAAAAGAGCCGGGCACTGTGGCGTGTGACAGCGAGAACGGACGCTGTCGGAGCTGCGAGGCCGGGAGTGCGGGGTATGGTGGGATGTGAGCTCAGGACTGTCAATTTACGGCCGTAAACACAGGAGCCAGGACGGGCGTGCGGGAGGGTCTCATGCACTAGGCTCTCTCACGCCCAGCTAGTGGACCGTTTCTATAGCTATCACGTCATGTACAGTTTCCGCCATGGGCATTACTAGTTCTGCTATAGCGTCGGCGCGCATTAGCCCAAATATCTGACTGAGATTGGGAATACAATTTAACTGCTCATAGCAGTGACTGCCTAATCTTTTTTAATGCGTTTGAAAAGTGGTTTGAGGGGCTGATACTACTATGGCCATGTCAGCCCGTTAATGACGAGGGGGAATGTGCTTCAAGCTTATCAGGTATGGGTAGAATATCGATCATTATTTGATGCCAAATACCTCCATCTGCCACCAGCATGGTTTGGCTGCTATGCCCAGCGCGGCTATTCTCCGTTTTCAGTATCGGTGTGGGTTCAATATACTTGTTATTTTGTGTGTGATGTTTTGTTGTCCCTTTGATGTGAGCTCCGTGTCAGAAGCTGATGAGGCATTATGAGCCTAAATGGCTCTGTATATTTACGTGCTCCGACTAGGGCAGGACATTGAAATAAACCAATGTTGTAGGCGTGAGAAATCGGCAAGTCCAGCTACAGATAATAGCGCCGCTGAGCAGTACCACTCTGGCGACCTGGGGCGGTGACTGCATCTGAGCACGTCAGCGCGCAGTCCAGGGCCGCTGGGAGGGCGCTGCGCGGTGGCGTGACGCGGGCCATGTGTGCTGCGGTGCACGCGCCGCCGCGCGCGGCCATAACGCCGCCGAGCCGCCGGGGCGGGCGGCGCGCGCGGCCCAACACCCAACAGCTGCTGTCGCCTACGACTTCCCGCGCAGGCTTCTGGAGCCGAGTCTGCGCTCTGTGGCTGGGATGGGTGCCGGGCTGTTGAAAAGTTACGCACCGCCTGCCACATGGTTACGAAGAAAAGCCATAATTGGACAGGAACACCAGTTAAATGCACCAACGCCTTCGTTTCACGCCGACCTGCGTTAGTCATCGCGAGCCGGTGAAAACTACACTTTGTCACAAGTGGCTGGTATATTTATGGCTCAGGTAATTCGTGCGCTGCTGAAACCCAGTGTAGGGAATTCAGAGGAGAGGAAGAACAAATCTGGTCATGGGTGGATTTCAGGCACGTTTCGCGCGCGATAATCTGCCACCGAATCCGTTGTATTTAGGCCCACAGACATATCCAAGCAGGACTCAACGAGACCTTTAATGACGTGGTGAGTTATGCTGGTTTTCAGTTTGGTATACCTTTGCTTAAGGTGCTTTGCATTGCATGACTTCGGCACATGTAAACAGCAATGATGATGCATCCTTATTCCTGGATTCGACTATGAAAGGTGGTATCGTGTACTAGCATAACACTATTGGACTCTGTTTGTGTGCTGTAACGCTATGGGCAAAGCGGTAGAAAGATCCAGGGACAAATGTGCCCAGCCCCTCAATAATATGGCGGCTCCGGAAATATACATCTGGAGAATTTGTAAAGCGACTGGAAGAGATCAGGCGAGAGATTCAGCGAAATGTTTCGGAACCACATTCTGCACCCGGAAAGGTTCCGCCGCCAAGTGTGGAATGGAGCCTTCCGGCTAGGAAGCTGAAACATTCACATATGCGAAATGGTATGCTATCTTCCGCGGTCATGATTTAGAGGCCAGGAAGACTGCATATGACACCAATCTAACTGTTCAAATAATGAGCTTGGATTATTCTTTTGAAGTTGGCATTTTCCAGTCTGGCGATCTCACGCGACTGGAGGGTGGCCTCCGTCTGGGCACCGCTTCTGTCGGGGAGATCAGCGCCTGCCACTTCGGCGAACCCATCAGCGGGGCCTGTATCGCCCCAAAACGGACCTGACTGGGACCAAGAGCCCGGCTCCACCCTCCGGAGACCACCGGCCCGGGGGTGGGCCGATCTCAGCTGGGCTTGTGGTGGGAGGTGAGGGGGTGGGTGGATGGCGCGCTGGGATAGGTGGTGTCATATGCGCGAGGTGCCGTCATGGCGGTGTGGTCAAATACATCCATCCTGGGGAGGGGAGGCTGGAACTTGTTTTTCTGAGGCGTCAAATGCATCTTACATTTATCTGCCTTAGTGGAACTCCGATCCACCTTCGCTCTCAGTGGAGGGGGAGGGTGTTCTCGATCTCGGCTCCTCTTGGGGGATGAGAAAAAAAACGCGAACGGGGAATAGATAGCCTACGATAAATAATGACCGAACCATATCTGCCCTTTTTTGGCTCAGGTCAATGTTAAGGTCATGACAGGTCAAAGAAGGTGATAGTTTGTAGTCTGTAGATAGATAGATGGTAGCGAGTTTGTAGTTTGTGGAGTATGTAGATAGATAGTAGCGAATGTTTAGGCATAATGAAATTCCTTTCGTTATAGTTAATAAAATTATGTATTCTAGTCCATACTAGGCAATCACATGAACTTGACCGGAACCAAGGTCAGGTCAAGTTCACAGTAGGGCTTGATGTGGTCATTGTGCATATAAATCGACTGGCAATGACAGCCGAGTACAATCGAAATAACAGACCTGTCACTATTCCATCCAAAGTTATTGAATTCGAGTCTGAAAACTTGCTGAAGTACTTCCAAAAGCTATTCAGGGGTCACGGGTCGAAACATGTGACTTGACCCAGGATTAACACAATGTTTGAAAGTCGTTCCAGGTCGTATCTACCCAAAAAGGTTCATTTTAAGATTATTTCACGGTTCCCCAATGCATTTCTAATGGAGAGGTCGTGCCCCACCTGACCCGAGCCATCGATACAAGCAATCCCGTTACAACTTGTGCCTCTGACTGGGTTTATTACTATCTCAGTTGAGACGAGAGCCGATTCCTGGCTTGCGGGAAGCCGGGCCTTGCTCTTGTGGTCCGGTGTTGTGCCCGCGAGCCCCGCTCGGCGCCGACCAGGCGCGCCGCAGACGACCAGACGGGCCGCCGCCCAATGGCGCTCGTCTGGTCGGGTCGGTCGTGAAATTTACCTACCTTAAAATATATTAAAAAAATGAAGTTGGCACTGTGGTGTGCTAGCTTTTATCTGTTACTGAAGCAATCGGAGGCGCGTTACGAGTTTGTAGTATAATTTATATTCTGAATGGAATCCGGATATGCAGACCAGCCCTGGGTAGTATGGGCGACACGTGATATCAGCCCTGGTGTGAATTGGATGACATGGGGATTGCTCTATGTAAATAACCGGCTTAAAAAGGATGACGTGGTCTGGACGTGCCCCCTGTTCACCTAGGAGGTCTTCACTTACCCCCCTTCATACCGATGTTGTGGTCAAAATAAAGCCCTGGGCAGTACCCTATTCACGTACGTGTTGCACTTTCATTATGGCAAAAAGTACACGGATCGCAATTAAAGCCGTGCAGGCATCCTGTCACGAAGGTGTCCAATCCCGTGCACTGGGTCCAACGCTCCAATAATTCTCAGAACAACGACCTAGCCGTGGAGTGCATCGCTGTCACCTGCAATAACAATGGTCACCATCCGGCGTTTTTCAGCCCGGCAAAGTGACTGACTCTGTCGGGTTCCGCAGCCTCTTGGCTTCGTGCCTTATCGCCTCGGCATCTAACACGCTTTAATGCATATTTCGCACTCCACTCGGCGCGCTGCGAAGCGGCAACACCTGCCGAGTCGGCTCGGGCAGCGCCGCGCTGGAGTGCGCCCTGCCAAAGCCGATTCGCGGCGAAACTGCATGCGCCTCAAAAGCACTCACTGGAAGGCGGGCTTTTGCGCCAGTACTGCTCTGCGGATCAGGTGCGTCTGATGTAGAGACTTACCAAAGCTATCGTATTTCGAAATTTACTGAAGATTAATGGCAGGGCAGAAAAGGATGCGCTATATTGAAGGAGAGGGCGCAGTATCGGGAGTGTTCAGAAAGCGCCCAGCGTTAAATTCAGATACGGATGTCCGGTCATTGGCGCAGGTTTGGAATCCTTTGTATGCTCACTGAAATTTAATTGCCTCACCGAACAATTGTTTGTTTTGTAAAGTGTGTGTCAGCAAGAAACGCGAACCAACGGAATGGTGTCAAAGAACTGAGATGGCTCGGTACAAGTTGGCTGGTAAGAGTACCGGCCACTGATGGGTTTAGAAAGTTTTGTTTTCGTATCAGCCGCGAATTAGGTCCATTTTAAGCAAGCATACAGTTGTGTTTTGAATATCTGACAAGGTATTGATAAAAGTAATAAATAAAGCACATAATGGAAGAAGGTAATTTGGAGTCATGATTTGGGATTGTTTTTTGTACTTTGTCGTTGTCACTATCGGCGGAGCATCAGATGGGCCGGTGTGGCCAATGGTCACTGACCACTGGCCATGTGCCCCAGCGCGTTTTGGCTGGCTCACTAGAGACTCGCCTCAAAAACAATTGTCTGCAAACATGCTTAACCTAGAAATAGCTAATTTATAGTGACGCATGTTTGGCAATGGTTTAGTTTTTCGTTGAATATCAGCTCGGCTGTTCTTTTTCTACGGGCTACATTTTTAGGATAATAAGGAGACTCCTGTTGAAGCAGTAACCCGTAGGGCTTCCCCGCCGCTGACCCAGGTTCAAATCCCGAATGGTAGTAGAGAATTAGGACTTTCGGATCACCAATCTACCCTTCAAACAAGGTGCAGATTGACATATGACCTCATTCACATCATTACATATTGGAACACCATATGACCTCATCAGTCGCTTATTGCCCCAGTGCCTTCTTTTTTGGGGTAAACTTGTTTAAGATAATGTAGATTAAAGAAGTAAGCAAATCCACCATTTATGTAGTGATTGAAAAAATCAATCGTTCGAATTCCCGATCTTAAGGGCTGCTGCTGTGGTACTTTTGGGTGCGGATTTTAGATATTAGTGGATGCTCACACTACAGATATGCTCGGTTTACCCCGAACCTGTGCCCTCTAGAGTCCTGCTTTTAAGAGGACTGACGTATCTCTCGACTGCACGACACACATCTGTCCGAGCGGTGAGGAACTCTCCCTCGAGTCGTCAGCGGGCGCCGTCGCCACTCCTATCGTGCCCCAGCCCAGACATAGGGCTGAAGTGACCGCGCCTCGCCGGCCGGCGTCTCCTGCTGGCACCGCAAGGCGCGCCCATGGTGCCGGAGCGCAGGGAGGACTGGAGTGTGAACGCGGCTACCAACCCCCGCCATTTTACAACACTGCACCGTCATACCAGGCCAGGTGTCATGGCAAAGTCCTCCGCACGATTTATCTCTGACAGAAGCTTTTCGTTTACAGCGCAGGCTGGCGATTCCACTCCACACTGTCCCTCCTCGTTCTCACCCTCTCCTTGCATAGTTTTCATTACTTTATTTCCATTACGACGGGACTGGAAAAACCATCGCATGTGTGGAAGGCCATCGCATGTGTGGAAGGATTCGCAGCAAATACAATGATTCGTTAGGAAATCTTGCTTTTCAGGTTAAAAGTGGTGTTTCCCGATCATGAGAACATTCAGCTTAACGGCACTTGCCCAGACAGCTTCGTGTGATTCAAGTAAAGCTGCGTGGCTGCCAAGTCATCGCTTTAAACGAGGAACTGCTGTCAGTTATAGCGGTTTCAGGGTGCTTGAAAACACGTGTCATCTCTTTGCGCCTCAAAACCTGTACCTTTAACTTCCGAAATTATTAGTTTGGTTGAAATTTGCATAAACGCCCCTTACCGTACCTAGCCAGATTCAGTAATGTTTTTGACACGAGGACAACAATCTTAAAACCAATAATTATTTGTCAAAATCTGTATATTTTTAGCCTGAACCACTTGGAAAACACAATATTATAAATTTAACACTTGAAGTCTTGCTTTTTTGACGTGTTTCTGCTCTGTTTTTTTTAATCACCCGTTAATGCACTAAACTATCCCTTTAATACCCAAGTTAGTACCCGTTTTCCCCTTTTTGCCTCGAACAACAGGGGCCTAGATTTATGAAAATGATTTGGGGGTGTCCACATTTGAACCATTGTCAATAACCACCATAATAAAAGGCGATACCATATTCTAAAATGTGTTTTAGTATTTCACAGCTCTATTGATGAGCGCGAAACCAATTTAAAATCATTGAAATGAAAAGTACGAAAATTTAAAGGTTCTTAAACACTACTTCAACGTTTCATGGGGGGTTGCCCGAGCACCCCAAAGATATTTGCTGTACCGCCTGGGGATATTTCTTTAGGACCCTTGACCCCCTCGGGTTTTCACGAATGATTCCGAGCCAGGTTTAATGAGACGCTCGGCGCTTTGTATGCATCAAGGGAAATCAGCTTGACAACTTGGGCCAACAATTTGCATCGGGTCAGGTCAACGAGTTATGACGTCATTTCTAAACCCATGTAAGACAGTTCTGTTCTTCAAAAACGAGGCTGACAAAAACAGGGTGTGACTTGGCTTTTAGAAGAGCTGGGTCAAGTTTCTAAACATCATTCAAAAGCTCATGAAACGTCAAATATCCACGCTGTCGTCCAATTTAAGGTCAGACCAATGCCAAGGTCACCAGATGTTACGGTTTTCGATTTTTTGTCTCTTCCTCTCGAACGAAACAAGGTGCAGTCCTAAATTTGGTATAATTTTGTTCAGCATGACCCAAAGGATTCGAATATTATGCAAAATGACCTTGAAAGGTCATTCCTCTCGAACGAAACAAGGTGCAGTCCTAAATTTGGTATAATTTTGTTCAGCATGACCAGGATTCGAATATTATGCAAAATAACCTTGAAAGGTCACCTTGAACTAAGGCCAAAGTCATAATGTGACATGGTCCTAAAGTGAAGAATGTGCCATAAATCCCAAAACGGGTCAAATTCAACCTCTATTATGCAATGTTCAGAATTCGTTGTCATGCATTTTTCGAGCCAAGGTTCAACATGTCACATATGCGACAGGTTCTCCGGGACCTGCCCACTTCTATGTATCAAATAAAAAGGCCTGCCCGCTCTTCGATTATATTTTCAACCGAGGTTCAAGTAGCCTGCTGGTGAGGCCGAAAAATCTAAAAAATGTACGTTTTCTACTTAAAATATTGAATTTCGGGACGTTGTCATGTGACATTACAAGGTCATGCCGCAATTCATTTGACCCTTTGCCTTGCGTCAATACGAACACATTGACGACTTTTGTTTTGTTTTAGGTTCCATGGTTTCCGAGATATAAGGGATTCTAAATGTGTCTAAATGTGACCCATTTAGCCCCCCTGTGACTTAACGGGTCAACGGAAATTGTTCAAACTCGGCTTCAAAGTAGAAAACGGTATGTTTCTTTCAGCGCCGTTTCAATTTTGGCCGTATTACTCCCAGTTTCCGAGATCATAGGGGGGGGTCGATTGAACCCTCAGGCGGTGGTGTGTACGGAGAGCCCAGGCGGTGCTGGGTTAAGAATCGGATTGTTATGCTGTGTGTGACACAATCGAACTGTGCCTAGCCATGTCTCGGTTCAGAATGTGGTTTGCGCCTGCGGCGGTGGTGACCTGCCGGGCAAGTCTGACCTCCAGGCGTTGGCACCTCCACCGCTGAGAAAGGTCACGGCGCAGGCGCGAAATCACTAGAACGGTCGAGGACCTCCGTCCCTTGTCATCCTCAGTGCACGTCCTCTACTCAAACATGCCAAAGGACATCACCAGCGGGGCTGGATTATGTCAGCGAAATGTAGGACACGGGGAGCAGCATGCTGGCAGCTTTATTTTTGTGATGCATCTCGGTTTGAACAATCAACCCGCGCTTTTGCATTGCGTCCGTCTTGCCACATGGTGCGGAGTTGGTGTTAGACCTCCTCCACTTCCAAGTGGGCCGGTTGGCCTAGTGACTCGATTGCTAGTCTCCAGATTGGGATGACGTGTGTTGACGTAAGTTCAATCCCCACGGCGGGAAACCAACCGCCTTTCGTGTCCAATCTGGCCCGGTGGAGAGAATCCTCAAGCACCCACGCCAGTACTTCCTGTGATTGGGCAAGTGTGCCGGTTGGTAGTGACCCTAATAACAAATCAAGCTTGCCAGGGTTAAAGACGCACCGTGGTAGAATCCAACACCATCATTTTCTTGGAGAATCAGCATAGTTTAAACTTCCTCCATATAAGGAACGACATATGTTGGAAGGAAATGAGAACAGAAATAACATTTTTCTGTACCGCTGCCATCCTGCGCTATAGTTTTTTTACCATAGATCCAACGAAAACCATAAGTTGGAAGAAAACATCTTATAGGACAATCAGAATCTCCGAAAGCTGAAAGGAAAAAAGGAAAACCTCATCACCCAGGCCTGAGGGTTTCTTATACAAAATTTATCTTATCGTCTGGCTGGGTGAGGGTGGTAGGGGGGAGGAGGGAGGGGGGGGCAAGTATGCTGTCGGCCCGGTCTTGGATTAGCCCTTGTCCTTATTTTGGGATCTACCAGAGATTGACGACAAGTATAACTAGATGACCCAACGGTTGGTGTGCCGTTAAGACCAAGTAACCAGCTGAAAGTAATCGCTGAAGCAAATCCCCTGCCGTCTTGTCTTTTTAACGCGCCCCGCTGGGGAGGGGGCGTAATTCCCCCCACCTGGTTTTCCCCAGATAACGCAGAAACGAAGAGACGCAGAACAACAAACTTGCAGTACCTTACCCCTGATCAATTCTACGCATCTGACCAATTTTTAAAGGTCAGGTCAAGGATCTATATAAGATCAAGTGACCCGACCTCAAAACCCAAAATCATGAGTTTGAAACGGTGCCGAAGGAAACATCTGTCAACTGATCAGTTTGAAACTTTCACCATATGATAAGGTCATTAGGGTCTACAAAACTGTTGTCTCGGAATGTTGATATTGTTGACCTAAGGTGGGGTTAATTTTTTTGATCACCCAATTTTAAGTCTATGGTGAAAAACAAAAAGAGCTCGTTTTCAGTAAAACTGCACAGATAAACTTGATAATCCTCAAAACGTGTATTCTTACCACAATCTTGACCTTTAAGTTGAGTTTTTGACCATCTGACCTCTCAAAGGTCATGTGAGGCCACAGGAACATACAGTGATTATTTTGTCAATAAATTCTAACTGAATTGAGAGAAAGCTTCCATTTGGCTTGCATTGTGCTTATCTTGTTATATGCAACATAACCATACCAGGTTATCCTTTGACCTTGGCCTAGCTCGATGTCAAGTCATTTTCACCATTTGACCTAGCAAAGGTCATATTATACATCATTCGATTTTCCACGATGAGAGGAATCAAATGATCATACATATCTTCTCTCCCTTCCCTAAAAAAAAAATAGGGAGGAAACCCCCCCCCCCCTTTTTTAAAACCAAAAAACCCTCCCCTACCCAAATCAAAATAAAAATAAAAAAAAAAAAAAAAAATAAATTTTTCTTCTCTTCCAAAAAACCTTTAAAAAACTTACATATAATTTAAACTTAAAAAAAAAAAAATGAAGGGGGGGGAAAAAAACCGAGTCGTGTCATGCCAGGGACCCCAGCGGGCGCGTATTAACATTTATACATCCTTCTTAGACAAAACCTCGCTAGACGTGAGGAGCGATACCATTTTAAGGAGTGGATTTATGCTGATCGACGAGCCTCATTAAAAGGTGGGGATATTTTGGATAAGTCAGCAGCTACCTCCCAGTTGCCCGACTGCGCCAGTTCCAGCGGTGACAGTTCCGGAGAGCGCTGCGTCACCACTGCTGCTGGACCGCTGAGTCCGTCTCGTGACGGCTGGCTTCTCAGCCTATCGCTGTGAAGATTGCGGGCTGGGAGTTCCAGGACCATCGGCTCGGCAGGGTGCCGCAGACATCTGCCGATCTCTCAGTGTCGACCTCCAAACCACAGCGAAGGAGGCGGCCGTGCAGTCAGACCAGCGCTCGGCTCGGTCTGCCACGCCAACACTGAGACCGCCCAGTGACGCTCGCCGGGCTCTCTGCGGCGGCGTAGGTGTGCCCATGTGGCTGGCCGATCCGGACCCCCGCTCACTCTCACGTTAGACGGGGTGTACAGTGAGAACACTTGAACCTCGGCACTAGTAGCCTGGGTTATTGGAATGGTAAGAAGGTGTGAAACTTTACATGGTTAAAGCGAGCTCTAGCGCAAACGGTGGTCCGAAGTAGATACACATTTATTTATATTTTGAAATACTTCGTGTTCTCGCATGCGATAGTTTTACGGTATCAGTAAACGAGTTTATCGATACCATTTTCTTATACATGCCCTGCATTTTTGTTTGTTTTTATAATGGGCTACCCTTGATCATTACCGAAGCATGGTCTTTGTTTCGGTTTGCTGTCTCTATTAGGCGCGCGTCACACGTGTATGTAAATGAAGACCGTCAAAATGTTAGGACAGAACCGTTTCAGCATAATAATCTCTGTAAAAGACATGAGATGAATGTATTAACGAAAAATAAAATATCTCCACTTACAGCGAACTAATGCACTTCCAGTCCGAGGACTTCTCCTTCCTATCATCACCTGTATGCCGTGTTCACTCTCAGTGTGTTCCATCAAGCTCCGTATTGAGTGGAGGGAAAGTTCGAAGTAGCATACGATCTTACCCTTCTTAACGCGCTCACTTCTCTTACATATGTCTCGCATTTTTATGATGGGCTAGCCTAGATAATTATCCAAGCACATAGTCTTCGTTTCAGCTCGCTACCTTGATCAGGCATGCGTCACAAGCCAAAACGAGTACAAAGTCAAGTGCGTACTGGTACCAGAGTGGTTCGGTAAGGGTGCGGAGGCTAGGGTAAGCACATGCGCTCCTTTTTGCACCGGGTAGATAAGCCAGAGACGATAAAGGGTTTGCCAGACAGGTGTCGCACTATGATTTTATTCTTCTACAGATGTTAAGGAAAAATGCCTGCGGTGTTCATTTTTCCCCAGATGAAATTCCCATTGCTCTCGGAGATAACGCTCGACCACTCCTGCCTTAACCCTCTCTCCAGCGAGAATGGTGAGGGGGTGGGGGTTGGCTTAGCACCCTCTCGAGTAGATACGAATACCCGCGCCCTCCCCTCGAGAAAATTCATATTATTTATAGACACTCATGCCTCTTCCAGAAAGCTATTAAATACAGGTCTCACCAGGTATTGACCTTTTGAAAAGAAATGACTTAAAAATACACATTGTCCTCAATGTTGTGGACGTTACTACGCCTTTGCTTCAGACAACCACGTGATGGGCTTTTCTGCCATCACTCCACCGTCACTGCCCATGGGTCCACTATGACCTGCCCCTTGACGAGACCAAGTTCGCCGCTGAGGGCCAGCAGTTAGTTTCGGCGTCACTGGGGGGACAGCGGTCCTGCACTCTGCCCCGGCGCCTGGTCCAGTTGGACGCTCCGTGGCCGCCGGTACACACCAGCGGGCTGGAGTTTGGTCGGACCTGCCGCGGCGCCAGCCCTGTGTTTGCGTGCGATAGGGTGGCTGTTATCGACGGCCGAGGAGCGCGCTGGCAGATACCTCAGTCCCGCAGGCCCGCGGCGGCAGAAGCGCGCCTTAGAGCGTGCCGAGTCTGCCGGTCTGCCGTGTGTCGGCGGTGGAGCTCAACTCAGGCGCGACTAGAACTGTGGGTCCGCTCTCAGGGACTGACTGACATTGTCGAGGGGGACTGAAACAGAGGCTCTGCTCTCGGAAACTGACACGGTTGGCTGCTGGGGCATGGTCTGACGTGGGCGTGGGTCAGCAGGGTCGGGCCAGAGCCCTCTCACCACCTCGGGAGCCACGGTATTTACTAGCCCGGTCAGCCCCTGACGATAGGAAGCACCGGGCGATAGACATCTATCGCACGCTCAGTGTTCGGACAGGGACAGGCGAAACAGAAACAGGACTCGTGAGATGGGGAATAGAACTAGACTTGGGTGGCAGGCTCTCGGTTCTGGCAGACAGATCCGGGGTGGGCGGCCCCCACCCGTACTTAGGTCCGTGGGGAGCACCTCTCCCCCTTTGGACGCCGGGCACCCGTGTCCGGTACCGAAGACGCCCTAAACGCCTTTTAAATACATGAACTTTTAAACATGAACGTGAGGCCCCGGTGCTGTTGGTGAGCGTTGGGTCCGGCCCGCTGCTGAGATGCGGGCGTGCTGTCCGGCTTGGGTCGGTTCCCCGGACGCTCCGGCGTAGGTTTACCCGACGTACAGGTCGGCTGGCAACTGACTGGTGGGGGTGACCTGGCGGGGGGCGTCGTGTTTGTGGGACGTTAATTTGGTTTTAATTAACTCCATGGGGGTTGTGTTCGGGTGGTGGGGTCGGGGTCTGTGAGTCCCTTGTGCTTTGTCCCGCCTAGAAATTAAAAAGTGAGGTACAGGTACCTTACAGTTGCCCCGACGGAAGCGCCTTGTTTTTTGTTCATCGTCTCCCCCTCCCCCATCTACCAGCAGCCGGCCTCCTTTCGACTGTATGGCTGCCCTTCTCCAGAGAGCGGCGCCCGTTGTACTAAATTTGCTCCGGTACCTCTCGGTAAGACTTTTAACGCCGCCTAAAAAGCACCAACAAAGTGCATCGGGGGCGTCCCCCTGAATGTACAAAAAAGACGCCACTTCCCATTACTGAAATCCTAGACCCATTACTTATTCTAACAGATGATTCTTCCAAATTGCTTTATTTTTTTACCACTATTTATACCGGTATTAAGTTTATAGACAAAGGTGGGAACGAATTCCCTGCGAACGACCGGGAAAAGTGGCAATTTTTACCAGTCATTTGGGATGGTGAAGTTTGGCAACTCCCTCATATTGAATGAAACACATATAGCCTTAGTAGCTGACGTGCTCTAAAACCAATCATTTTGAATGAATCCTGCATCCTTGCCGTTTTTTTGTTACGTTTTGGAATTAGAGGTCCTCACTTTTACTTATGAATGTGGCGGACTAAGGAATTCAGGTGTATATATTAACGTGCTTTGTCAGGGGTTTCTCCACATATTTTTTTCGTTTTGCCAAGGAACCCGTAGCGCGACATTTATTTATTTTTCTTATTTTAAGTTTTTTTGTGAAATTATTTCTTTGTCTAGCCAAGTCACTTACAACCCGTCCTCATTGTAGATATGGCATCGTAGAGATCGCAAAAACCTTGCAACTTCCCTGTCTTCTGGCAAACTTTTATGTAAGCAACGTGGTATCGCACGAGAAGGCTACCCGTTCTCAGACTGCCTTTTGGTGCAGTGACATATTATCATGTCCATCGAATGCGGAGACCTTCATCCTCTCCAAGCTAGAGCACCCTCTCCAAGGTAGAATACTTCTCCAAGGTAGAGTGCCCTCTCCCAGTGAGGCGCCGCTCCGACAGGGGGTTTGGGCCGTGTTCCACCGGGCGGGGGAGCCGCGCCGTCGCGTGTCGTGCCGCAGTAGCCGGTGACTAACGGCCGACTAGCTCAAACGCCGCCGATACTATACAGCCGACCGGCAAGTGCTATGTCAGGTTCGAAAAAGCCGAAACATTGATAGCACTGCAGGAAAAGTTGGCGGTCACCGGGTCTGTCGCGCTGCGGAGCGGTCAACGGGCGAACTCGGCACTGGCGCGGCGGGGCCCCGCACAGCCCCTGTCGCAAACTGGCGACCATTAAATATGCATGCGGCCGACAGGCTTTTTGCGCTCCAACGTTACTCTTAATGATGATGACCGGAAAACATCGGGGAAGATACCAGAGGTCGTATGGCCGGACTTGCGTTGGTTTATGACCTCGCTATGACTGGCATTAATGGTAATACTTTTGCGACTTCATCAGACTTGCCAACTCAGTCATCAAAAAACTTGTCGTGAACTCCCTTGGATTCAGTTTTGTACTTTATGTGACCAATGGCCGCAGACCCCACTTACCTCAGTAGGGTTAAATTCAAGCTGTTTGTATAACTGATCAATGGCCAAAATACGTTTGGTATACGAATAAACTTAGCAAACGAAGTTAATGGTGCATATTTCGAATTTGAATTCAGCTTCAATTATCAATGAGCGTCGTCTCAGTTCAGGCCAAAATCGGAAAAAAACGTTGCGCATCTATTCACTCATTTGGATTTTCCCTGATTTTCCTCTGAGCTGGGTTGGAGGGGAAATGCACTCATCTGCAATAGGTCAAACGTTAAACGCCCAGCTACTGGGAGCCAAACGAGAGTAGCTTGGAAAGAGGTGTGACACGCTGCTTCCAGTCTGATCTCGACGTGCCACGTGTACATTTGCTCGGAGGCCATCTCAAGATCAGATCACTGACCTTTCGCGACCCTCACCAACCTCCTCAACTTGTAACATATGCCAAGTGGGAAATAAAGGCGCTGAATTTGAATATTGGACTATTGACGCAAAATATCTAACGCGGGAGCGGAGAATACTTCGTGGCAGTATGTGCCACCTTCCAAAAGTGGGTCACTTATATTTTCTACAAAGAAACTGTATTTGCAACGCGAATGCAATGATGACTTGTCACGCCAGGGCCCTCAAAGCTCTCCCCAAAGTTCATTTTCCTAAATTGTAGAACTTTGTCTAGCATTTCTTATTTCAGGTCTCTTACCGTCGTCCTGGTTGACGATACAATTACCATGCAGTTGGGGTTGGGGATTTCTGCTTAGTTTGACAGGGACCTCGGTGACAAACTCATTAGGTCGTGACCTGAAAATGGGATGTACGTACAACGACAGCAACGGTAAATACAACCTTGCACGCCCAGCCGGAAAAGCTGCTCTTCAAGCCAAACCGTGCACGCCCAACCGGCAAAGCCGCTCTTCAAGCCAAACCGTGCACGCCCAACCGGCAAAGCTGCTCTTCAAGCCAAACCGTGCACGCCCAACCGGCAAAGCGGCTCTTCAAGCCAAACCGTGCACGCCCAACCGGCAAAGCTGCTCTTCAAGCCAAACCGTGCACGCCCAACCGGCAAAGCTGCTCTTCAAGCCAAACCGTGCACGCCCAGCCGGCAAAGCCGCTATTCAACCCAAACCGTGCACGCCCAACTGGCAAGGCTGCTCTTCGAACCAAACCGTGCACGCCCAACCGGCAAAGCGGCTCTTCAAGCCAAACCGTGCACGCCCAACCGGCAAAGCTGGTCTTCAAGCCAAACCGTGCACGCCCAACCGGCAAAGCTGCTCTTCAAGCCAAACCGTGCACGCCCAACCGGCAAAGCTGCTCTTCAAGCCAAACCGTGCACGCCCAACCGTCAAAGCTGCTCTTCAAGCCAAACCGTGCACGCCCAACCAGCAAAGCTGCTCTTCAAGCCAAACTTTTGTCGGTGACGGCGTCAACAATATAAAGTGTGCCGAATATAATGTACGACCAATTACATTTTCCAATAATAATTTCAATAGGAAGCGGGTGTCTCACAAACAATTCACTAATATTTCCCGAGAAATCACAATAGTTCAAATTCATCAATTATTCATAAAATCAGGATATTTTGTCGAGTTCAAAACGTGCGCCCAGTATTTGTCGGAAAATTACGTGCCGTTGGTCCGCTGGTGCCACTGGGGATGGGACGGATTCAGAGTCATCAGACTGGCACGTGGACTGGCTGAGTGATTGCATCACGGGACAGTGCTATGCCTCCTTGGTGGCGCAGATGGGAAGGGCGCTGGTCTGGGGTGAACTCATGTTTTCTCACTGGTTCCAGGTACAGTCCCGTACATTTTGGTGCTGTGGAACAGCAAACAGACCTGTGCCGCTTCGTCTAACCATTTTCCGGGCCCGCACTGCTTTCATTACAAGCATTCCTAAGTTAGAGAACTTCCAGAACTTGACATCTCCGCTTCATTAAACTCGATGAGAGTTTCTTGGAAACCAGAGTGTGATTGTGTGGATGAAATGCACCGAGCTGGGGCTTCAGTTGGAATCTCGTCTCAGTAGCGAAGCAATTTCAGCCCTTCCGCGAAGTGATGTGCAGGACGCCTACCTAATGCAGGGAGTTGTAGCTGCTGGCGGAGGCCGTGCTGGCCGGCGCGACGGACCCGGTCACCCGGGCTGCACGGACCGGTGCCCTCAGGTGGCCCGCTAGGTGCCGACCTGTACAGCACACGGAATCTGAGCGGCCCGGACCGCTGACACCGGTGTGCAGGGTCCGGATAGGATCGGATCGGAACTTGTTTCTCCGGTCCGATCTGGTCAGCACCTGTACGGATCGGAACTGATCCTACAGAGCAGGGGCGTGGAGCTGATCTTTCAGGGGCGGGAGGGGGAGCATGAGAAAGGTCAGGTATGTGGGGCCTAGTTCTAATATACTGAAAAGCTGACTAGATCCGTCGAGTTCCGAGCTAATGAACAATTGGGAAACAACTGACCACATGCATGAAGAGAACGAAGGTTTCACCATCATTGGGGCACACCAAATCTGCCATGTTAGGTGAAACCACGTATGTCCCATACGTTTTGCATGGGACATACGTGGTTTCACCTTTGCACGACAGAAATATCGAACGTTCCGTTGCGTTACAAGTTTGGAATGTGTTTCGGATTGTATGTTATGGACTTCTACGCAAAAAAAACAGGGAACCAGGAAGACGAACTATTTTTTCGGCTCTAGAATTAACGAAGTGAAATTTTCGTCTCCAAATATTTTTTTCGCCTTTTTTGGAAGAGTCTCTGCTGAAAATTCCACGAAGGGCACTATATAGCCTCTAGCCCTTTAACCTGTGTAGTACACGTACTGAACATCAGAGGTTGGGTCCAGTGGCGGATCTAGGACAAAATTTTTAGGGGGGCTAGGGGCACTAGCCTCCCCGCCATTCCCTCAGAACAGCGTTCGGCTATGCATTAACTATAAGCACTCTGACATTTCAGGGGGGCCTTAAGCCCCTTAGCCCCCTTTGTCCGCCACGTTAACCCAATCGTCCAGGGTTGAAGCTGACAGTGATCTTCCAACGGACTAAATTCATCCTGTCAAGGCTTCGATTTTTCAAGGACGGAACCGTGAGGCATCAGATCACCAACCCACTTTCCAACAAGATTCCGAAGTTTCATGTGTTATATAAACTCAGCTTGGACCATTGATCGGGAAGTAGTTCGAACACCCCCATCAGCACGAAGTGGAAAACCTCGCCGTCGGCTGAGCTACAGATTGGACACATTGGGTCTGTTCCAGCGCTTCCTCAGAAAAAGAGAGTGGCTTAGAGCACGTCAGAGTGTTTATAGACTGTCAGACCTGTCAGGCAATCTGTCAGACCAAATGCAAAAATCGGTGTCCACTGGAAGATGCTCGGAGGAGATATCAGCTGTTAACGACTGATCATCGCCAATATGGCGGGTGTAGCGAAGCTGAGGAATTATTGAAATTTGACTTAAGCCTCCCGTGCTCATTCTATGCACTTTAGCGGAGTCGGCTAACGGAAAAAACAGCGGAATCAAAACCACAAGCTATCCACAAACGTCCGTTGCCCACTATTTGTTTTGGCTTGTTTGAAAGCCGTGCGCCAGAATTGTGCTCATCAATCTTCTTTGAAGAAAACATCATTCGTTTGAAAGGACATTGGAGGTTTGAGATGAACTTGAGTTAGCTGTGAGGAAGTTTGAGGAGGAGCTGGAACATGCGAGAGCAGGTTGGAGGAGCTTAGATGAGGCTGGAGGCGCTTAGAGGAGGTTGGTGGGGTTTTGAGGAGGCGCTAAAACATGCTATAGATAGCGACCGTGCAAGTGAGGGCAATCCTTTTTTCGAACCATTCGCATGTTCAAAGTGCCAAAGCCGGAAAGGCTGGATCTAGAAAACCTGAGAAAATCGACGATGCAATGCGAGACCACCAGGACAGCCGTGAAAATGGAATGCTAACGGACCACGTAAGACCCAGGTAGGCAAAAAGCTACCAGGGGGCACCGAATCTGTCAACATATTCGTCCCGAATCAGAGGGGAGTGGTCGAAGAACAGGGATTAAAGATCCCGAGAATTTCCAGTAAACAGCGATTCTCGGTCGTCGTCAAAGTGTTCTAAGTGAAGTTTATTTCTGTTTCGGTGTTTGTCACACATTGTGTTACTGATCCGAGACGATGGAAACTGATGTTGAACTCACGAAGAAAGCGAAGGGAGTATGACGCCTTGGTGCCATTCTGGACTGGTGGTTTTGGGGCCAATCTTGATTGAATATAAAGGATATGACCTAATATGGGTGGCATTCTGGACTGGTGGTTTTGAAGCCAATCTTGATTGAATATAAAGGATATGGCCTAATATCTGTTGAAAATCCTAACAATTCTTTTTCAATTTTTCACTGTTACACGACAAAATCCAAATTTCTTGACGTCAATCATTTGCACCAGAAGTAAATGTGAAAACAAATGAAGCGTGTCTTGCCTAAAGAGGCAATTATTAGGAACCAAAGTGATAATCATCGATTTCAGCTATTTTTCTTGATATATCAAAACATATCTCCCGTTTCAAACTAGTCATTGAAGAAAGTTATACATATTTCTAGTCGATAGCACCGAAGGCATGTTCAGCATGTATATTTTGAAGAGGTCCGAGCAGTAAATATTTGTCCGTGCAGTGGGCCTAAGTATTACGTCACCTTCCCAAGTTCCACTCCTACCACGTGACCACCGTGGGAGGAGGGGATCGATAGGCGGTGAATTTATTTTTTATTTATTTTTTCTCCGCGAACGGTGAGTTCTGGGGCAACCGGAATTTCCATCAAGCGGTTTCTGGGCAAGCTCTATCACATGCCTATCCCAGTTCAAATCCCATTTTTAAGTGCCTCATTCGCTTTAACGCTATCTGCTTATTTTCGACAGGGCATCTTAAAAAGAAAATAATATTCAGAAAGATGGTTTTGAACGATTGATCCTCTGCGAGCATGCAAGTACATTCACTGCTATTGAGGGCACGTATGATTAGACTGAGAAATGGGTCTTGCAGCGGTTGACGTGTGTTTGTGCGAGGCAATCGTGGCGCGTTCGGCCTACTTAGCTATCGATTCCATGGTTGTGTGACACATTGTTGGGAAGATGGATGGGAGGTGTAGTGTGGTCCCCTCTCAGTGCGCGCAGTTGTAATGGACCGCCCCCGGTGCGTGTCGAAGGCCCACTACTCCAGCGTGTGCGCACCAATCAGGAGGTACCACAAATCACGCCCGAGTGGTCATTCTGACCATTGTTGGCGTGCGCCGGTTCTGAGGGAAGCGGCGATCGGGCGGTAGCTGCTTGTTCGAACGTCACCACCACCACCGCGTCACGTCAGAGTGACGTTCAAACGTCATCGCCACCACTGCCTCAAGTCATAGTGACGTTCAAATGCCGTCGCCACCACAGCCCCACGTCAGTGACGTTCAAACGTCATCGTCACCACAACGCCTCACGTCAAAGTGGCGTTCAAGACGTCGTCATCACCACGCCCTCACGTCAGTGACGTTCAGACGTCATGGCCACAACGGTCTCACGTCAGAGTGATGTTCAGACGTCATCGTCACCACGGCCTCACGTGAGGGTGACGCGTGCTGTCTGCAGCTGTCGGTGGCGGAGCTCGTCCCCGTGCCGACCTTACCTGTCTGTGTAGCACGTGCCTTAGATTCCCGAGCAAACACTGCCGGCGTTATCACGGCTCCGCCGGTGCGCAGAAACGCCGCGATGGCTCCGCGCCAGATAATAGGGACAGGGCCGCAGGCAAGTTGCCCGTCCTCACTCGACATGATTCAGATACCGGTACTGTGAACGCCGGCATGGGAGATGTAATGGAATAAAAATATATTTAGTTTCTAGATAAATGTTGAGCATCATGTGAAGTCTGGTATTATACAACAACTGATATATGCTTGGATATGTAAATTCAAATAATATTTTGGTGTGCTGATTTTTATTAATATGTTTTCCCCCGTAATCCTGCTAATCAAGATATATGCCTGTTTGGATTAAGAAATGATTGTAAACTAACTACACGTCAACAAAAATATCATAGAGACGTCTGGTGATTGCAGTCCCCTGAATGTGAGTCACGGCTGTTTGCCGGGTGATCGTTCAGTGCAGCCCGGTTTAGCGCGGGGCATGAATCAGCTGACGTGGGTGGCGCGGAAAGGCGCGGATTAGTGGCGCGCCATTCACTGGCTGAGCTGCGCTACCGGCCGCCGCCCTGCCGGCACCCAGCCGCCCTGTCTGGCCACGCCGAGCCGCCCTGAAGCCGCCGAGTCCGGCCACCTGAACCGCCAAGTCTGGCCACCTGAACTGCCCTGAAGGCGCCCAGTTTGGCCACCTGAACTGCCCTGAAGGCGGCGAGTGTGGCGACCTGGACCGCCCTGAAGGTGCCGAGTCTGGCGACCTGAACCTGACCTGAACAGCCCTGAAGACGCCGAGTCTGGCGACCTGAACTGCCCTATCGGCCCCGAGTCTGGCGACCTGAACAGCCCTGAAGACGCCGAGTCTGGTGAATGCCTGAACCGCCCTGAAAGTGCCGAGTCTGGCGACCTGAGCTCTCAGGCCGCAGCCCGTCTCTGGTTCAGCATTTCAATCGGCCCAGACTTGGTTTCGGCTGACCCGCTGTGTTTCCCTACATGGGCGGCAGGGACCGGCGCTGGGGTGTCGGGAACTGGGTCACAACAGACGGAACAGGTGCGCGGCCGCGCGGAGGCCGGCACGTGTCTCACATTCAGAACACGAGTTCTCACTCGGGAGTGGGGCTTTCCTGGCTTGGCTTGGTGCCTGCCGTCGGCCGCGCCTGCTCCCCCTACTCAGGAAATGTAACTACCTGCGGCGTCTCTGGGTGGAGTGGCGCGCCGACTGTTCACAGAGTCAGTACCCGGCCCGATGTGGGAGAGGTACTCACCAGCGTGTGAGACGGTCCGGACTGGTCACAGTGCCAGTATCCGCCCTGGTGTGAGAGAGGTACTCACCAGCGTGTGAGATGGTCCGGACTGGTCACAGTGCCAGTTCCAGGCCTGGTGTGAGAGAGGTACTCACCAGCGTGTGAGATGGTCCGGACTGGTCACAGTGCCAGTACCCGGCCTGGTGAGGGAGAGGTACTCACCAGCGTGTGAGACGGTCCGGACTGGTCACAGTGCCAGTTCCCGGCCTGGTGTGAGAGAGGTACTCACCAGCGTGTGAGACGGTCCGGACTGGTCACAGTGCCAGTATCCGCCCTGGTGTGAGAGAGGTACTCACCAGCGTGTGAGATGGTCCGGACTGGTCACAGTGTCAGTACCCGGCCTGGTGTGAGAGAGGTACTCACCAGCGTGTGAGACGGTCCGGACTGGTCACAGTGCCAGTTCCAGGCCTGGTTTGAGAGAGGTACTCACCAGCGTGTGAGATGGTCCGGACTGGTCACAGTGCCAGTACCCGGCCTGGTGTGAGAGAGAGGTACTCACCAGCGTTTGAGATGGTCCGGACTGGTCACAGTGTCAGTACCTGGCCTGGTGTGGGAGAGGTACTCACCGGCGTTTGAGATGGTCCGAACTGGTCACGCCGCTTCCGGGAGGTGGCTGGGCTGCTGTGCCGTCGCTCAGTGGCGGTGTCACGTAGCGGGCCTGCCGTCACGCAGCTGCTCCGGGGCGTCACGTCACCCTCCTGCAAGTGGAGAACAGGTGAGCAGGGCAGAAGAACTGTAACTGTCGGATTAGAAACAAAAGAATCATAGTCTGCACAGGACCTTTGATTTTCGTATTGAGGGTTCGACCTGCTGGGCGCCTTGTGACGTATAAAGATGGAGCGCCCCATTCCACCAGCAATCAGGAGTCGCCTCCGGTCTTTGGTCTCCCTCCCAGTCATTGGGAATAATCATCCCTAGAATGCATGGACAGGCGGCCGCTGCGCCGTGGCCAGGCGATCTTTGTATGCTCAGGAGCTGGGCGTCAGTGCCGAGCCGACCACCACCAGTACCAGTAACAGCAGCAGCAGCAGATGACGCGGCGCCTGCCCCTGAGGCCGACCACGCCACAGCTCCGGCCCCGGCAGTGCCGAGCCGACCACCACCAGTACCAGTGCGATCAGCAGCAGCAGCTGACGCGGCGCCTGCCCCCTGAGGCCGACCACGCCACAGCTCCGGCCCCGGCAGCCTCCCAGCGGGCCCGGCGCTGCTGTGTCGACACCGCCGCGCTGCGTGTCTGGTGAGCGGTGTCGTCTGCCAGGCACGCCGCCCGGGGCGCCGTCCCATCAGAGGCCGGGGCGGGGGCGGCGGCGTCATCAGGCAGGCGGGCGGCAGTCACACGGACTCGGCACTTATAGTGGCATTAACGAAGACCAGTCGGCCCGCGGCGGCGCCCGGCCCGCACTGACCAGTCAACCCGCAGTCGACGGCTGCTGGAATCAGGCGAGATTGACCCGGATCTTGTAAGCCCCCTGTCCAAGTGAAAACACACTGAATCACCCACTTAAGATTTGGAATCCGTGATTTGTAGGATTTTATGTTTCCAGTGTCACAAGATGCCATATTTGAGCTTTTAATGAGACGTCTGGAAATGTGACCGTATTCTGGTTCCCAAAACTTCAGGTGTAGAAATGGTATTGCCGAAGCCGCCGCGATGCGCTCGCGCTACTTTCTATCGGCACATATAGCCTTAGCCGCTGACGTGCCCTAAAACTCCAATCATCATCAGCGCCGCTTTCTATCGCGTCCAATCGCCCAGTCGGCGGCGGCAGCGGACCCGGCCGGTGGGTCGGATCCGCGGGGACCCGTCTCCGTCTGTCTCTCCAGCCCCAGCGCCAGGTCCGCCCTCTCCCGCCGAGGAGCTGTCGACCTCGGAGCGGCCGGCTGACAGCCACGCTGTGCGGTACCGTGGCGCGCTGGCGATCGTACCGGCGTCCCTGCTGCTGACGGACTGGACAGCGTAATGGCGCGCGATGTGTACCATCGGCCGCCCGCCCGGTGGAACAGTCTGCGTTTGAACTCGAAGGCCGGTCACACGTGTCCATCACACACCCGCAGAAAGTGGAAAATGAACTGTCGCCGGCCGGCGCGTCTGCAGGACGCTGTAATTCGGCGTCTGTCAGATGACGGACACCGGAACGGCTGCCGGCCGCCGGGCCTGTGTCGAGCGGTGAAGCGGTGGCCGCTCCCCGGCGGCGCCGCTGCTACCCCCCCCACACACACAATGCCAACACCTGTCCTTTTCAGCCTCTTATTATACCTTTTATCCTGTATTTCATCTTTTGTATACTCCCTTAATGTGTGTGATGGCCATGGGCGGATCCAGGATTGCTTACGGGGGGGGGTGCCATCCGGACCAGGAGGCGCCACTTTGGGACGGCAAAAGCTATCAGGTTGGCGCCAAATCCTATCGTGGGGGCTGGAAGTGAAAAGCGACCTTTCAGGGGCGCTAAGGATGGGTGGGGGGTGCCTCCTGGATCCGCCTGCGGCGATGGCAGCCCTACCGGGTGCCATATGAGTGGATGTAGGTGATATATTGTGAACAGATGTCTTTTAAATCGAACGCAACACCGGCGTTTCTTTGATCAAGTCAACTATATATGAATAGAAGTTCGATATGTGTAGATGTGAAGTTGTAGTCGTACCCCTCCCCCACACCCACAAAAACAACTTCTGGCGAGGGAGCGTCGGACCGAATAGTCTGTGAGAGGTTGAATTGACGGGGTGTTAAAAGGCTTTTTGCATGTCAATTTTTGGTCGGATGGACCATTTGTGGTCCGCATCCGGACCAATGGTGCCCATCCCCCCGGCTTTTCTCGTAGCCCCCCAATAACTAAAGACCTGTTTCCCGTTTCGCAGGGGTTCGTGTGTACTTCGAAGGTGCATTGCTCTCAGCTAGGTATATTGTACAAAATAGAAATAAGTATCCAACAATGAAAATAGTACCTTTTATACTCTTGGGATTACACTATTGTGCACCTTTGAGCTTTCACTGCCAGGGGCGGACACAGGATTTTGCCAAGGGGGAGCTTCAGGGGCGGCCAGACTACCATTTGTGGACAACCTTTTGTATCGTGAAGGGCGCCTTTGTGATACTAAGGGGTATCGAAGCTGCTTTGTCTTTGCTATGCCATTTGAAACAACGCCGACTAAAAGAAAACGTTGCCAGGGAAGGGCAGAATTTCTTAAAGTGTCTCTGGTGAAACATATAGCAATGAAACAGGGCACCTCTATCTGGACTACTTCGTGAAATCGAATTCACGCAGGGGCGGCCTTTGGAGATTTTGAGGACCAGTTGCTATCTCATATAGGCACCCTGTCTGCGCAGAGTGGATAGTGATATATCCATAATATCCCACGTGAAGGCGAAACTGTTTTTGGAATTTGCACATTTGTGGGGAGGACGGAAGCAAAGTTCCTCCTGTCGATATTTTAATTTTTCACACAGATGCCGTAGGAATTTTTCATTGTTGACACACCTCATTAGGGGCACAGTAAAAAACACCGGCTAGATAATTAAATGGTAGAAGTCAACAGTTACGGCAAACATGATTTTTACCAGCCTGCTATATTGCATCGTAGCATGTCTCGTTGCAATAGACAACACAGCCACATATCGGGTGGGCGTGAGTGTGCCCGTGGGATCCTGAGTGGTGATGTAGCAAACTATGGCATTGATCGAGGCCAAATGCATGAACTAAATGAACTCGGGGCAAGCAGCTTTTACCACTCAAAGCTGAGAATAGTCTATGTTGCAGTGGGGCGCCCCAAGACTGGAAAAGGGCAGCTAATCGTGAAATAGTGGCACCTGACCACAAAGAAGAGGACACCCGGAGCTGAATGAGGGTGGTTAACATAAAAGTAGAAGGCTACAAAAGAGCAAACAATTGTGGAAAAGGGGCGCGCAACCATGCACTAGAGGGCAGTCAAAAGTGGATGAGAGCGGTCCATGTTGCAGTGCGCCACCCTAGGGCAGAAAAGGTGGTCAATTGTGGAAACGGGGCGCCTCGACCATAAAGTTGAGGGCGGCTGAAGTTGAATAAGGGCTTCCATGTTGAAGTGGGGCGCCCTAAAGCTGTAAATAGCGATGCGTGGTGGAGAGGGGGCAGCACAATTATGCTCTAGAGGGTGACCTGAAGTGGATGAGGGCGGTCCACGTTGCAGAGGCCCGCCAAGGGCTGGAAAAGGGTGGCCAATCGTGAAACCACAAAGTAGAGGGTGGGAAATATCGATGAGAGCGGTCCACGTTGAAGTGGGGAGACCAATGGCATGCCGGGAGCAGCTGATAGAGACGCCTCCCGTCGTTAGCGGTGGTCTCCGTGTCCGCCAAGTTTCTTCCCGTCCCGTCCGGTCCCATTCTCTTCCGTCCCACTCTGCTCCGTCCTGTCCGGTCCCATTCTGTCCCATCCCGTTACCCGTCCCTTGACGACGTGCACCGTCTGCCTGCAGCTGCCGTGTGCGACGGGCCGGTGAGGGTGTACCTGCGCTGTTAGATTGATGTTATGAACTGTCGCAGCTGTGGTGCCGGCCGCTCCGACAGCTCGCTGTAGCGTGGCGACAGGTTGCTGGGGGCGGCGGGCACGCGCCGGCGCCGGCGGGTACGCTGCAGGGCCGGCGTGGTGTCGGCGGCGGCCCCGCCGCTCTGGGTTAGGTGTCGCCCGACAGAGGCCGCTGCCGCTGGCGGCGATGGTGGCCTGCTTGGTAAGGGCGTCGAACATCGGGTCGTGCTGGGTGCTATGTATGCACATTACAGCCGAAACTCAGTCCTTGTAGCACCTGAGCTCGTCAAACAGGCTTCGCATTGTTAGTACTGCTTGCGTGGGACCTTTCCGGAAAAACTTCGCCTGACCGGCCCCGTGAATAGCTATGCCACGGTTAGAGAAACTCTGCCGTCAGAAAGACTGTCTCCTCGTAGACGGGAAATATTATATCCTGGCTGCGAATATATATCGGGATATATTATATAGGCGTATAGGCTTGTGGCGTAGATAAGCCGCGCTTCTAGGCCAATCTGGTATCATAGTATCCTTCCTGGAGGTCACCGGCGGCTTAGCATTGCGTAGCAGGGCCGCCTCGGCTTAGCACGCGGACTGAGATCAAAGCAGCAGCCTAGTTTTGCCTATGCATGACATCACAATGACATCAGACTACTGCATATGGTCAAGACCGGGCTGCGCAGCGCCCCGGTGCGCTGACAGGCCTCTGCCTCCGGAGTCGAATCCTCCGCCGGAACTCTGCTTCCAGAGCTAAGTCCTCCGCCGGGCCTCTGCTTCCAGAGCTGAGTCCTCCGCCGGAACTCTGCTTCCAGAGCTGAGTCCTCCGCCGGGCCTCTGCTTCCAGAGCTGAGCCCTCCGCCGGGCCTCTGCTTCCAGAGCTGAGTCCTCCGCCGGGTCTCTGCTTCCAGAGCTGAGCCCTCCGCCGGGCCTCTGCTTCCGGAGCTGAGGCCTCCGCCGGGGACGCACTGCCTCTGGCAGCGCCCCGCACGCCGTCAGCACCTTACTGCGCACTCATTACATAACGCAGCTGATCAAAGCAGGATTTGGCCATATGAATGTGCATTTTGTACCCCAGCGTCAGAAAGAGAATAGATCGCAGTAAACTCTGACCTGTTGTCTGTTTTTTTGTAGGTAGACTTAAAAGAGGATGCATCTTGGAAATAATTTCCGTCTGACATTTTCTAGAAATTTGTAGCTATTTTGACCTCAGATCCCATTCCTCATCGGAAAGGTACTGCCCCTTAAGCATATGATTTCTGGAAACCGTACGCAACTTTCGAATCATGTGAGTGGACAAAGTCCTTGAAAAGACCTGTCCCTCATTATCCATAAAGCGTAGTAGCGAGAACGAGCTCCTTCACTTCATTGGGACCCTTATGTATGAAATAAATGAGAAGCCGCTTCATTTGACGGAGCGGCCGGCACAGCTACGTCTGCCAAACCCTCACCATTAGCGCTGAGCTGTGCCGTCACCTCTCGGCCGCGTCCGTTGCTGCTCCTATGCGACATCCTCCTGCTGTCACGTGCTGGTCGGCACATCCACCCTGCCGACGTCCGCTCCACACCCGGCCCGATCTGCGACACTACTGCCGGCGCCCGGCGTGCCTGAGTACTCCGTAGTGGGCGTGCCACAGTGGCGCCATCTGAGACGGCCGCGGCCAGCTGTTCGACGTCGACGTCACAGTGTGATGTAGCCCGCTGACCCGACTACCCGAGGGCGGTGGAGATTGGTGCGGGGATGCGCCGTACATGACGACCCTGCTCTGTGTGTCATCGAAAGCTTCGAAGGCGCCAAGGTTGAGCGCCGACCTTGAGCACCGTTTGGTTTTCGGGGAATTTGGTGAGGGGAGGAGGAGGTGTCGAACTGATTGGCAGACCGGCGCTATACTCCTCAATAGTGTTTTACTAAGCTCGCGTACACAAAATAGGCGCGAAAAGCTCTGTAGGGGACTGCGCTGGCTTCAATGGCATTACAAGAAACTACTGTTAGGCGGATGCTAAATCACAAACTCGCTAAGGCCACTGAACCAACACGACCACGATGACATCTAGCCGTGATGGCTTAAGCTTTGTGGCAGCTCAATAGCGCTAGAACTGCTAGTTTTCAGGAATCGAGTGATCATCTATTGTGTCATGAACCCGTGCAGCTCCGAATGTGGAGAATGGTGAATGGTGCGGTTTTTATGTTTTTTGGAAGCTGGTTTGCAGAATGGTGCGGCTGTTTTATGTGTCTGGTCGGAAGCTCGGTTTGGGGGCCGGTGCGGCTGTTTTATGTGTCTGGTCGGAAGCTCGGTTTGGGGGACGGTGCGGCTGTTTTATCTGTCTGGTCGGAAGCTCGGTTTGGGGGACGGTGCGGCTGTTTTATGTCTGTCTGGTCGGAAGCTCGGTTTGGGCAGCTGGTGTGACCGCCTGTGGCCGCCTCTGTTGCAGTACATGTCGCCACGGTTTCCCGGAGGACCCCGACCCGGAGTACGGATGCCCGGCAACATGGGAGAGTTCAATGGGGTGAGTAGCGGATACTGGAGCGCCCGATGGCGTTCTTGTTTCTTACTGACGCCATCACCGAGTTCTAGCTGAAGGCCAGCCCACTGGGTGGTCAGCAGTAGCTGATGGGCTCAGGCACGCGTGGGTGCGGCTCAGGACCGGCCAGATTTAAGATCTCTGTATGTTTTAACAATATGATAGCGGACCTAGTCAGTTTCTTATCCCCGTGGACTGAAAGCACATGGGGGATGTGTTTGAGCACACAGACTTTATATTTTACTGTCGGATATCATTTTCACGACGAAAGATTGACCGGAAGAGATTCCATTGATGTTCAAGGACGGTGTTTGAAACACGGGTTCCACCTTCTGACGAATCTGGAACCCTGCTAGTAATTCGACAAAGGTCATGGGCGTAGACACCGGGTAGGATTTGGAGGCTACCATTGTTTATCACACAAATTTCTATCTGCCAACCGCCAAATTAGGAACTGAACGTTTGCAAATATTTAACTGGGAGTTAGCGGGGGTTGGCTAAGACATCAGAATAGCTGCGTAGTCCGGCGGGATACAGTATGATGAGGAAAACTCAGTTGAGAATAGTTTCTTGCTTCTGGATTGGTACGAAAATACAGATTGCAAGTGGGTTGCTATTTCGATATTAATCCCCGTGAAGTAATTTGGAGCTATAATAATTCTAACGTGATGCCAGTCTTCTGCCGTGGTATTTATGTTCAGATTTATGTTTGAACTTTCGTTTATCACCAATCACTTGTATGATCGCCCATTTGCATCCGAATCATACGTTTACCGGGAGCCTGTGCCAACTAGCCTATGTTCCGCGGTCCTTCAGTTCGAGTAGCCTTACATCCTCCGGTCTTGCCTTCGCCCTTCAGCATGTTTGACTTGATATAATGCTGGTATCGTATTTCGCGTAACGCCAACTATCCGTATTACCTCTGCTCTAGCAATGCCTCCACGAATTGTGGTTGGGGCGAAGATGGCCAATTGCCGGCCCCTAAACAACTATGCTTAAATAGTAAGTTCTTCATGATTGTTGTCGCTTTGATCCCACCAGCCGTCTCGTCTGGATCCGCCTGTGGGGTATCGCTCACCGCCAGACTGACACTGTGTATTGTCCTTCAGCCCCCAGGTCAGCCAATGATGCCCTCCAACATGGACCCGACCCGACCAGGTAAGCGCACAGTCTCCGGCTGCCCCGCACCCCTGCCCCGCTCCCGGTCTCCGCTCCTGCGACAGTCTGTCCCACGAGTCCGGGGCCTGACCGCCGTTATAGTCCTCTCCCGCATGTAAAGGGGAACAGAGGGCTCAGCCTCCAGGGGCTCTTATGCAGGCATTCCACGACACATCGACCTTATGTGATGCTCTGAGTTGGACGGCCACGATTTTATCACAATGGAATACAGTTACACGTTGTTTTTTAGCGGTTACTGTTAGTTTCGTGGTATAGGACGGTTTGTTTGAAAGTTCAGAGCAAAACAAAAACGTCCGTTACTTTTGGGACACCCTACGCGTAGGAAATTTGCGTATATAGATGTACAGTTCTAGGAATGTCTGCTGGAGGTGGAATGACAGCAATCAGTCTCGTGGGAATGTCCTGAATCTATAAAACGCTGATAAAGGTAGAAGGCGGTAAAATATTTAACTGCTACAACCCACCCAAACACCCACCCTTCAAACGAAACATTACGCACCGTTAAAACTGGGATACAACTGCTGCTAAAACCAAAAGACCCAAATCAATAACAGTCAAAAAGAGGCTAACATGTAAACATCTTTAAAATGCATACCTCTCAGTGGGCAGCCCAAAACGTTTGAAATCCAGAATGGGGCCAAAAGGCAGGATATAGCGGTCATGTGGAAAGGTTAAAGCGACCTTTCGGTCTCAAATTGCGGTCAGGGTAGGGGTGAGAATGGAGGTGGCGAGAGACCTGGGATAACCTATTCTTAAAGGCCCATCGGTTCAGTGCGAAAATTCAAACCACCAGACAACCCTCGTATATAAATGCACTGCGAAATCTCGTGACTGATTCAAGTTTAGTTAGTTAGGGTGGGGGACGATTTGGTACATAGATTCACTACCTAGAGGGAATACCTAATATTGGGGTTCTGGTTTTTGAAATGTGCAGATTCTGGAGCTTGTGACAAATCAGAAGGGTAGCTCAGTGGTAGTAGCTCAGTGTTGATTGCGGGTTTCTCGGGGACTTGGTGGAGACGATGAGTGGATTGTGGCACAGGATCCGTATGTAGAGATAGGTGATGGCGTGCTGGGCTAAGCTCGGAATGATTACAGCAGTACACCGCTGAGCCGGTAACACCAGTCGGCTGGGTGGGTGTGTGAGCCCGCTGCCCGGCTCCGCCCCTGCTAATGTGTGCGCTCTCCTGTCGGTAGGCGGCGACGGCGAGTATTTAGGTTGGCAAGGTAGGCCGGGCGCTGCCCGTCTCTCGGCGTGCGTGTAGTGCCGTGGATGTAGCCGTGTGCGCTCCCCGGGTAGTGGCCGGGCCGCCGGCCTGCTGGTGCTGTCCGGGGCGGCCTGCGGTGGCGGGTTGTGCGGTGAGGTGGTGGGTTCACGGGCGGCGCCCCGGCGCACCAGCAGTCACCGGTGTGCCCCAAACCCTGTCGGCCCGCCTGCGCAGTCCCCACCCCCCACCCCACCCCGGCCCGCCCCTACCTGGACGCACGCTTCAGTTCCGCTTCCAGTGCCTTCCCTACTGGCTGGCTAGCTTCTCTCAGCGGCATATGTTTCGGACTTTCGGAAACATACATCTTGTCCGTACCGTTTTGGTTCACAGACATAATTTGTTCCTGTGTACCGTACTTTACGTTTCGGGGATGGTTGCTGTGCCAACTGCGGTACTGTGCAGAACCGTGTGTAGTTGATTTACCTTGAATGATTCATAAGTACTCAGCACTGGTGCGTCCCAATATGTATTTCCAATGTCGCGTCGATTTCATTGCATTCTTTGCCATCCTAGTCGTCCTTTCTGGAAGATTGTTTGTCGTTGCATGGCGATGCAAAATTTCTGCTTCTCGCCAAACCTCTATGTACTCGTGTCGCTGGGTGAATCCAATGGATGGGAACGGACTGGGGCCTAATACCTCGCTTTTGTTGAAATTGGTGATACTATCTAGCACTTACCTCTGTGCTTTCCTATTGTACATTGACAAATGGCTTAAGTCGGTCAGTTTTTGCTAGATACGTGCCCACGGTTTCGGCGGGCCGGAAAGCGCCAGAGGAGAGCCGTGACGACCGGCCGCCGGGCGGTGTCGATGTGTTGTGATTAGTCGATGTGCTGTGCTTTGCACGCTGTATGTAGCTAACTCCTCTGCGACCGGCACCGCACCGTAGCCCGTGTCGCCGCCTAGCGAGCCGGACAGGCTCCTTACCCGTATACCTGGCGTCTCTGCTCGTACGGCGACGTAGAGCCATCTGTTGTACGCAGAGTGAACTCAAAGTGACATGCAATGCCGTTTGCTCCTGTGTTGGCGCTGTACTGACTCTGTCCTTGTTACAGGCGGTCCTCCGGGAATGGGGCCTCGGATGGTGGGTCCGCGGGGTCCGATGGGCCCAGGCATGGGTCCGATGGGTCCGGGCATGCAGGGCTACGGTCCGCCGGGGATGCGCGGCCCGCCGGGTCCGGGCCCTCCGACGCCTCTGGGGCCCGGACAGGCGCCCATGTCGATGGCCGGTCCCGGCACACCTCACAGACCCCACTGGTCGCACGGTTCCTCGGTAAGTACCGGCGCTGCTGCTAACGCCAGCTGACTGAACGTGCTGCCCCAGCTCTGGAGTTGAACTCGCAGTTCTGCCCGTCTAACTTTGACCTGACCATCGATCCTTGTCCCCTGGAACCCAGTAGAGGGGCTACAATTTAGACGGGTAATAATATACCGTACGTGTAGAGAATTCTCTATTACATATGCTAGTCTTGTGTAGCAGGTCAGAGGAAACCCTGGCGTATTGTTACCTTTGGCCTAGACCTCACCGTTTCCGGAAAAAGCTCATCTCCAGGGCGGAAACGCGGAAAACGGAATCGTATGGTGGGGATATCCCCGCATGCTTTGGGAGATTCTCAATTTGAATTCCATGGTGATATCAGTTAAGTTTTTATCGTCAATATTCCGTAGTGTACAATATTTGGTGCATTGGTGCGTCTCCGAAGCTGCATTGTATCGTTCACGATGAATGTCAGCGTGCGATAGAAAACTATATATGTGGCCATTGACCACTGATCGGTGCACCTGATGACTGTGCTGGACCGGCTGGAGTCTCTGCAGTACCGGTGCGGGCTGTGTCCCCGGTCGGCAGTGATGACGCGCCGGTGGCCCGCCACCGGTGGTGAGGCTGTGCCGCCGGTGGTGAGGCTGTGCCGCCGGTGGTGAGGCTGTGCCGCCGGTGGCGAGGCTGTGCCGCCGGTGGCGAGGCTGTGCCGCCGGTGGCCAGGCTGTGCCGCCGGTGGCCAGGCTGTGCCGCAGGCCGTCAGAGCGGCCTCGCAGTGACCCGGCGTGTCCGGTGCGACAGGTACCGCCCGGAGTACCGCCCGGACCCGGCACACCCATCCTGCCTAGTCAGGAGCACGGGCCCTCCGGCGAGACCATGTACGGCATGATGAAGCCAGGACCGGGCGGCGCTCCCGCCATGCACGGCGTAAGTGACGACGGCTTCCATTTCGAATAATGTCCCAGTTATACGCAGTGGGTCGGTGCATAGCGTCGCAGATCAGGCAAAACAGGAGCGGTGTCTGCTTCACCCCGCAAATGTTATATTTTTCCGGTCTAAAAAAACGCTATGTTGGCGTGTGGGACGTGGAATTCCGCCGTTTTACACCCACTAAACATTCCACGCATTTCCTTGGGAGCTGGGTGGGCACATATTTACACCCCTCAAAGGGACGGACCACGCCCAGGCGCCAGATAACGTTTTGAATGGCAACCAAGCAGCACTTTCTAGATCTGAATCGTGACAGAGTAATAACACTGGCCTGATGTGCGACTTGTTAAGTCCCTGAGGTTATCATAACGTCATATCACCAGCCTTACATTGAACTTTGGGCGCAATTTTATGATCTATGCTTAAAGTAAAACACAACAAATGCATATTATCGGATTTATGCAAGCAAAATGCTGATTCGTGAGTGTGCAGAATTTATCTGTCGTGAGAAGTTAAGAGGCCCCCAAGACCAAAATTATCGATTTTTGGTTTTGTGTATCATGGGAAATATCTAGAAAATATGTTTCTCATAATGTAGGTGTTGGAAAATTATAACTTTGCATTGAATTAATCCGTATTCAATTGTTGCCTGCAACATCTGGGGCTGATTAAATGATTTGAGGGATAGGAAATCACCTTTTCATTTTTCTCCAAATCTTGGAAACGATTACCATTTTTGTTGGTACCATTAGACGCATGTCTGCCTCGCTATATCACAGTGATGTAAAAATTAAACTGGTAGCCCCAAGCCAGCGGAAGTTATTTCATCTTTTTTCTTTCTGGAAAAATTTCCCCGGAGTTTTTGCCTTCATGCGGCAGTCATGGTCAGGCATGTGTGCCGGCTCAGCGCTCCGTAACTGCCAAGACTAACATTCAGGCGTGTCTCAGATACGAGCTGTTAGCCAAGCACCATCGAGCTGAACGGTGTGAGTTTGGATTATTACACCCTCACGAGTCAACGTTTCACATCAACAATAAACCCCATTGTCAAACTCGGCACCTACGTAGATTTTCGGCTCAGGCATTACGTCGAACAGTGAGGCCCCAGAGGTCAGTCAAGGTCACCCCAGGTCAGTGACACGTGCTTGTGATCACCCGAGGACTTCTGCACGAGTGCGTGCCAAGTCGAGGCCAGCACTCAGTCTCGGAGTCACATGTTGCCACATGACCCGCCCAGTTGCCGTTCCACGTGGTACGGCGACAGACTGGGATTTGACCCTTCACGGGATTTGTCAACTGCGAGTCTCCCAGATACGATTTGATCTAACAGGGTGGGCTACTGGAAGAATTTGCCAAGGAACTGTAGGCCTGAAACACACTGTTTTGGTGTGAGCATCGATAACTGGGGAACTCTCGAACTGCAGCCTCATAGGGGACATAGGCTATCACACTCCTACCGGGCGTCATGCGATCCGTCGGGTGCGTATATTGGCAAAGTCCGACTCACGTGCCGACCTCGTTTCTACTGGCCAATGTTAGTGGTGAGGGATGGCGCCGTTCCGTTGAAGACAGTTTCAACCGAATGGCACCTGCAGTCTGGCTTCACCGCGGAAAGGTCAGGGCCCAGTTTGGTCAGCAACACGAATGCCGGGGCCGCCTGGTAGCAGCGTTATTATTGTAAGGCTGTAATACATTCATCGGTGCGTCGCTGTGTAACTTCCACTCTGCTGAGGTGACCGACCGAACGCGGCCTGGACCTTTCAAAAGGGAAATGTCATGTTCTTTGTATTGACTAAAACTGGGTCCTCGGTTTTCTGCTGCGTTCATTGGTACACTTTCTATTAGTCAGCAATGAATAATATTCACTGGCACTATTAGTCGGCAATCATCAACGTAACGTTACTTCAATGGAGATAAACTAACAGCAGTAGTTGACTGAGTTAGACAACGCTTGGCCCTGGCCAACGCCGACCCTGTCTTCCTGCTACGGCGCGGTGTGTGATGGCGTCTCCCTGCTGTGTGACGGCGTCTCCCTGCTGCGTGACGGCGTCTCCCTGCTGTGTGACGCCGTTTCCCCACTGTGTGTGACGCTGTCTCCCGCCGCGGCGCGGTGTGTGACGGTGTCTCCCTGCTGCGTGACGGCATCTCCCTGCTGTGTGACGCTGTCTCCTGCTGCAGCACTGTGTGTGTGACGGCGTCTCCCTGCTGCGTGACGACGTCTCCCTGCTGTGTGACGCTGTCTCCTGCTGCGGCGCTGTGTGTGACGGCGTCTCCCTGCTGTGTGACGGTGTCTCCATGCTGTGTGACGCTGTCTCCTGCTGCAGCGCTGTGTGTGACGGCGTCTCCTGCTGCAGCGCTGTGTGTGGTGGTATCTCCCCGCTGTGTGACGGTGTCTCCATGCTGTGTGACGCCGTTTCCCCGCTGTGTGACGCTGTCTCCCGCCGCGGCGCGGTGTGTGACGCTGTCTCCCTGCTGCGTGACGGCGTCTCCTGCTGTGTGACGCTGTCTCCTGCTGCAGCGCTGTGTGTACGGTATCTCCCCACTGTGTGACGCTGTCTCCCGCCGCGACAGGAGTATCCGATGACCAGCATGGCAGACGGGCCGCATCCACCGGTACTGAACGGTGAGCTGGACGGCATGAAGAGCTCCCCGCCAACGGGCCCGGCACGCCGCGCGACGAGGCCGCCAACGGCGCGCTGCAGGACTACGGCGCCATGGCCACCTACGGTGCGCCGCAGCCGCCCGAGAACAACGTGAGTGGGGGCGAGCGGGCGTCGCCGCGGCCTGGCCGCTCACCGCGTCAGACGCCGGCGGGCTGGCAGTGGTCGCCTCCGCGCGACGCCTGGGAGTAGCGCCGACGGCAGCGCCCCTGGCGGCGAGCACAGCGCCCGCCGTCCGTCGAGCATTGTCAGTGTCGCGCCCCGGCCGGTGAACGGCGCTGCTCAGCGGCGGGTGCTGGACGTGAGCAGAAGACGGGTAGCTGGCGCGCCGGTGGATGTGGGACGGTGTCTGGGTGTAACCTCTGTGCCCGGCTGGGTGTAGGGCGTCGCGCGCTCGCTGTGAGGAGCGGACACACAGCGGTTGGCGGCTGTTTTTTTGTTGTACGAACTGTGACTGTGGCATACATACATCTATATTTATCTATATACCCTCTCAGTGGTGAAATGCCATCCAGAATCATTCAATACACACCACAGGTGCTGCTGTGACGTTTGTGGGTGGAGCAGTCAGTCGCGTGTGTCGGGCGACGGCCGAAAATAGCGCGCGAGGCCACCGCCGACGCAAGCAGAGGCGGAAATCCAATACTGCGACTTACCGAGGCCAGCTGCTCAAAGTGGCCGTCTGGATTATTTTACACCAAATGAAATATGATCCAATTCCGGGAGCGGTGTGAGTGATAGGGCCGTTTGCCCGCCCAAGTGGAGCCAGGAGTCGTTCTCAAGGACTGTAGTAACTCAAGTGGGTACGGCGCGGACGACCAAGTGGACCTGTCGGCTGTGGGCGGCCCGGTTTAATATCGGTCCGACCGTGCCACTACCAGTCATCTACCAGGACGCTCTCCAGCTGCTGTAGCACTACCTCAGTGTGAGCGGTGATGCCCCGCGGCGGCCCGGGGTGGGGCTAGAGGCTCTGAGCCGGTGATAGCCCGGCGGCGACAGATGGCGCTGCCCTGTCCCGTCACCACCTGTCCACAGGTGGCCCCACCGTGTTTGGTATGAGTCGTCGGTGGCAGAATAAATTGTACCTGTTGGCCGCTGTGAACTGGGTGTGGTTTGTGGGTGATACTCGTGCACGCGCTGCCTATGCGCAGTGGGGTAATGCCACCAGCCATACCCCATATGTATGGCTCGTGCACGCCATACCTATGGGGCAATGCGCAGCAGGCGACCCATACCGACCGAAATGTTGCACGTCGTATAGAACAAGTTATACACTGACTGACGATATTTTTCGTGCTGCGATTGACTCCAAGAACATTTAACGCCACAAAAAGTAAAGGAAAATAACCTCTGCTAGCCTTATAATTGTGCATTCCAGCTTTGAAAACCACGAACATACACAAATGTGTTCAGCTTAAGCAGTCGCCCGCGATTCAGCGATCTCTAAATGCATGCAGAGTCGACTTGGCCACGGCAGCCGGGCAGACCTGATTTGTCGGTGCCTGGGGGCCTCAGGTGGCTCTGACGGCCACTTGTCTGCCCACAGGACTCCAACGAGTCGGCGGCGATACTGAAGATCAAGGAGAGCATGCAGGAGGAGGCGAAACGTTTCGAAAAGGAGGGCGACCAGCCGGACTACGGAGGCTTTATGCAATAGCCAGGCGGGCTGGCGGCGTCCGGCGCGGGCGGGTTTCGACAGAGGGCCGGCAGCGCCGACGCCTGAGAGACCAGAGCGGCTCCGGCCCGGCACTGGCCGCACCAGGCCGGCGCACATGCCTGTCAGTGCTGCGGATCCGTCTGGTCCAAATATTTATCAGTGAAATGGAGTGACGTGATTGTTTTATTTAAATCAGTTGGATCGGATATCTCCCCCTTTTGTTACATACTTTTACGGACAGTACAATAGCGGTTCGTTTGCGATATCCAGTGACTACGATGGTGTTATATGCGACCATGTTACGTCCGTATTGGCCACTTTGTACATTTGGCAGGTCGCGTGCCCGACATGTGTTTGTATGTCTGCGAGATGTGAACGTGCGTGCGCGCGTGTGCGATATGTGAATGGACGTGACGGCGCCTGTATGTGGGTGCCAGCCATGTGAGCGATGGAACAATGCATGCTTCTACTCCGAGGACAATACCTTTCGCAGCTCATGAGCCATTTGGTGTGTTGTTTTGTGTTCATACCATTTTCATCTCAGCGCAGGCCGTCATCTGTCGCCCGTTTGTTTGCTGAGCGCGTGCGCTCGGGGCCGCGTCCCCCCGCTGTTGTACTCGTCAGTACCGCCGCCGCCGCTGCCGCGCCGCTCGGCCGACCTCACAGTGAGCTTGGTGGCACCCGCTGGACCGCGCGGGCCGTGCCAATCGCGCCATGTTGTCTGTATTGTGTTGCGCACGCGCGATAGCGTGGGCCGGCGCCGGCGCCCGTCGCGCCCGCCACCCTGTCCTGTAAATACTAGTGTGGTGTAAGTCGGCGCGCGCGGCGGCCGCCGCCTCCGGCCTGCCCACCGCCGTCCCCCTCTCCCCCTGCCCAGCCAGACCTGACCCCGTCAGACAGATGAAGTCCGGCCATCAGACAGACAGCAATCAAAATCGCCTCATTCATCGTTTGGCCGCGCCGCCCGCCCCGCGAGATTGACTTTCATTTTAATGTACAGCACAAGTCCAATATTGTTGTAAATATATTCAAAACACGGCTGGCGCGGCGTGTGATGAGATGTGTGACTGTGAGTGAGAACCCTGCGATACCGCTGATGTACGGAGGTCAGGCGGCGCCGCCGTCTCCCTGCTCCCGCTCCAGCCGCTGCTGGACGTCTCCGGGCACCTCCACCGCCGTGTAGTCGTCCAGTCCGATCTCCTCCTCCGTCCTGTCAACACACAGCGCGCAGGGGTGAGCTCCGGTCAGACGCCCATTCGGAACACGGGGTCGCGCTCGGTTGGCGTCCTGGAAACAGCGTGGACACGGAGGGGTTCAGTCACCCACGCCACACAGGGTCCAGCGCCTCAGACGGCATGGAGCCCCACACCACTAAATGGGACCGGCCGGGACACCGCTGACTGGGACCGGCCGGGACACCGCTGCGTACTGGGACCGCCGGGACACCGCTGCGCCACTAACTGGGACCACGGGCCGGGAATGACACCGGCCGAGCGGCGGGATACCAGTTGGCATCACCGTGGGATTTGCCGAGCGGGGGAACACCACTAAGTGGGACCGGTCGGCGGGGACGCCACTGACTGGGACCGGTCGGGAACCGCTGAACGCCACTAACTGGGACCGGCCGGGCACCGGGGACGCCACTGACTGGGACCGGCCGGGACACCGCTGACTACACTAACTGGGACCGGCCGGGTGGAGGGACACCACTGACTGGGACCGGCCGGGACACCGCGGACGCCACTAACTGGTACCGGCCGGGCGCCGGGACACCACTGACTGGGACCAGTCGGGCGGGGGAATGAGACCGGCCGGGCGGCGGGATACCATCACATTACCATCGGATTGGCCGAGCGGAGGGACACCACTGTGGAACCGGCCGGGTGGTGGGGGGGGGGGACACCACAGACTGGCTGGGCCGCATATGCAGACCAGGTGAATGCATGCCAGTTAACGCTCTTTACCAGGGTTCGCCACCTAATTCTGACATTCAATTCTCCCATGCTTCCACAGTTAATGCGCTATCATATAAGCAGGTGCAGGCATTTCACCGAATCATTCAAAATCCTTTCGCCCCATTAGGCTTTTTATGATTTGTCTAGTTCTCCGACATGCGAGCAATCAGGTGGATAATTTAGTGCCCGGAGGGCAGTTCTGCTGCGAGCACAATGCCCTCAGTAAAATGCATGATAGAGCAGACGGGTGCACGTTACGCTGAACCACCCCCAGCCCTGTTTCAACGCTGAAGGTGAGTCTCCGACTAAAGTCGTTGCATGGCAAACAATTTGTGTGCGTTCCTCATTTCAGTAGAAAACGCCTCACTCCCCCGCCCTCTTCCACGTGTCTGCTAAGTATGCCCTTCATATCTATTCTGCGTTTAAGTGAAGGCAATTTAACCCGCGCCCCACCGGGGGTCCGGCGCCACCTTCGCCCCACCGGGGGGCCATCGATGGCCCCCCCTCTAACTCCGAAAATATGGGCGTTAGCGCAAATCTGCAAAGTGCAATAGAAAGCTCGCGTGAATTCAGTAAGAAATTATTTCGCATGTTTTAGTGCTAAGGTCAATGGTTTGACCTCCAGAGGTCAAATTAGGTCAAGATCGGCTATTTTCACTCAAATATGCAATGATTAAGCAAACTGGGCATAACTCTTATGTCATTAGAGCTATTGAGGCCTGGTAAAGTACATTTGATAGCAAATTTCCAATACTTTTTCCGCTATGTGGAACGTAAAGACCTCCCGCCAGTGGTTTGACCGCCAGAGGTCACCTCGTGACCTAATATGACCTGAGGTCACGAAAGGTCAAAAAGTGACCTTGCCGTATATCAAATGAAAGCCAGTGACAAGACAAACACGATGGTGTTTGTTTCACCGCTCTAGCTCAATTAGGTCAAAAGTTATTGTCAAAATACTGTTTTTGACCTCTGGTGACCTTGGATGACCTTGGAAAAGTCAAAGGGCAAATATGACCCCTGGGATCCGTGTAAGGGTGTCCAAAAACGTTGTTCTGAGCAGTCTGAGTATTTGCAATCATTTTTGTGGCTTTTATATCATGAAATAGCTTTTCCCCATGCTTTTCCAATGGGAGAGGTCGCCTCGTGACCTGACCTCAGGGCACGAAATCGAAAAATCCCGGAAATACACCTTGTAGACCCTGGAGGGGTCATGAAGTGTAGGAAGTTTCAAATCGATCGACTTTGAAATGTAGCTCTTACAGAGCTCTAAAGGTGAAGTGAGGTGACCTTGGTTGACCTCGTCTGGTGACCTGACCTTGGGTGACCCGGGGTAAAAAATTTCAGGGATGATGGGAAAATGATGCAGTGAGAGGTAGAGCCCTCAACCGCGGTGCTGCGCCTCGTCGTTTTTCTGCTATCCCGGAAAAACCTTAGGGGGGCCATCGATGGCCCCCCGGTGGGGCGAGGGTTAATTATGGACTTTACGAGAGGCGTACGTGTGCATTTGCTCTTTGTGCAAGGCTGCTACAGGTCATTCCACTGTGTTGTCAGTCCGCCTTAAAGTTCAGGGTCGCCTCCAGGGCGACGAGTTCTGTTTGTATGAGGCATACGCGCTAAATAGGTGAACTTAGTAGTGAGCGAGTTTCGCATCAACAGTTGACGCGAGGTCTAGCATTAGCCTACTTGAAAGGAATTCCACTTTCGAAATTCCAAAAGGCCGTTTTAAACAAGAGAAGTCAGAAAAGCATATGAAAATCAGCTTCAAATAGCTACAAACAACTCTTGTCTTTAGATTATGAGGTCATCGATACAACAATTTTCGTCATCTGCAAAATAATAGCACTGATCACATGACCATAGACTCGCTTCGGGCTGAAGCCGAACACAGCGCACTATCGACATTCCATACTCAATGCCAATGTTTCCTCAGAAATTCAAACCCAAGTGTAATGATGGCATCGGAGTCATTACCTAGCGAGGTATCCCTCCACGCATGGGTAAAACTTCACATATGAACACGGCCCGGCCGCCACGCTAATTAAAAGCTTATCTTTCCGAATGGGTACAAAATACCTTGACGGGGTTCTCCCCATGCTAGTACCTGACCAATTTAATCACTGACTAAATATTTCAGGGACGGTTGGGGTATAAGCAAAGCTCGTGGCACCTGCAACACCAGAGACGTTAGAAATCATCAAATGGCCAGCACTTAATACGTCATAGCTCAATACGCCCAAAACTTGGGTGTGCAGGGCGCATCAATGGTGTGAGTTATGATATAAAGATAAAGGAAAATTTAATCCCAACTCGAACCACTGGTGAAGAAGTGCACCGGAAAAGGGTCAGCAGATTTCACCTCCAGGATGAAACAAACCCGATCGTGATGAACTTCCGGCATAGATTCATGCTGATCTAACAGGGACGGCGGATTCAATTTTCGAGCGGGTGTGCAAGATTTTCCGGAGGGGGCGCCTTCCTCCCCGGAGGCTTCCCTCCTCTTTTGGTTTCACAATTTTGCATCACGAGAGAAAACATAAATTATAAGCATTTTTGCGGTCAAACCGGGGTGTGTATTTGCGCAACTACTGATGCGCGACCATGTGTATCAGCGAGCCAGATCTACAACCATGCACCGTATACACAATGTAACTAGGGAGCGGTGGCCCTCCCCCCCCCACCCACCCGCAGTAGTTTACTGTTGCTTGTATGCCGAGGGAACTCTGAAATTTGATGATGATAAGAGTTTTAGGGCACTGCAGCTGCAGAGGCTATACGTGCCCGTCAGTAGGTATTGTATAACATTATCCTAAAATTGTCCGTATTGGCTAAAGTGGGCTATACAGAATGTGTGAAATCTAAGAATCTCTAACGAGTGTGTATACGACGTCGAAATATTCTTCTCTCAGGTAAGATAAAAATTTTCCAACGTCTACGAGTGCCTCATCGCCTAGGATCTGTATCAGCGGAACCGGTGGAAAGAATCGGAGCTGGCTTCGCCTCAGCTGGTCGCAGCTGTCAGAAGCAGATAAAACATGCTGCACAGTGAGGCGGCTGCCACAGTGAGGACATGTGCTAGGTGCGGTGCTGTTCAGATAATGGGCATGCGTCGCATAGCAGTGTCCAATGCAAAGCCTTGTAAAGCTCACCTCCTCCCTTCTGCTTCGCCTGCTGCTAGACTCCCAGGGTTTAATCGATGGACACATACGTTTCAGAAAACAATCTGGCTCTGCAGTCCACCTGGTCTGCCACTCGGCATCTACTAACATTTCAAACGGTGATTTCAGATCTGTAGCTGGAATTTTAAACCGGCGCAAGGGGGGGGGCAACTGGCACGCGTCTTTAGCAACCATATCAACTTGTTCATTGCCTGAAATGTCCACGTGGCTCGGTATCCAAAGGAAACACGTCGGTACCTCGGAAGGCAATTACGGTCAGAACCTTTCGAATCGTCAGTACAAGCCAGTTTTGCTGCGTGTGGTGAGACTGGAGGGCTGTCAAAGAGCTTGCTGAATCTGTTATAATAATACATCGTTCCTCAGGAGTGCGTCTGATGTGTCGTAAAACCCGCAAAATAGCGTATAGTTCCGTGGTAAAAACTGAAACAGTCACAGGCAAACTGAAGCCTTTGCTGAGTCCGTCCCCCACAAACGCACTGCCGGCGCCACTGGCACCGTTAGAACCATCGGTGTAGAACCTTGTCCGTCCTGTGTAGCTTTGCATTTTGCGTAGAGCTAAGTCTAAGAATTCTGCGGGCAGGATTGATGATTTTTGTGGCACAGTAAATCGAGGTCACACTTGACCGGTGTGAGGCGCCACGGCCTGGTTCTATACACTGTGGTCGCCTTTCGGCAATAGTTTCAAAATTAATGTCAGAGCCCTCTAACCACTGTGATACCCTCACACAAAGTGCCAGAGAGGACGAGGGCCGCGCCACTCTGAGAGGAGCTGTCAGTGTATTGTCAAAAATCCATTTGTAGGTTGGGTGGGACGGATATTGTCGGATTTTGCTGCAGTATGTGATGGCCAGTCGCTTACGTCTCAGGTCTAGTGGTGGTTCGTTCGCGTCTTCAAGACTGGCTCTGCGGGAGGTACGGAAGCTCCTGTGGCTATCCTCACACAAGCATGGTGAACGGCGTCCAGTGACTGTTTAACGCTGTTTAGGGCACTGTCATAAGCAGCCGAGCCGTAATCTAATACAGATCTGATGAGAGCGCGATACAATCGGAGGAGTGATACTCTGTCAGCACCGTAAGACGTACGGGAAATCATCTTCAGAACATTCATACGTTTAGAGCATTTGTCTCGTAGCAGTGATATATGAGGGGCATATGTGAGGCGTTTATCTAGTGTCATAGCTAAGAACTTAGCCTGTTGAACAACCGGTATCATCCTGCCATACAAACGGAGATTAACATCAGGACACGATCTACGTCGACCGAAGTGCATGCATACAGTTTTATCTGTCGAGAATCTAAAATCGTTGGTCAAACACCACGCAGATAACTGGTCCATGCATATCTAGAGCTGTCTCTGAGCTGATATCGAGGTAGAGGTGCTCAGCCACACCGCGAAGTCATCGACAAACAGTGATTTTTTCTACTATGGGAGGCAGAACACTGCATATGTCATTAATTAGGATCCCAAACAAGGTCACACTTAAAACGCCACCTTGGGCTACTCCGCTCTCCTGACAGTATTCCTCTGAGAGGCAGTTACCGACCCTCATTCTGAAGTTTTGGCTCTTCATAAAATTGTCGATAAAGAAGCCCATGTGGCCCTTGATACCTTGGCACCAGGCTGTATCATACGCCTTCTCTATGTAAAAAACAATGCAAACACATGCTGCTTTAATGTGCAAGAGCGGCGTACTGATGAGTCCAGAGATACTAGGTGGTCGGTGGTTGAACGCCCCCCACGGAAGCCGCACTGAGTGTTAGAGAAAAATCCAGTGGTTTCCAAGTACCATACAAGTCGTGAGTTCACCATACGTTCCAAAAGTTTGCAGACGCACGATGTAAGTGAGATGGGTCGGTAATGTAACGGGTCCCTACCAGACCCCGTTCAAGTTATTTGGCAACATTGCGTCATCAGGGCTGGACGGGTACAACGGTTACTATGCAGGGCATTGGAGAAATTACACTTTTTCGAAGCTCTAAATAACCTGTTTTAGAACTGTATCAACAAAATTAATATGGTTGAACAGAAAGCTGAATATTTTTATTTGTGAAACCATCAGGCGTTTTGCAGAAACTCCAGCGAACAATATTATTTTTACAAATGTTCTAGAGCGTGTCAAAATCATTGCAGCTTCAGAACCAACAGCTGTTTACGATAAGACTGATCTCGATTTTGATTGGCTGTTGATTGCTGACCTTTGATTGGCTGTTGATTGCCATGACAACTCCAGAATACAATAAACACCGGTGATTTCTTGAGCAAATGTCTCTCGGCTGTTAATTTATAAATGTCTCTCGGCTCTTGGACAACATTTATAAAAAATAAAAATAAAAGCGGACGGATTATAACGAGGTTGCAGGTAATATTTTGACGTTAATGTTATTGTACTTCTCTTTATCCATGCAGATGGGCATGATTAGAAATTTCAGCGAGTTTTCGTAACATCAAGCTTCAGGTATTGGACTCCAATGGTCGCGTGTGCTACAGGTTCATCCTTCTCGACGATTCTGCATTTCTTTAGTAAGCAGTCACATACGCGGATCCAGGATTACCGATCGGGGGGGGCACCGTCCCGGGGGGCGCCATCCGGACCGGGGGCGCCACTTTTGACCGGAAAACCTCTCAGATGGGCGCAAAATCCTATCGGTGGGCGACGATTTGGGGGGGCATCCTGGGGGGAAGCGACCTTTCAGGGGGCGCCGTGATCATTTCAGGGGAGCACCAAGAGGGTCGATCGGGGGGAGGCACGTGCCCCCTTGCCCCCTTGGATCCGCCTATGAGCAGTCACATGATCAGCGTGTGGGTGCTGATAATATGAATTAACGCGATGGAAGGTATCAAATTAGTGATTGAGATGCTAGAGATTGCTGATATTTGCATTTTGTTGCTGATTTATCTGTGTCGGTATATTTGTCAATATCACTGTTCATGGCTGCATAAATTCAAGTGGGCCTGAGTTGATCAAATAAATGCCCTTTCAACAATTTTTTTGTAGTGTTTTGATTTTTTCATTAGATTCACGTAAAATACACCGCCCGCCGTTGAGATCAAGGTTACTGTTAAATGGGTGAAGGAAGTTGATTTCGATTTATACTAGACTGCTGCCAAATACACCCAAACTTGGTATGTTCCAGCTGATTCTCCCAAAAACTTGGTAGACTCTCCTAGAAATTAGTAGAAAAGGGTGGTGACGTCATCAGGGGAGAACTAGATTTAGTAGGAAACTTGGCTGTACCCGTAGTTAAAGTAGCCTGGGTCGCTACCATCCTTGTCGGGTTTTAAAACCGGGATGATTGTGGCATCTCCCCACGCATCGGGAAAATCGTGTGTAATCCACACCGAATTTAAGAAAGCCAGAAGACCAGTGGCGGACCTTTCGCCAAGATTTTTTAGCATGTCGATGTGGATGCCGTCGGGACCTGCCGCAGTACTCTTCGCTCGTGAAAGCGCCCATTGTAGTTCTATCATTGTAAAAGGTTCGTTGAAAAAATGTTCGTCAGCGACCTAAAATTCACAGGGATACACTCCTTGTGGCGTTTATGTCGAACAAACCTTGGATCGGTATATCCTAACCGCCAACGATCAGCCCAAGCTCTTCCAAAAGCGTTAGCCACCTCCGTAGGGTTCGTTATGGTACCGCCTGGAACCGATAGCACTGGCAGGGATATTGCCGAGCTGCGGCCGGAGAGTCGGTGTATTTGTCGCCAGCTCGTTGTCAGAGGAGTAAGCCTATTTATTGCATTGATGTATGTGCTCCATAATGTTCGCTTTGCATCTCTAGCTGTGCGTCTCGCCACGGCCTTAGGGCGTCGAAACTGTATTAAATTAGCTGTCGTCGGCTGTCTGGAGAAAATCTTACAACGGAGCCGTCGCTCTTTAATGGATCGTTTACAATCCGCCGTCCACCACGGGACGGGTGCGAAAACTCTGGAATTTGCCGAAGTTTCAAGCTTGCACATTGCAAAAGTACAGCAGGTACAATGCGTGGTTGAATGCGAGTTTTCCTGCTGTGTTAATTAGGTGTGGAAGCACTTTTCATCAGCTCCTTTGTTTGAGTTAATGCAAGTATGGGTGTTCTAAAATACTGGGCTCCGGCCTGCACCATAAAAAAGTACAGCAGTGGAGTCCTACTCTTTAACATGACGTTTTCAGAGTGTGAGGGGCTATGTTTTATACCACTAAATGTCGTGCAACCAGATGAAAAGGAAGGGTTCCTTCAGGGTTTAGGGCCCTGGTGCCATTTATTCTGGATTACAAGTAGTGCAGAAATTCAACACGGGGCTTAGAGTAAAATGGAACATGCCAGTAAACGTTTATCGAGACGCTCTACCAAACTGCTAATGTAGTTGAAAGCCCATCGTAAAAGTGGAACACTTCCTTAAATGCATCCCGAACAGAAAAGTTATCGGTTAAAAGTGGAACTTATGTTCAACGACGTGGTCTTCTTAGTATTTGGGCAATGGGAAAGTGCGTTCGCCCCTACATTACGCGAGACAATTACAAGTGGAGATTGAAACGCCGCGGAAATTCAGCGTCTTGCTAAACGTCAGGGGGCACATATTTACACTGAAACTATTAGCTCCGACGCGATATCAACTGAGGGGTCTCACACCAGCCTTACGCCATTGTTAAACCACATTTAACAGATACCGAACAGGAGGGGGTCGATAAAAATGTGTAAAAAATGCAGATGAAAACACATCGCATATGGAAACGGAAATTCACGGAAAATCAAGGACAAATTATATAAAACATGTTCCAGCGGGCATAACATATTAACAATGTTCCGCTACAGGGTCCCAGCAGAGCAGAAGTTTGGGGAGCGATGGAAGTTGTCTCTTTGAGAAAGTAGGGCCGTGCTGCCGTGGGAGGAGATAACTTTCTCAGCTCCCAAAGTCGTAGTCCTGCTTGTGCCCGCCAACACTTGGCATTTAATTGAGAGGTTGCAGTAAAGGTTGCACTTGCACGTTCAGCGACGGCTGAAATCAGCGAGCTTTACGAGCCTGTGCCTTCGCATATATGCATTTGTATCGTCTTTACGAGCATTTCTTTGAAACGATGCATTTTTATCGGCTTTACGAGCAGGAATATTTTAACAAACGAACATCTAAACGATATATTTTACAAAGCCAACTATGGGCTCAATATAAATGTTTTTTTCGAGATAATTCAAGCGTTTTACGAGGTCTTATTTAATATGCGTTCTTTGAATGACTATGATGTCCAACAACGCATATCGTAAAAAGATATACAATCGAAAGCTAAATTTAGAACGAAGCTATTCCGAACGATTTGGGGAAAACCCGTTAAAATGTTACGTTGAAGCCCCGAATCAGGCCCTAAATCCCAGGGAAGGTGTCAGTGAGTGCAGAGGGCCGAGTCCTGCTGTTGACGGAGCCGGACTGGGCCCGTACCTGCATCAGCCGGAGACTGGGCTGTAACGGAGGCAGCGTACAGCGCACCGCAGGACAGAGGCGCCTCGTCGGTCCAAGAGCGTGACCAACATCATCACAAACATCAGCCTAACAGAAGTCGGCATCCGAATTTGGAGCGATGATCAGAAACTATTCTATCCACTGGCATATACAGCGGGTGCGTTCGCTAAAACTTATCAAATGGATCCTTTGGGGAGGTGGAACGTAAATGTAACATCCTGCCCCACCTACGCCGGATCGCCGCGCCCAGTGGAAGGGATAGGCCGCCCACCCCCGCGTTTTTTTACGTACCTATCTTAAGGTAGAGTCTTTTAGAACTGCCAGGCTCTGCAAGTCTCCGTACAAATCAATAGCTCACCTTTTGGGGGCAGATTATTTGTAATTTTTTTACATGAAATGTCCACCGGGTTTAGTTCATAGCATGTGTCCACTACCAAAACAATAAACTGGGCACGCATGGTTAAAATTCCCCTCTAACGAAATCATCCACACCTTTCCCTGCCTGAGTTAACATATCACGGTACCCCTCCGCAGTGGTGCTTTGGTACCCCTTCATCTATCACCCAACCGCAATCATCTGAATGTCCCCAAACAATAAAAAATAATATACATTTAAGTCCCTACAATTATGTTTTAAAAGCGAATAAGACAGTCCACCACAAGCTTTCCGTCTCTGGGCTGGAGCCTGTTTTCCGCCCCCTTTGAACAAGAAGAGGGAGACAGAATTGGGTCCTTATTCCGTCCACGTCAGTTTGATACACTGCACCGGTAGAAGTGCAGCGCAGCTACTTTTGCTACAGATTCACCGACGCGCAGAGGCGTCCACCAGCGCTTATCCCTGGAGCTTTCCACCCGCCCGCGGCTCGTATGGGCCCCGTCCAGCAGCAGCCGGCTGAGAACTGCACTGCGGTGATAACGGCAACAGCCACACCGCTTCCAAGAAACAATAACAAAGTTTCCGTCGCCCTCTTCACGTCGAGTTTCGGCGCCGAGCTGAGCTTTCTAGCAGCTCGACGAGGTCCGAGGCCTCCCCAGCCGGCTGCAGCGGAGTGGCAAATGAGGAGGTTCAAGTTTGAACAGACTCCCATTCAGCCCCGGTGTGCCGGGCAGAGCGCCTCTCTCCGAGAAACGGGCAACTGCGCCGTGTACATTGTGTGAGTGCAGTGGAAATGCCTAAAAATTCAACGCGTCAAGGAAGCAAATCTATCTAAAACAAAAGTCTTGGTAAGATAACATGAGATAACGCAAAAGTCCTCAAACGGACCCGCCCCTCAGCTCCACCTGGGTCCGCCTGCTGGCACTCGACTGCAGGGGCGCCCACCTCAGCCCGCAGGGGGGTGCCAGGCTCCCCGGGGATCAGGTAGAGGTAGTCAGGCTTATCGCCCGTCGTACAGACTGGGAGGCTATTGGTATTCCTGACTATACTGTCCCGTGCCTGTACCACCCCATTGGCAAAATGGTAGTTCTGACATTTACAAAAAATATACATATATATATTTTTTGTGGTTTGGCAGGATATTTTCATTTTCGCACTGACCATTGAATAATAAGGCACTTTTTTGCTTTTGCGATCTTCTTGTTGATATTTTCGATCTACCGGATTATCTTTTTCGTTTCCGTGTTTTTCGTTTTATGTATATATATATATATATATATATATATATATATATATATATATATATATATATATATTTATCTATAGAAAATGCAACATCCTCAATCCCACCGGCTTTCTTTTTCCCTGATTCAGGATTTAACAGTTTTCGCTCCTGGCAAATGCTTACATCCGATACCCTGTGGAGCACAGCAATCGCAAATTGACACTTACGTAGGTACACGCTGCAGTTAGTGTTTTATCTCGCACTAAAAACAGCGAACTCAGTAATAATAGTATACATGTTCCGCGCAATGAAAAGTGTACTATGAACCGTGTCATGTAACGAAGTGTGATATATTTTTCAAGAGACGTGTAGCGATTATAAAAATGTACTGCGATGACCTTTCCCGAACGGCTCGATCTGATTTTATATCGATGTAATCGTTAACTGTTTGATTTTATGTGAGTCATGTGTGTATGTATGCTTTTAATAATGAATTTATTAGATAATCCGAAACGTTAAGCAATAATATATCCACTACAAATGCCCCTAGGAAATCTTATATTTGACCTAAACACGAAAACGAAAAAGATAATCCGGTCGATCGAAAATATTAACAAGAAGATCGCAAATAAATAAATAAATAAATAAATATATATATATATATATATATATATATATATATATATATATATATATATTGGCACTGACCGTTGAATAATAAGGCACTTCTTGCTTTTGCGATCTTCCCGTTGATGTTTTCGATCGACCGGATTATCTTTTTCGTTTTCGTGTTGAGGTCAATATATATAAATGTTGCATTTTGTATAGATAAATATATATGTATATATATATATATATATATATATATATATATATATATATATATATATATTTATCTATACAAAATGCAACATCATATATATATATATATATATATATATATATATATATATATACATATATATTTATCTATACCAAATGCAGCATCCTCAATCCCACCGGCTTTCTTTTTCCCTGATTCAGGATTAAACAGTTTTTGCACCTGGAAAATGCTTACATCCGATACGCTTTTTATGATACGTTTTTTATAAGCGGCTAGCCACCTAAACACATCCCACCATTTCATCACCCGACGCTATCAGCTCTTCACCGAGCCACCTCTGAACAGCTCACCTCACCATCCTCATGCAGTCTCCGAGACCGACTTCTCACTTACAGCCCCACTCGCCCCTAACACCACACCACCACAAGCCACTTACTTGATGAGGATGTTGACGAGGTCCTCGCAGAGCAGGAGCGCCTCCGGGTCGCTCTCCCACTTGTGGTACTCGCGGAGGACCAGGTAGGCGCCTTTGGCCCGGACCACCTCCCTGCCGGCCCGCGTGGCACACAGCTGCCGGGACGCACCGGGGAGGCCGTTAGCGAGTCGGGGTACAGCCGTGTCCAGCCGGCAACGGGAGGACACCGTCCCGGCCAATCACACAACACGCCAGGTCAGAGCATACGCAGAGGCACAGGACAATCCGTCAGCCGACAGCCGCGCCAATCAGCGGAAACCTGCTGAGGACGGGTGTTGGCGAGCGTCGGACAGGAACTTTGCACCGAGAACGGAACACCACACTGCTGTCACGGAACCCGACCGCGCCAGTCATCACCACGGCTCTCTGATTAACACCAGGCGACAGGTGCGGCGCACACAAAGGAAAACGCCGAACTCAAGAAATTCGACCTCCCTTGTCCCACTGGTACAGCGCACTATAAACGGAATACGACAGCCCAAGTCCTTGTCAAACAGCACACTGAGAACGGAATGCGACAGACCCGTGTTAGATTGGTGCGCTGAGCCAAAGACGGCAGACGATTTCCTGTTGCAGGTTGGAGCGGGACGCCTCCGAGACTCCACAATAGCACTTGCTTCGACAATCTAATAAACTGCCGTAAGATATCATTACCAGTAGTTATTAATGATGAGTCTATGACAAATATGAGGCAAGTGGTGTAAGTGTAAGGGCCAATATAATGTCCTCAATAGGCACAAACGGGAACATAATTTCCAGCGAGGATAGCTATTGCGTCGGACAGCCATATTCTCACCTCGAGAGCCCTGAGAAATTCACAGCCGTTCATTCGCAGTCTGCATTTTAATAAATGGGAAGCTAGGAATACAATTTCCAAACACAATGTGAAACTAAAATCCTTCACCAGAAAACGCTGTGGTAAGGAACAAGAAGGGCTTGAGAGGCGTCTCACAGCGAGCCGACTGTCCCACACACCGTCTCCGCACGGCGTCAACCATCACTGCCGACACTGGACGGCCGGGCCGGCGACAGTAGCTCAGAGTCGACGCAATCAAGCCGGTGCCAGCCCGCACAAATCGATACCGCGCGAGCACGGCGCGCCATTAAAACCGGCCGCCGCTAATTCCGGCTGCAGACGCACTCGCAGCCCACGCGCCGCAGTCGCGCGCTCCGAGCTGTTACCCGCCAGTTTCCATGGCAACTTTTGCGGGGCCGCAGCGCCGGTAATGGGCCTGATTGATTGTAGCTGAGTGTTAAAGGCAGTGTCCCACTTTTTATAATGGGTTTTGGACTGAGATAGCAGTTTTGTAGAGCGTATTGAGAAACCATTATTGGTATATTTAATTTCACCCAAAGCTCTCCGTATACAATTTCAGCCAGCTTTTAAAGCTCAAAGTAAAGGGGCTTATTGACTTATTTCAAACCCTGAAGGAATACCTTCCATATGGTTGCAGTAATCTGATTGGTCGTCAGCCCTACGCCTCGCCCACTCGCTGAAAAATACCAAGCTAGCGAGTGAACCAGCATGCAACTGCCTGTCGACCAAAAACTTCAGGCTAGTAGACGTGCATTGCCGAGCGTCATTAGGCCGAAATTAGCCCAATGGCCGCAAAACACATCACATCCTCCCTCCTCCGTACTTGGCAAAACAAGTATTAATTGTTTTTGTCGAAATGAAACTCTGAAATTGTTTCTTTACATTAAATATATGCATAATCTTTCCACCACTGAATAAACTCGGCTGCCGTAACGACATCTGTCGTTCAGGTTTTTACACTAGTGCTTCTTGTACTGCATACGACTTTTGCCATGCGGAAACGCTCTGAATGGACCTTTATAGCGAATATATGATCAATGTTTGGGATTTCACTGATTACTACAAGTGTTATTTTGATGACATCACATATTGTTAGAAAAGAGGATATACCTTTTATTTTCAGAGCATGAAAGTGGGGAAAATGTTGTTTCCTGGTTTTCAGACCTCTATTGTTCTTTTTAAGATGTTGACAAAGTGATCTATTCCCTTTGAGGCAACAGAAAAAGGCGCGGCGGCAGTCCGGCGCAGGCCGCCGCGCGTGATTCTGGCGCGCTAATGAAAGCGGCTGACACGGCCGGCGGCGGCAGCGGCGACGGCGAGATTCAACGATCCTGTGTACTGCCGCCTTCAAAGGATGGCGGAATCGCTCTGCTAATGATACACCGGCTCCGGGCTGCACAATTTCCGCACGTGATTCCCGCAGCTCGTTACTCTGGCTTCCATTCAGCTTTTGGCCGGGATCAAAACTAACAGGAGGCGTCATTGCTGCACCTCCCGGTGTCCCTGGAAGCAAATTACGATGAATTTTATCCATATAACGATCCTCCGCGGCCCCGCGGGAAGCCATTCATGGCTCTGGAGAGCTCCACACGGGCATCAATCCAGGACAGCACTTCACTACAAACATTTCACCACAAACATTTCTCTGCTTACGTTGCCGTGAGCCTTGGAACTAACCAAGCAAATGGTCTAGATCAATCAACACGAACAGAAGCATACAAAATTAGACGATGTTTGCGCGCCTGACCATCATTTTCTTGATTGTCCGTCAGCATACGAGGCCCCAACGGCCTCCTAACTAGCAATTACCTTTCTGGAGTGCAGGAGTGACGAATAGAGCGCACATGCATCACTCGTTTCAGTGGAATAACAGTCAACGCCAGGGTTTTCCAGAACACAAGTACTAAACTACCCTTCAGGATCAACACGAACGTAGATAAATTAAGATGGCAGTCAGCGAAAGAAAATTTCTACGAAAAATGGTATTTGAGCGCTGAAATAAAATCAGTCCTAGCACTCACCAGCCCCAGAGCTGCGGTTTTATTACCTCAGTGTGGATCGCAGACGTGTTGCGCTTATTTACAACTGACTGTGTATCTATAATAGGCTAGGGTGATCTACTTTGGCGGTTTCCACATTTCGTATGGTAGTCTTCCCCATCCGCATAGTCTTCCCAAGATAATTCAAGCAAGCTATCTTGGGTCTGCAAGGTCAAAACATTATATAATCGACATTCCTTTTGAAAGTGGCGCAACATTTTGACGACGTGCATATTAGGTATTTGATAAATCGTTGGGCACCTCCTTATCGACTACACACCCACCGGAGACTGATGTGACGCTGGGACCTCCTTCACCTACGATACGACTTCTGGAAGCTAGTAAACGATATGTGAAGACGCCAAAATAAGAGCTGTTTAAAATAAACCGCCGAAACAACCGCTAATCTTGACAATTAAAAAAACCTGATTGAGCATGATCCAATGCAATTAGACATCACTGGACCGGACTGATTTTGAAAAGCGTTGTACTTTTCCCAGCTTTAAGCACTGAGCTCAAGTTCAGCAGGCCATTAGCGATATTTTGACCAGCAGACCCCAGTTCACCGAGCACGGACGTTCGGCCCAGCAGTCCGCACGCCAAGGTTTCATATCACTGAAAGCTTGTCATGGTTATCTAATGGTTCCATCGATCAAGATATCAATATTGCTGCTGGCTTACCCGTCCCCCCTCCACCCGCCCCGACAATCGCGCTCCACCAAACCCCGTCAGAGCCGACATTTCTGAAATGTTCGTACCTGAGTGAGCGCCTCCAGCAGCATCTTCCTGATGTCGACGTCTGGCTCCCGGGCTTTGTCGTCATCCATGTACTGCAAGTCAGCCGCCAACTTCTCGTTGTCCTCGTCGTCGAACTGTTCCGGCCCGGTGAGCGGCAGCAGCAGCCGCGGCGCCAGGTCCACCTCCTCCCCCAGCAGCCAACCGTGGCTGGCTGTGTCGAAACAACAGTTCTTGATGGCGCCCACCACGCCGCCGCGCCGCACTAGCGACTCCTGATACTCGGTGAACGGCAACAGGCGCTGAAACACCACCCGCCGCCGGTCCAACAGGTACCTGCCGACGTCAGCACAGACGTCACACCACCCGCCGCCGGTCCAACAGGTACCTGCCGACGTCAGCACAGACGTCACATCACCCCGCCGGTCCAACAGGTACCTGTCAACGTCAGCACAGACGTCACAGCGGTCCAACAGGTACCTGCCGACGTCAGCACAGACGTCAGCATCACCCGCCGCCGGTCCAACAGCATGTGGCAGGTAACGGTGCACAGTCAGGGTAACTGAGCAAGGCTGCTGAAAGTATACCATGGGAGATGGTGGACCAAAAATACTGACAATGTGCGGTTACTGGGCAGTAAATTCGTTCACATTACAGGCAGCTGGGGGGAGCATAGTGGGAATTACACTCACTGTCTCGCCACAAGAAGCTGGGGGCAGTACACTCACTGTCTCGCCACAAGAAGCTGGGTGCAGTACACTCACTGTCTCGCACCAGGCAGCTGGGTGCAGTACACTCACTGTCTTGCCTCGGGCAGCTGGGTGAGGTTGCTGAGCAGTACACTCACTGTCTCGCCTCGGGCAGCTGGGTGCAGTACAATCACTGTCTCGCCACAAGAAGCTGGGTGCAGTACGCTCACTGTCTCGCCACAAGAAGCTGGGAGCAGTACACTCACTGTTTCGCCACTGTCAGCTGGGAACATTACACTCACTGTCTCGCCTCGGGCAGCTGGGAGCATTACACTCACTGCCTCGCCTCGGGCAGCTGGGAGCATTACACTCACTGTCTCGCCTCGGGCAGCTGGGAGCAGTACACTCACTGTCTCGCCTCGGGCAGCTGGGTGCAGTACACTCACTGTTTCGCCTCGGGCAGCTGGGAGCAGTACACTCACTGTCTCGCCTCGGGCAGCTAGGGAGCAGTACACTCACTGTCTCGCCTCGGGCAGCTGGGTGAGGTTGCTAAGCAGTACACTCACTGTCTCGCCTCGGGCATTTAGGAGCAGTATACTCACTGTCTCGCCTCGGGCAGCGTGGGCAGTATACTCACTGTCTCGCCCCAGTCAGTTGGGTGCAGTACACTCACTGTCTCGCCTCGGGCAGCTGGGAGCAGTACACTCACTGTCTCGCCCCAGTCAGCTGGGTGCAGTGCACTCACTGTTCGCCTCTGGCAGCTGGGAGCATTACACTCACTGTCTCGCCTCGGGCAGCGTGGGCAGCATACTCACTGTCTCGCCCCAGTCAGTTGGGTGCAGTACACTCACTGTCTCGCCTCGGGCAGCTGGTAGCATTACACTCAGTGTTTCGCCTCGGGCAGCTGGGAGCAGTACACTCACTGTCTCCCTCGGGCAGCTGGGTGCAGTGCACTCACTGTCTCCCTCGGGCAGCTGGGTGCAGTACACTCACTGTCTCGCCTCGGGCAGCTGGGAGCAGTATACTCACTGTCTCGCCTCGGGCAGCTGGGTGAGGTTGCTGAGCAGTACACTCACTGTCTCGCCTCGGGCAGCTGGGTGAGGTTGCTGAGCAGTACACTCACTGTCTCGCCTCGGGCAGCTGGGTGAGGTTGCTGAGCAGCGGTCCCAGGTAGTGCAGCTGGCCACCGGCCGTGTTGTAGCCAATCTGACAGAGCGCGCGCACCAGCCGCTCGACGGTGACGTCACTGGCCAGCAGGCGGCGCCACAGCTCCCGGCAGCCGGCAGGCGTCCGGCTCAGGTTCGACAGCGTCATACAGCACGGGTCCGCCAGCCGACTCTCCGGCTGCGACAAAGGGTACGACGTCATACAGCGGCACAGTGTGACGTCATACAGCACGGGTCCGCCAGCCGACTGTCCGGCTGCGACAAAGGGTAAGGTCACACAGCGGCACTGTGTGACGTCATATAGCACGGGTCCGCCAGCCGACTCTCCGGCTGCGACAAAGGGTGACGTCATACAGCACGGGTCCGCCAGCCGACTCTCCGGCTGCGACAAAGGGTGACGTCATACAGCGGCACTGTGTGACGTCATATAGCACGGGTCCGCCAGCCGACTATAAGGCCACGCCATAGTTGTGACATCATGCGGTGGTATGGTGTGAAACACAACGCTATGGTGTGACAAACAATAAAGTGTGATGTTAACAATGGCTTGGCAATGCAACAATACACTGAGAATGACACTGGCACAAAAAGGCAAAGAGGGTAGTGGGTATGAAAAACGAACAAACCCATTGAGGTGAAGCCAATGACAAATTAGTAGCCATGCGTCTCAACCTCGCCGTCCCTAGATAGTGGCACTTCACTCGGCAAGAGCACAATGATCTCAGGCCTGCCTCAAATCGAAAAAAGATGGTACAGCACATTGGTTTCCGAGAAAGTGTTAAATTTTCATAACGAACGCAACAGCCACACAGACAAATTCAATAATATCAGTGTTATCCAACGAATATCAGAAGTAGTTTCCGAACACCAAAACCACGCAGGTACACCCAGACAGAGCAGCGGCGGCATGGACAGACCTGTACGGCATGGGTGAACAGCAGGGCGGCGATATCCGGCCCAGGCGCCGACAGTAGCGAGGACGTGGCCGCGGCGAACCCGGAGAGGTTGAGCAGCGCCAGACAGGCGTCATGTCCGGCCGGCGACGCGTCCTCCGCCACCAGCGTCTTCAGACAGGACAGCACCTCCGGGCTGGAGGCCAGCTGCTGGCGGCCCGCCTCCGAGCCGGTCAGACCTGAGCATTGGAGGCCGGTCAGCACGGACACACGGTGTTCTCGGCAGGGACTGGTCAGTCAGCACGGACACACGGTGTTCTCGGTAGGGACTGGCCAGTCAGCACGGACACACGGTGTTCTCGGCAGGGACTGGCCAGTCAGCACGGACACACGGTGTTCTCGGCAGGGACTGGCCAGTCAGCACGGACACACGGTGAATGGTGTTCTCGGTAGGTACTGGCCAGTCAGCACGGACACACGGTATTCTCGGCAGGGACTGGCCAGTCAGCACGGACACACAGTGTTCTCGGTAGGGACTGGCCAGTCAGCACGGACGCACGGTGAATGGTGTTCTCGGCAGGGACTGGCCAGTCAGAGCGGACACACGGTGTTCTCGGCAGGGACTGGCCAGTCAGCACGGACACATGGTGTTCTCAGTAGGGACTGGCCAGTCAGCACGAACACACAGTGTTCTCGACAGGGACTGGCCAGTCAGCACGGACACACGGTGTTCTCGGCAGGGACTGGCCAGTCAGCACGGACACACGGTGTTCTCGGCAGGGACTGGCCAGTCAGCACGGACACACGGTGAATGGTGTTCTCGGTAGGGACTGGCCAGTCAGCACGGACACACGGTGTTCTCGGCAGGGACTGGCCAGTCAGCACGGACACACGGTGTTCTCGGTAGGGACTGGCCAGTCAGCACGGACACACGGTGTTCTCGGCAGGGACTGGCCAGTCAGCACGGACACACGGTGTTTTCGGCAGGGACTGGCCAGTCAGCACGGACACACGGTGAATGGTGCTCTCGGCAGGGACCGGCCAGTCAGCACGGACACACGGTGTTCTCGGTAGGGACTGGCCAGTCAGCACGGACACACGGTGTTCTCGGTAGGGACTGGCCAGTCAGCACGGACACACGGTGTTCTCGGCAGGGACTGGCCAGTCAGCACGGACACACAGTGTTCTCGGCAGGGACTGGCCAGTCAGCACGGACACACGGTGAATGGTGTTCTCGGCAGGGACCGGCCAGTCAGAGCGGACACACGGTGTTCTCGGTAGGGACTGGCCAGTCAGCACGAACACACAGTGTTCTCGACAGGGACTGGCCAGTCAGCACGGACACACGGTGTTCTCGGCAGGGACTGGCCAGTCAGCACGGACACACGGTGTTCTCGGCAGGGACTGGCCAGTCAGCACGGACACACGGTGTTTTCGGCAGGGACTGGCCAGTCAGCACGGACGCACGGTGAATGGTGTTCTCGGCAGGGACCGGCCAGTCAGAGCGGACACACGGTGTTCTCGGTAGGGACTGGCCAGTCAGCACGAACACACAGTGTTCTCGACAGGGACTGGCCAGTCAGCACGGACACACGGTGTTCTCGGCAGGGACTGGCCAGTCAGCACGGACACACGGTGTTCTCGGCAGGGACTGGCCAGTCAGCACGGACACACGGTATTCTCGGCAGGGACTGGCCAGTCAGCACGGACACACGGTGTTTTCTGCAGGGACTGGCCAGTCAGCACGGACGCACGGTGAATGGTGTTCTCGGCAGGGACCGGCCAGTCAGAGCGGACACACGGTGTTCTCGGTAGGACTGGCCAGTCAGCACGAACACACAGTGTTCTCGACAGGGACTGGCCAGTCAGCACGGACACACGGTGTTCTCGGCAGGGACTGGCCAGTCAGCACGGACACACAGTGTTCTCGACAGGGACTGGCCAGTCAGCACGGACACACGGTGTTCTCGGCAGGGACTGGCCAGTCAGCACGGACACGGTGTTTTCGGCAGGGACTGGCCAGTCAGCACGGACACACGGTGTTCTCGGCAGTGACTGGCCAGTCAGCACGGACACACGGTGACCGGTGTTCTCGGTAGGGACTGGCCAGTCAGCACGGACACACCGTGTTCTCGACAGGGACTGGCCAGTCAGCACGAACACACAGTGTTCTCGACAGGGACTGGCCAGTCAGCACGGACACACGGTGTTCTCGGCAGGGACTGGCCAGTCAGCACGGACACACGGTGACCGGTGTTCTCGGTAGGGACTGGCCAGTCAGCACGGACACACCGTGTTCTCGACAGGGACGGCCAGTCAGCACGGACACACGGTGTTCTCGGCAGGGACTGGCCAGTCAGCACGGACACACAGTGTTCTCGGTAGGGACTGGCCAGTCAGCACGGACGCACGGTGAATGGTGTTCTCGGCATGGACTGGCTAGTCAGAGCGGACACACGGTGTTCTCGGCAGGGACTGGCCAGTCAGCACGGACACATAGTGTTCTCAGTAGGGACTGGCCAGTCAGCACGAACACACAGTGTTCTTGACAGGAACTGGCCAGTCAGCACGGACACACGGTGTTCTCGGCAGGGACTGGCCAGTCAGCACGGACACACGGTGTTCTCGGCAGGACTGGCCAGTCAGCACGGACACACGGTGTTCTCGGCAGGGACTGGCCAGTCAGCACGGACACACGGTGTTCTCGGCAGGGACTGGCCAGTCAGCACGGACACACGGTGAATGGTGTTCTCGGTAGGGACTGGCCAGTCAGCACGGACACACGGTGTTCTCGGCAGGACTGGCCAGTCAGCACGGACACACGGTGTTCTCGGTAGGGACTGGCCAGTCAGCACGGACGCACGGTGAATGGTGTTCTCGGCAGGGACCGGCCAGTCAGAGCGGACACACGGTGTTCTCGGTAGGGACTGGCCAGTCAGCACGAACACACAGTGTTCTCGACAGGGACTGGCCAGTCAGCACGGACACACGGTGTTCTCGGCAGGGACTGGCCAGTCAGCACGAACACACAGTGTTCTCGACAGGGACTGGCCAGTCAGCACGGACACACGGTGTTCTCGGCAGGGACTGGCCAGTCAGCACGGACACACGGTGTTCTCGGCGGGGACTGGCCAGTCAGCACGGACACACGGTGTTCTCGGCAGGGACTGGCCAGTCAGCACGGACACAAGGTGTTCTCGGCAGGGACTGGCCAGTCAGCACGGACACACGGTGTTCTCGGCAGGGACTGGCCAGGGGTTGGCGGACGGCCGTCGCACGGACACACGGGGGGGGGGGGGGTCGGTCAGCACAGACACACGGTGTTCTGGCAGGGACTGGCCAGTCAGCACGGACACACGGTGAATGGTGTTCTCGGCAGGGACTGGCCAGTCAGCACAGATTCAGGACAGCGGCCCATCATACTCGCGGCGTGCCCGATCCTGAGTGGCTCTTCCTGCCACGGTATCCTAACACAAAGGCGTAGCAGTAAATATAAAGCCCAAACAAAGGCACCGAAAAACAGTCTGTATGGAGCACTACACTGAAGCATTCGCGGCAAAACATCACGCCTGCCGAACTCCTACTTCCAACACCCTCATTGGTCAATTACAAAACGCTGATGGCGATAGAGCGCAGGACAAGTGAGTAGTGTTCCTTCGTCAGTATGCCATCATTGCAACGACCACCTTCCACACCATTCTCCAAATTCAATCATCAGACATTTAATGAAAATAATGAAAAAACGAATTTATCCTCACTTCGGAGTGAAAACTTAAAAATCAGTTCCACATACATTCAGGAGTTTGAGAGGACTGAAGTAGTAGGGAAAATTTAGTCATGTTCTCCTCAAACACGCATTCTGCCCTCACATGCTTTGACGTTGTGCCCCATGACAAACTGCTAGAAAAGCTCACTCTTTACGGAATCGAAAACGAACAGCTCAAAAATCATCTCCCTGCCCACACTCAACAAGCTCAAATTCGCACCGAAAACGGAAACGGATCAGCTCCCAAGTCGAAATCCAAAAACAATCTGCTCGGAATTTTCCTGGGGGAAGTTTGTCCTGTGTTCTATACATGCTATTTGCCAAAAACCTCGGCCTTTATGTGCAGGACAACGTAACTGTAGTGCAGATTGCCAACGAGACCCAGTTACTCGTCACAGGACACAAAAATGGCATCCAGGGGACTTATTGAGCGGATGGAGTGCGCGCTCTCATCCATTTTCCAGTGGTTTTACCACAATGGCATGAGGGTAAATGCCAATAAGACACAGATGGTCATCCTCGGAACTCCAGCAATGCTCAGAACGCTACCAAGCATCAGCATTCAATTTTGCGGAAAAACAATAAACGATTCCAAAGTCGTCAAAAATTTGGGCGTAATGATCGACACACATCTTAGCTTTGAGGCACATATCAATTCGGTTTACAGCAGATGCACGGGTATATTGATTGCTTTGAGCCACGCACAACATGTAATACCGAGACGTGCTATGTCAAGCATTGTACAGGCTTTAGTGCTATCCATAGTACGGTACTGTCTGTCCGTGTATGGTGCGTGTGGTGCTACCCAGACCTGCCGCATACAGAAGGGTATCAACTTCTGCGCGCGTGTGACGAGCGGCCGTAGATGCAGTGATCATGTGGCAGATGTTGTTCTTGAGTTGCGCTGGATGCGAGCTGATCAGCTAATCGAGTACCACACAGTCTGTGCGCTACACTCGGCTGTAACCACGGGCACGCCGGCGTATATGGCAGAAACCATCGGAGCAGCTTCCAATGTCATTCACGAGCACGACACGCGCCGGTCGCAAAATCTCACCCTGCCGCGAATAAGAACCGAAGCAGGCCGGAGAAGACTCAACTACCGAGGAGTTATATGTGTAATGAGCTGAACATCAATGGGACTCTGCCGTTTCGTGCCGCAGTGAGAGCTATTTTATTGTCACGGTGATAGCGATTCTTCTTAACACATGTCATTCGATGGTTAGGTTTTTAAGTGTCTCGCTACGTCTAGGGCTTTTATTTTAATTTCCAGGTATTTTTAGGAACATTTACTGTTTTTTATGTCTCTGAGCTTGTTCATATATTTCCTTACGAATGCGTGAATGGCAGTGTGATGAGTCTTGTACCCACTTTTATATTTCGTTTTCAACAACTTGACGTGTCGAGTGAAAAGCCACATTGAATGGATCTCAGACAAAATAAACTACTACATGGTGACGTCATGCTGCCAAACAAGCTGAAGAAGTCTTAGTTCACACACAACTGTTCCAAAACACTTGGAACTACGCACTGAGATGAATGCAGGGACAAAAAGTCACGTGACTCACCCAGCAGGTGTTTCAGAGCCGGCGCCTTCACATCGTGTCTCGAGTCGACCCTCAGAAACTGAGTCAGCTCCTCCAAAGGGTCGGCACTGCGGCAGAAAATGTCCTCCGTCAAGACAGTGAATATAAACCATGCTCTGGTGACTACTCCATCTGCTGACATTAAAATGTAAAAAAAACTTGCCTCACAGTGTATGGTTATACCTAACCATTCAGTCACTGTTCAACTATATCCAGCATATACTCCCATGATTTTTGTTTTAGATTCATGGCTGAATATGTAACATTCTGTCTTCTGGTCTACAGCTATGATAGATGCACAAAGCACACATACAAGCATTTTTGTCAATGGCATATTACAATTTCATCTATGGTAAACATACCTTGCGGTTATCTATTGCTAGAACTGTTAGCAAGCATATATCTGAATATGAGAAAACAGGAAGCATAAGCGTGCTGGCAGCATCAACAGCTTTCGCTCGAATCAGCCTCTATTCCACCATATGGACAGCTGTTGATTTACCGAGTTCACCGGCAATGCGCTTAGTTCACCAGGTGCGCAGCAAATAATGGCTCAGGTCTGCGTAAGGAGCGACCAAAACAGGAGCATGATCAACAGCGCAGTCACGATACACTTAAATCTAAGTTACAGAAAGCCTGCCCGGGATGATTTGATCCAACTGAAAGCAAGGTCCCGGCTCTTTGCCAAAAACAAAAACAGCACCCTCACCAAAGGCAGCCACCCCCACTGCAATCATCGAACCCTCGATGTCCATATCCTCAAACTGTGAATACTACATCAATTGATAAATAGCATGACCCTAAATAATACAGCTGCCGACCTTATATGACCTGGTGAAACACATCAATGTCGCATCATTGAGGGCTCAATGAATACAGCACAATGCTATGTTTTTACATGACGTTTTTGACGGTAGCATTGACTCTACGGTTTTACTTAGCTCACTTCGGCTGTTTGTTTCCGCTCGACTCTCCAGGCAGTGTAGCCTCTACAGATTCAGTATGCACGGGTGAGAACCGTACAGGATGGCTGGTTTGTTAGGTTACCGAGGGCGATGGACGCATTTGTAAGGCCATTACTAGGAGTGGATTCACAAGTATTTTTATTTGTTTTGTTTGTCAATCCAAAACTTCGGCCACCTGTAACATGGCTGTGATTGGTTGGTTGGGGGGGGCGTGGTTGGGTGCATTGACTTCGGTTTTGCCTTCGGCTGTTTGTTTTGCCGCCTCCAGGCGTGTGCCTCCTGTTGCGGGTGGACCGTACAGGATGGCTGGTTTGTTGGTTCCGAGGGCATGGGCATTTGTAGGCCATTTAGGTGGATTCGTTTTTTGTTTGTTTGTGTCAAAACTTCGCCCTGTAAATGTGATTTTATAGGTATAGGTATAGGTATAGTATTGTGGACTAGGGTTAGCAATGCTATTTAGCGTCCACATCGTGATAGGTAGTGGTTACAGGACAAGGACGCAAGATGTCTGTCCAGCCTCATTTTGAAGGTATTGGTTGTTTTTGCAGAGACTACATGTGATGGCAGTTGGTTCCATCTGTTGACCACCCGATTGAGAAAAGAAACCTGCTCTTGCGTAGTGGTTGGCTCTCTTCTTCTCCAGCTTCAGATGATGTCCTCGTGTGTGGGTGGGTCTGATAATAAAGAACTGTTCTTTCTGGATATTTACCTTGCCTGTAACTATTTTATATGTCTCAATTTGGTCTCCTCTTTCCAACCTGGCTCTTAACGAAGTTGTCTTCAACAATTTAAGGCGATCTTCATAAGGCGTGTGTCTTAGCCCTGCTACCATTTTAGTCGCTCTTCTTTGCACTCGTTCCAGGGTGTCAATGTCTTGTAACAGTTGGGGACCAACAGCTTGTATACAGTAATCTAGATGTGGCCGTACATAAGTATTGAAGAGACCTGTGAAGTTTTCAACTGTGAATTCGTCAAACGCAGTCTTCAGTGTTCTAAAGGCAGACATGCCCTTTTTAGCAGCAGTTTGACAGTGTTCAGTGGCCTTCAGCGAGTTGGTTATAACAATCCCGAGGTCTCTCTCTGATGTGGTTTCGGCTATCTCAACACCTTGCATGAGGTATGTTTTCTTGGGATTACTGGGTCCGCAGTGCATTATCTTGCACTTCACTGGGTTGAATTTTAGCAGCCAGTCATCAGACCACTTGCTGAGGGTGTCAAGGTCTGATTGCAAGCGGACATGGTCCCTTGGGCCGTTTATCTCCCGGAACAACTTTGCGTATCAGCAAAGAGCTTGATTTCGCCTCTCACGAGAGGGGAAGCTCATTGATGTAGGCTATGAACAAGAGCAGGCCCAGTACAGAGCCCTGAGGGACTCCGCTCAGCACTGGTTGCCAATCTGATGTTGCTGATCTAACGGCCACTTGCTGCTGTCTTCCAGTTAAGAAGTCTTGAATCCAGGTGATGATATTTCCCTTTACTCCGTAAGCACTTAGCTTCTTGATTAACCTCTTGTGCGGCACCGAGTCAAAGGCTTTTTGGTAGTCTAGGAAGATCACGTCTAGGCAGCTGTTTTTGTCTAACGTTGCAGTCCATCTCTCGAGTGTTTCCAGCAAGTTGGTGAGACAAGAACGCTTTTGGACAAAGCCATGTTGATGTTTCGAGATCAGTCTATGGGTCGTGAAGTGGGCTTCCAATCTTGTTTTTATAATGCGCTCACAGACTTTGCAGACTTGACTAGTCAAACTTATGGGCCTGTAGTTCTCTGCTTTTTTTTCGAGTTCCTTTCTTAAAGATTGGGGTGACAGTTGCATTTTTCCAGTCCAGAGGTAGTTTGCCCTCATCAAGTGACTTGGCAAATATTTTGCAAAGAGGGGAGGCTAAGGCTTCCGAGCAGGATTTCAAAACTAGTGATGGAATGCCGTCTGGACCTGGTGCCTTGTCCTCGCTTAGTTTTTCCAACTCGTGCTTAACCTCTTCGACTGTAATGGTGATGTTGTTAATCTGCTGGTCTGGTTGGAGTAGGTCGGGGAAATACGGCAGTTGTCCGCTGTCCTCATCGACAAAAACTGAGCAAAAGAAGTCTTGAAGCACTTGCGCAGCCTCTTGGTCAGTGTCCGTACAGCTTCCCGTCTTTTTCAGTAGTATTGTGACTTTTTCTTTGATTTTGGTCTGTGATCTTATGTATTTTGCAATCGCTTTAGGGTTCTTTTTAGCTGTCTTTGCCAGCTTAGTCTCAAATTCTCTTCTTGTGCTTCTTATGAGATTAAGTGTTGTGTTTCTAGCTTGTGTATATCTTCTAAATCCCTCGCCTGTATCTTTATAGTTTCTCCAGGCCTTGTATTTTCTTTTAACTTGCTTTTCGAGCTTTCGGTTCCACCATGGCATGACATTTTTGCTTTACAAGTGGATTTAAACTTTGTATCCATACATATATTTCACACATACACATGGGGGACATACATTGGGACATGCACTTCCGGGTAAAAAAGTAGTCCATGCCCTCTTTGATCTTGAATTTAACACGCGCATTGACGGGGGTCTGAGCCACCTTCGCATTGACGGGGGCGGGTACCCGCCCCCTAAGATCTCGAGAACCACGGTAGGTAGCGAAAAACGGTAAACGGCGTTGGGCTGCCCATCCACTTCTCCATCGAAAACATTTGAACCATTTTTTGTCAGGTCACATTTAAGGTCACGAGAGGTCAAAACATGCCCGTTATAGGGATAACATGTAAAATTCAGTTTTTCGGGCATTGCAGCTGAACAAGTAAAGATAGAGCAAAACGACTTAAACTATATGAATCCTCTTAGCAAGCCGAATCGAATGATATATAATTTGACCTTGCTAGGTCAAATCAAGGATTTGACCTGACCTGAGGTCAGGTCAGGGTCAAATTATATAAAATGCATATCATTAGAACCGCAAAGCCCAGGCGAGTCTAATGCAGCTAAAATAAATGCTCTATCACTATCCGTTACTGAGTTATTCCGTAAAAACCATTTTCCCATGTATTTCCAATGGAGAGGTCATGCGTCGTACCTGACCTTAGGTCATCGATATCAAAAATACCGGAACATATTTTAGAGAACTCGGTGGGGCCATTATGTGATATGAGTTTCAATCGGATAAGTTCACCCTGCTCTGACTTATGCTATCTTAAACTTTTTTTGAGGTCGGGTCACTTGACCTGTACTGGTGACCTGACCTGAGATGACCTAACCTTAAAATTTTCACAGAAGTTGTAAAAATGATGAGGGAAAAGGTATACCAAGTACGGCGGCGCTACGCGCCGCCGTTTTTCTACTATCTCCGAAAAACCCGAGGGGGCGGGTACCCGCCCCCCATCAATGCGCGTGTTAAACCAGAGCCAGCTTTCTTCCACATTCAGGATTTCCAATGATTTCCATTCCAGGATTCATGTTTTTACCTTTGATCTTTTAACTCTATTGTCTCCTCTTTAAACTTTTGACTTTCTAATATTAAATTTCTAACTATTCAACCTGACTTTATCTCTTAACTTTTGTTTTGTCTTGTGTCATGTATGCATGCGTATGTATATACTCATATACATTAGGCTGCATCTGCAATTCGGGACTTCTTGTTAATGAACTGATACATAAAATGCCCAACATAAATTGAACAATAACAATGGTTTGAGTAAAGTCCAGGCAACATTGTACTCTTTTTCATTTTACATTTTCCCCTTTTTTATCATGTTTGTTTGCTTTCAGTTTTCTTTTTACTTTTAGGTTTTTCACTTTTTTGTTTTTGTGCTTTTTCGTTGTTTGACTTTTTCATCATGCATCTACCTGGACATAAGTTTTTTTAGTACATGCACAATTGGACAGAGATAACTGAAAGTTAGCATGTTTATCATAACATGGAGTTCCATGTGTACCTGAGACCACTTGGCAAAGGGATGACCCTATTCCTGAATCATAGGTAAATCAGGGAGGGGGATGCCAGGGGTTGGGTCTCTAGGTAGGCTGGGGGTAGGGAGTAAAGATTGCCTGATGTCACATGACCAGACTGGGGGAACAGGGTTGGTAAGGGGTGAATTTTGACCTTTTTATCTGTGAATGGTGAGTACTGGGGCAAATAAAATTTCAATCAAGTGGTTTCTCAGCATGCTTTATCACATTGCTACCTCAATTCAAAACACATTATGAAGGTGCAACATTCCTTTAAACTGCACTATGATGAATACCTTTATAAACATGCCAATTTAAAGGATATCAATATTCTATGCCTATTGAAATATGCATAACAAAGTAATAAATTCCTTAAATTCTGCTTTAGAGGTGGTAGTTTTGTGGAAGCCATCACTCTGCTGGTGATCTAAAATGGAGGGTTCCAGAGCGATCAGTGACATGGAAAGGTTGACATCCCAAGCATCGATGGAGAGACTTTCCATGGACTCCGCCTCCAGTGTCACCTGTAAATAATTACAACTAATGAAAATAACCTACCTGTACCTAACCATGTCTCAATTGAGCAATGTTGCCTGTGGCGCCAGCTGTTGCCTTCATAGCCTTGATTTTGCCGACTTGAACAGTGAAACCTCGACCCCTGAAGGACTCGCATCTACTCGCTTCTCTAGCGTGCTGAGTCTCACTTTGTGGGCATGCTGTCTCAATCTGTGAGGATTGCATGTTGTTTCCTATATATGGTATGTTTTCACAGTCCCCAAAAACATGAATGACAGTCATTACACTGCTGGATCAAAGGGAGGGGGAGGCAATGGGGCTGTGGCCCCCAACAAAGCCTAAAATAGCATCTTTTGACCCCCAAAAGGACCAAGTTCTGTACATTTTTTAAAAATATTTTCATGATTTTTCCTTCATTTAGCTCCCCAAAACATTGGTTTAGCCCCCTCCAAAAAATGCTCCACATAAATTTCAATGACCTGCCTATTACCACACAAATCAGCACCTTTGTTCTCGGACCTATAGACAAAAAACTTTGCAAGACCACCGCAACAGTTGTACAAAAGTTCCTAATAAAAACCAACAGACTTTAGATTCGTTCAATTCATGGTAGGGTAAAAATTATCAAAATCCTAGCTCCCTCTAGATTCACTCGGGAAGCAACAATACCAGGAAGGATTTACTGAGGGTGGAGTTGGCGAGGGAGCGTGGCGTCCGTGGCTAGACAGGAGGTACAGATGATGTAATGTGGTTAGGAAACAATATTTTAGAAAATATCAAAGTTATTTATTCATGTGTTCATGATTTGTGTTTTTGTAAAACAATTTCCAAACATGTTTGTGCGTGTGTGGGTGTATGTGTGTGTGTGCTGTGCACAAGTGTTAGAAATGCAGGGTTATTATAGATAACTAGTTTTATACTAGAGCTCGAGAAGGGGCTTGGAATTAAGTGCCGTTGGCACTTTTGCCTCAATCGAACCAAACATTTGTTTTATTTCACTGCGATGTAATGATGAAACATATGTTATGTTATGTTATGTTATGCTCCTGTTCCAATGAGTCATTATGCTTACAGTAACACCACTGGAAAATTTGGCACAGTTATGCTGTTACGTGTGGTGAAAATAAGTAATATTTGATACTTTCAAAGAGGTTGTCATTGAGTTTAACCTGCCAATGCTGGTGATGTATCATTTTCTAATAACATTTTTTTCTTCTCAGCTCCTAGTCACTTACCTTAGCCGCTGTGATTGCTGTATCCTGATTCTCAGCTCCATCCTGATCACCACTAACTCATGGAAACTACCTATACTTAAGTCTGTGACTGGATCCAGGACTTACCTTTTATTCTTACACTTCTCAGAATTCATATTTCTTGCAGTAGTAAAATATTATCAACTTTCATTGAATGCAAGCCATTATAATAATTTACTAAAAATGTACCACTTTTACTTCAACTTGCTGTGATTACGATGTAGGTAGGTAGGAAGATGAAGTGGAGCCTAAGAATACACTGACGTGTCTGCTTTCACCTAATGTAGGCAAATGTTCGTAAATAACAAGTATGCAACCAAGGCAATAGAGGCACTACTGCAATTTCATCATGCATTAATTGTCCTTTTGCGCCGTAAAAACAAATTGAGGTAAAGCACTGATTCCCTAGAACTATAAATACCCTCTATTGAACCATGAATATATATCTACGACAAATTGATAACTTCTGTAATATTTGAGGTATTCTGAAATTTTTCTTGAGTTTAGCATTTCTATTTAGGTTGAGAAGCATCTTTATGAAAATAATGTTGGATACATTAGACATGTGCCTCGGCTCCCAGCAATCCTGGTCCTGGCCTACCCTGGTCATAGCGTATTTCGCGTTCCCACCATAGAAATTCAGCGCAGGTTTGTCCAGTAATTAATTCGTGGATAATTGTCATGTCTTAGTTCTGAATTGCAAATGCTGCTCCGATACCTGGGGGAGCATGAGCGCCAGAAAAAGGACCCCTGCTATTAATTTGAACTCGATATTAGATTTATACTTCAAGCAGGGGCGTAGTCAAGGGGGGGTAGCAGGGACAGCCGCTCCCCCCTGAGGACACGATTTTGTAACGAGCAGGGCCTTTTTACCCATCAGGTCCCTTTTGGCGCTGTCGCAGGGGCCTTTTTCGGAGCGCTGCTCCCCCTTGAGCAAAATCCTGGATACGCCCCTGACTTCAAGCATTTGCAGAGTACAGCATAGATCAAACCCGGTATCTGGATACTGTTCATATACGTAAATGCTTGTAGCGTGGCTGTTCGTAAGCGCAAATGTGCGTCAAGAAAATATTCGTAAGCGCTAATGTTCTAATCTCAATTGTTCATAACAGCAAATGTTTGTATACACAGATGTTCGTACAGCGGCGGACGCAGACTCGAGTTTTGGAGGCCAAACTCATGTCTGCCTCTCCTCCTGGGGGGGAAGGGAGACGTGCGATTTGGGTGCTCGACAGACTTAGTATAAGCTACCTTTCCAAGTACATGCTCGCTCCCCTGGGGGGGTCGAATATTTAATTTCTCGACAGAGCTAGTGTTAACACCTTTTTTCAAAAAAATTATCCGGTCTTTGGGGGACCAAAAGAACAGCTTGTCTGGGAAAGTATCAGTTCCGTAGTATGCCCTCTACAAGCCCCTGGCCGACATCACCCATCGTTCTCCATTGCAGGCGAACTGATACGACCGCGCCATTGCAGCGATGTAAAAAATAAGCGTCGTTTTAAAAGTCAATTGGCAAACAATTATTGACTGATTTTCAAAGTCCTCTTACCAATCGACGAAACGCTAAGTTACCTCCAGTTAGCCAAGTGGTGTTTTCCAGCTGTGAACGGTTACCCGGCCAAATGGGAAAAATGGGTGAGCGGGGAGGGGGCTCGGAGGCCCATCCAATGCGCGCAAAGCGAGGAAAACATTGCGATACCATGGAGAGCACGCGCGCGCAGCGTTGCCCGCCGTTGATTTTATTGACGTCGAACTGTCTTGTGCCGGCAACACCAGCTACCAGGACCCACAAGCTTCCGGATCAGCGTCAATACTCGGATATGGAGTTGTTACTTCGTGAGGTATCACGTACGTTACGTATTTCTGGCGAGTCGTCTGAGGATGGTAAGCCGGGATTAACCTCTGCACAGTATTATAACAAAAGGTATAAAACAGACTGAAGTCAATCCTCTCCCACCAACTTCGATAGAATCTTAAGATTAATCCCATTCCATATTACGTCGAGAATGGTAAAAACCTCGAAAAAAGTCGCCTTACGTTCCACAAGACTCAAATTGGCATAATGCTCGACTAAATTGCATTCACGTTCGATTGCCGTATCCAGTCCGCTATGTTAACCCACATAGCTACAGTTAATGCCAGAAAATACGAGCCATTCTTCCCTGCAGTATATTGTAATATTTTGATAGCCGTAAAAAACTTATCATCCATCAGCGACCTATGTTTCCATTCACTGTACACTCGTTCAAAAACTACATGCTTCTGCACACCACAAAAACAAGGTTAAAGGGAATGTGGCACCCTGGTGTAATTTCAGACTGGGGCTGTTTTAGGGACAATCTTTACTGAACACAATCAATTCGGCTTTATTCGTGCTGAAAAATGACTAATAAGCCTAGCATTTCGTTGTATTCTATTTTCTTCTTTCGAGACAAGAAGTCCCCGAATTGGCGACACGCCAAATCGGCGTCAGATCTGGTAACACTTCGTACCACGACTAACCTCTTCAGTTCGTTCACGAACAAATATGGGTAGAAACAAAACATACTTAGCTAAAAATCTAAAAGAGGCTGATATTGGGACCAAAAATACTTCTATCAATGTGCTATTTTATTCATTTATGAATAGATATTTCACGTTTGAAGCTAGTAAATAGCGCAAGTTATACGGGTTTACAGCCGCAAGTCCGAACACAATATTGAGCACATAATTTCTACAGTTCCCCAGGCATAAAAATATTCACCCAGAGTGATGTAGCATTATACCACATTGCCACGATCAGCAGCGGTGATGTGACCAGCAGGGGAGGAGGGGGAGACAGGGGGCTAATTTTTGTCGTTTTTTCTCCGCGAACGGAATGTTCTAGGACAAAGGAAACATGGATCACGTGGTTGCTCGGCATGCTCTAGCACATGGCTGCCTCAGTTAAAATCCCATGATGAAGGTGCCACATTCCCTATAAGGCTTCACATCAGTTTCCCTACACAACACCGCACCAATAAGCCCTACAATCACTGCTATAAGCTCTGATGAATTCGGGTCGGTCCGCATCCAGACACTAATTCCGGCGGTTGGTTACAGCACCACGAGAATCACTCGGACCTGATGCACCCCATGGCATGGCACATACAAACAGCTCACGTCACCCTTGTATTGCACTGTTTCAACAGCTACCTCTGTATAAACGCTGCCTCAAAAATTCTACCTCCAGGTCACAAAAAAACTACAAAATACGCCAAATACACGCATGAGCCTGAAGCAAATGACAAGTTCGGGTATGCCATTCTTTGCAAGACCTGAGATTCTAGATCGGTCAAAAGCAGGGCCTTTTCCGGACCCAATTTTAACTGAACAATAAAAATATATGTACTGGTACGAAACCCCGTCTGACATTGGGCCTGCTCGTGCTTTTAACCAGAGGTTGGGCCTACACATTCATACCTCATGTTTAGGTAGGAACACCGTGCGAATGCCGAATTTCTGTTGTATCGCCATGTACGCACACTCTGCCAACACTGGAAGATTCAGCAAGATTTGGCGGGAGCTACACAAGCACAGGGAATTCTAACATCAGTCACGAGTCGAGGGCACGTACGCAAAGACGCCGGTCAGAATCATACATCGGAATGCGTCAGTTTATCGTCACAAATTACTCAGTGGACACGACGTCAAAATACGACCAGTATCACGGGCAAGCCCACCGTTTCTCCGCCTGATTGTGATTTTAAACTTACACTAGTGGGTCGGAAGTGACGTTCGAACATATTGGCTCCCTTTAAAGGTGCTACCGGCGCACTTCACAATCGCAACCATTCATGTAGGTTTACGCCGGTCAGAAAAGGCCAAAAGGATCATGCCCAATCTCAAATTGTTTGCGGTACGTCTCAACTGGTATAGAGGTCCGGGAAATTCCCCCGCCCCCACACTTTCAACGCTCATGGTAACAACTAGGAGGGGAGGGGAGACGAAACTAGTGCAAGAAGCTGCACCTCGACGGTATCAGAGACTGATGTCAGAAAACTGAGGTGATATGCAGGAACTAAGTCGATACTGATTCAGTCCTAACTTCACTCCAAGAGGGAAACATCCCAACCATAGCCCAGCCAAACGGGCTGCCAAAACTAGGGCTAGTGGGGATTCGCTCCTTGTAAGCGGGTCTAGCTGACGCTAAATCTTGCGAGAAGCCTTTTCTTTAAACTGCATATCAAAGAGCTAACGAATCTCATTCTGTCGATGCCTGCGAGCTCGCGTCCAAATCAATTTCGGGACATTTCAACAAGGCAGGCAGGGCGGGCGCGCCTCGACATGCATGCAACCGCAAATTACGAGCGGGCAGAAGCTTCGAGGCTGGCCCATGTTTTAAATGGGCATTTGGGGAGAAACGGGTGGTCAGGACAACCATTGGAAGTGTAAACCGGAGAGAGAAAACACGTTTCGCATGGAAATGACGCGAATGTATCCACCCTAGCATCAGATAATGCCCGTCAACGTGCCTGTTTTTTAGCGTTAATGCAAAAAATAAATAATCGATGATCAGAATACAATTATTTTCGTACCGTTAATTAATTTTCAAATGATTATGTACAGTTCAATGCAAGGGATATTCAATCTAATTAAAAGAGGTAATTCCATTTTGTAATTGGGTGTAACTCACGCTGGATTTCATGTCTACGCCGTTTTAGTGTGAATGTCGTCGCTCTTTACGAAACGTGATTCTGGGTAGGTACGGCATAACTTTTCAGGTGAGCGTGGTGTACAATACGGCGCATTTCCACACCTTTTATGAAACGGGTTCACGTCAGGTTACCTCGTCCCCGATGATGTACTAGCTTATGTATAAAAACACGCAGTACGTTGTGAAGTAGCACTCAAAAACGGCTCTGGGCTATTCATCGCATGATTATTTTCGCCCCAGTATCGAACCTGGGCCTAACAAACTACATCTCTACCTCGTCTTTATCTGCGACTACATGTCCCTATCTAACACAATTTGAAAACGCGGGCTCAGAACTGGCCTTGGTGGGCTGAGTATTGGGGAGCCAGCCTGCACTAACTCAGAGGAGCAGCGGCAGCAGCGCTACCAGTGACGTCACCAGCGCCGATGACATCATCAGTGCACCAGACGTGGTGGGGACGAGCTCAGCGGCTCGCATCCGCGCCACCTTGGTGTTAGGGTTTCCTCCTCCGGGCTGGAACCAGATCTGCATGCAGGGCTTCTCGTCCTCCGTGTACTCCCAAGAGTGGTCCCACACCTGTGGGCGCGGCAACGTCAGCAGCGTTCCCATACGAAACAGGAAGCGCTGAAGTGAACAAAACCGTCGGTGGCATCGGTCATAGCATACGAGACCGCAATGTTAACCATTCATTAGCATTTAATAATGGATAAGTTAATATTTTGCTTAAAAAATTGTAGGAAACATCCTGGAGCCAAAACTGACAGGTATCTTACTTACTATGCAAACAAAAAATGATAATGGGTTAGAAATATAAGCTAAATATATTATTACACATTATTCGTTGGCTTGATAGAAACTTTAGCCGCTTTAAGCCTACAAACAACCTACCCACATACCCGTTTCCCACATCAAATTATTCAGTTCTATCGATCGTGCTGAAAAAGTTTTACATATATCTTAGAGGTATAATTCAGAACATTCTGGCTCAGCGATAATACATCATTTTCTCCAGTAATGTCCTATATCAAAATCAATTGGCCCGATGCACGAGATACGATACAAGTTCTTGTGAGGCAGGAATCAATTTTGAGGGCACTGTTCATTCAAAACACAGGATAACTTTTGCACGAAAAGGAGCCGCCAGTGAGGGCAAACTCCAAACATGCATTCAAAACCCAGCAAACACCCAAGGCCGAACACAACCATTAACCCCCCGCCCGTTTTAGGGCATTGGACTGACCCTCTCGCAGAAGTTCTTGGCGCCGCCGTACACCTCCCTGATGGTGTAGCAGGGTGCGCCCTCTGGACAGTGGTTGGTGCCGTTCCGCCAGCGGAAGTTAAGCACCCAGTTGTCGGTGCAGGTGTAGTCGTCCTTGCAGTCCTCGTACCAGTCAATGCAGTTGCTGGCGCACAGCGGCACCTTGTAGAAACGCTCGTTCCGGATCTTCATATCTATCTGCAGACGGCAGTCTGGTAACAGGCGGTGCCTCTCCAACATCTGGTATGGCTTTCAAAGCGAATACAGGACGATACATAGTCAAGAATGCCATTCAACCTCTCAAATACAGTTGGCACACACCAGTTAAAGCCCGGCCGCTCCTGATCTACCCCACCAATTCCCACTCGCCTTGGCCACCCACGGCCCAATGTTGGGCGAGCACTCGTAGAAGCAGAGGTCCTGAATGAAGTGGCGGCGGCACTTGTCCGACAGGGTCCTCCCCGGGCAGTGGTCGTACCTGAAGCCGTAGAGGCCGCTGGTGTGGACACGACGGGTGGTCTCGGAGGTACAGCACGCATGGTCGCGCCACGGTGAGCACTGCCACACAAAGGACAGCTAGTGAGCACTGAATGGGACCAACAGTGAACCACTGCAACCACTCCAACAAAAAACTGGGAGGTCGAATTCTGAATGTTTTTTAGCATGTGTGTGACACTGAGATAAGGGAAAATACAACCTCTAAGTATAAAACTGGCTTAAATGATCCAGTCACACACTCCAGAAAGTAGCCAGCTTATTGGGAAATAAACTTAAAGCTTAAAGGGAGAGAGCAGCAGCTTACATTTTCATTAAATCAGCCAGTGAAGCACAATGTTCATCACTCATGAATGTTACCTGATGATGCAGACTGTCCTCCTTCCCAGGCCTAGTTTTGTGGTGTTGAGCATCCAGACACCAGTCCAGCATGCTCTTGAAATCGGAGGTTAGCTGAGCGGCTGTCACCGCCAGACATGCCGTCAAAATCACCCACTGCATCACAACAGCCTGCAAAGATGACCACTTATTAGGTATGATCCCATGATAGCCAAGATGGCTGGAAAATTTTTGGAAAAAAATAGTTGGCTTAAAGGGAATGTGGCACCTTGGTCGAATCCTGGAATTTAGTGTAATTAGGCGAACTTTGAGCCGAAAATAATGAAACCACTCATGATTTCTTTGAAAATGTACAATAGGCTCAATATTTTGATTTTTAAGATACTCCTCTAGGAAAAGAAATAAATATCTGCCTGTGGATGATGCCATGATCTGGCAACCACCACCATACTTGAAACGCTTCAAGGGCTTCGATTGCCTGATGCTCATCGCGACGTCAGCATATTTCGTCACACCAGCAGCTCACAAGAATGGCCGCCTGGAGAGAGATACATGAGTGGTACATTTCTTGTAGGCTTTAGCTTTTTTCTGCAGAAATATCGAGTTCAAAGTCAAATTATATATAGAGTACCGGGTTTTCCGACTTGCTCTACAACTTGGCTATCTCAGTTAAAATCACGTTATAAAGGTGCCACATTCCCTTTAAGTGAAGTAAGGGAGATGAGCATAATTTATTGCAAAAATAGTATCACATTTGATTCTGGGAAGCAGCAATTGAATGATTCTTCCACAGAGTATGTATCAGCATACAATAAATGGCTAATTCCTTTCCTTAAGTTTAGGCATAGGCAGATCCGGGGGCAGGGGGGGGCACGCGCCACCCCGATCGACCCTCGGCGTGGTCTGAAATGGTCACGGCGCCCCCTGAAAGCGGTCAATGGCGCTTCCCCTGAAATGTCGCTTCCCACCCCCCAACCCCCAGCCCCAGGATGCGAAAATCGGCGCCCACCGATAGGATTTTGCGTCCATCGTATAGGTTTTGCCGGTCAGAAGTGGCGCCCCCGGACTGGATAGCCCCCCCGAAAGGTTCCCCCGATCGGCAATCCTGGATCCGCCTTTGAGTGAAAATATTAATAAATATTGACTTTTGAAGGGTTCTCAGACCAAGAACAAAAGCCTAACTCTGGCATTGGGGCTTTGGTCTGGGCTAAATTGAATAAAGTGGATAAATTTGGCATAACTTATGCGAGTTGCCATTTTGTTATTACTGCACCTACCATGCTTGGCATATTTTCCTTCGGTTTGGTATGGAGGTCCAATACATCCCCATTTATTACATTCAAAACTATTCTTTGACTTAAGCCTTTGGCTGTTCTTCCAATTCTTATTATTAACTGCTTTTTGGATAACAATGTATCTTCCAAATTACAAATCAGACAATTTCTGGGGCTCAAATCTAGAGATTTTGAATCCATAGACATACATTATTATTGACAACACACGAGATAAAAAAGCACACACAGCAGAGGTAACAAGTAAATAGAGCGGAGCCCATTGCCGGGACAGTCGGCTGATGCACTGAAGAGCCCAGCGCATGCCCCCGCCCGCCGCAAACACCCACGTCACCCACCGGCCAGGCGCCCCACTGATCCCACGCCTATACACATCTGCACCATGCTAATAAAGCATGCACTATAATAATATTGATTGATTGATTATTGGGGCTTAAGGGCGCACCAACCTTAGTGGTTATATAGCCCACACTATTATAATATTCCTGGAATCACATGTTAAAGTGGATCTCAGTACCAATAGAGAGGAAAGTGTGCCAGATTTATTGGAATTAAAAGGGCGGTAATTTCAGTATGTAACACCAATTTTCTACACGAAATTGGACACAGGACAGAAATCTTGTTTGATAAAATGCATATTAAGATTTTATCTAAACAAGATCCACACAACAGGGATTTTCAAGTGTTCATGCTTACGATGTAAAACAATAAAAGTAGCTATAAAAGTAAAATAACATGTCCACATTTCTGATCATGCCACACTACAATCCGTTACTTAAAACTGGTGTGCTAAAAAGTGTGCTAAAAATGTATACAATCCAAGCCACCTTTGAACGATTCCTAAATGATTAAATGCCTGATTGCATCATGAATTTCCCCTATGATTTGACTTGGTTCTGTACGATGTATCACTAGGTTCTGCGATTATGTCTAATAACTTCTGTAAAATGTCAACTCTGGTTATACTGCAGTAATGCTGAAATCAAACTCAACAATTTATCTATTCTCACATAAGAAAAAAGAAGGAGAGACAGCATTTCAAGCAAAAAAGTGAAAGAAATAAAAAACACACACGAACGCACCCTGTGGCGATACTCCGCACGTGGGACTGTTTCCAGACAGGTAAATGTCGGCAAAATAAAGCGTAAAAGACTGACACACCTACAAAAGCCCAAAAGGGGTAAGAGAGAACAGGAGTCAAGAGAGGGAAAGGTGTGGGGAAAGTAAACACGAAAGCATTTTTTTTCAAGGGTATCTGTAAGATGCCAGATCGATGGGAAGATGTCCACGGAGATACCAGATTGTCACGCTGGGAAAAATTTTCCAAAAATATCCCCAGATCCTGAAAATCCTGAAAATTGTCAGGCCGCTAGAAAAGGGGAAGTTTCACGCAGAGACGCACCCGGGTGATCAGAGGCGTGCTCAGACATTTTGTTGTGGTAGTGCCCAGAGGCGCATCCAGACACGGGAATGATTTTGGCAGTGAGTGGAGGTGTACACAGAAAGCTGAGAATCGGGATGCAGTTGGCAGGGGCGTGTTCAGTTGCAAAGTGGGAGGTTGGTTCCACAGAGGCACGCCCATGGGAGTTCTGATTGCGCCTCTGCAGAGGTGCAATCAGAACTCTTGAAATAGGAGGTAAAAGATGGAAAGGTGTCTTCAGACAACAGGAAAGGGGTAGCATAGTGTTCAGAGCCGGGCTACGTACACGGAGATGTCCTTTTATCTTTTAGGGCCTTGGGAGATGACTGGTTGTGCAGGGGCGTGCACAGGTAGCAGGTGATAGTAGAGGAAAGAGCAGGGACGTGCTCAGACAGCTGAAAATGGATTTATTGCACCGAGGCGTGTCCAGGTGAGCATTGGCAGATCTAGGGACAAGTTTTAGAGGGGGCCAAACCAACGTTTTGAGGGCTAAATCGGAAACATGGCAAAAACAACATTTTTTTAAAGAAAAAACGTCAAAATTTGGTCCTTTGTGGGGGGATGCAAAATATAAATATTTTAACATTTGGTGGGGACCACGGCCCCTTTGCCCCCCCTTGCATCCGCCAGTGCAGGTCAGCAGTGATGTGCTCAAACAGATGAAAATGGGTCAGAAGTCACTTAGTCAGGAGGCACTTCGTCAGCCCAGGAGCCCCATACCAGCTAAGTGGCCCTTATCAGTCTCAGTGGGCCTAGCTTAGCTCAGGGCCTTAGAGCTGCTGTGGAAATTACGTAATCAACTCAAGAGGACTAGATGAGCTTAACACGCGCATTGACGGGGGGCTGAGCCACCTTCGCATTGGCGGAGGGGGGGTACCCGCCCCCTAAGATCTCGAGAACCACGGTAGGTAGCGAAAAACGGTAAACGGCGTTGGGCTGCCCATCCACTTCTCCATCGAAAACATTTGGACTGTTTTTTGTCAGGTCACATTTAAGGTCACGAGAGGTCAAAACATGCCGTCATAGGGATAACATCAAGTTTAGTTTTTCGGCCATTACATCTGAACAAGTAAAGATAGAGCAAAAAGACTTAAACTATATGAATCCTCTCAGCAAGCCGAATCGAATGATATATAATTTGACCTTGCCAGGTCAAATCAAAGATTTGACCTGACCTGAGGTCAGGCCAGGGTCAAATTATATAATATATGCATATCAATAGAACTGCAAAGCCCAGGCGAGTCTAATGCAGCTAAAGTAAATGCTCTATTACCATCCGTTACTGGGTTATTCCGTAAAAAAACATTTTTTCCCATGTATTTCCAATGGAGAGGTCATGCCTCGTACCTGACCTTAGGTCATCGATATCAAAAATAACGGAACATATTTTAGAGAACTTGGTGGGGGCCATTATGTGATATGAGTTTCAATCGGATAAGTTCACCCTGCTCCGACTTATGCTATCTTAAACTTTTTTGAGGTCGGGTCCGGGACCTGTACTGGTGACCTGACCTGAGATGACCTAACCTTAAAATTTTCACAGAAGTTGTAAAAATGACGAAGGAAAAGGTATGCCAAGTACGGCGGCGCTACGCGCCGCCGCTTTTCTACTATCTCCGAAAAACCCGAGGGGGCGGGTACCCGCCCCAGCGTCAATGCGCGTGTTAAAGGGCACCAGCTTGCATTGGGGTGCACCAAACTAGCTCAGGGACACCAGACTAGCTCAGAGGTTATCATATTGTCTCAGGAGGCCGAATGATAGCTCAGGAGGCACAATAATGGATCAGGAGGCACCAGATCGACTCAGGAGGCATAATTTTAGCTCAGGGGGCAGCATATTTGCTCAGGGGCACCAGATCGATCAGCCCGGGAGCCCAGATCAGCTCCTAGCCCCCAGACCAGAGCAGGGGTCTAGATCCGCTCAGGGAACACAAGATCAGCTCAGGGTGCACCAGACCAGCTCAAGGGGCGACAGATAATCTAAGAAGACATCAATAACCAGCTCAGGGGGCACCTGATCAGCTCAAGAGACATCATATTGGCTCAGGGGACAGTAGGTCAACTCCAGGATGTATGAGATCAGCTCAGGGGCCTAGATCAGCTCAGGGGCCCAGATCAGCTCAAGGGGCACTAAATCAGCTAAAAGGGCACCAGGAAAGCTCAAAGGCATCAGGCTAACTCAGAGAGCATTAGATAGATTCAAGAGGCACAACTATCTGCTCAGGGGACAACACATTAGCTTAGAGGGCACCTGATCAGCTCAAGGGGCCAAGACCAGCTCAGTGGGCACCATATGAGCTCAGGGAGCACCAGATTAGCTCCGCCCCTACGATTATTGACGACGATGAGTTATTAGCTGGTGTAAAGCTGGGGAGGAGACAGCATAGCGGCACGGCGAAGAAGGTAAGAAAAGCTGCCGCTAATCACTTAAAGTCGTAGCGCGGTCAGCCATGACAGGAACGCGAAAAGACCCCGCTTTTCTCACCCAGAAGCGATCTAGCGGTCCTCATCTTGTACCAGGTACCAGCGCCGAATGGTGGAAATTTTAGTTTTCCCCGCCGGGGAACCAGGTTCTAACATTCGTCAATGTTAGGCTCATAGGTAGGGCTGATAATCCCGGGGTATTTTTGCAATCCCGGGATCCCGGGATTCATCGACCCTCAATCCCGGGGTATCCCGGGATCCCGGGATTGGGCAATTTTTTTCAATAATCATGTCGAAAATTAGTGTCTGCCTTAGATAACGCATGTGACGTATTCTTAACAGCATAGTAAATATTTCCCGTTAAGGATAACTCATAGCATACTATTCTCACCATGTGGAAAGCACATTAAAATTCATATGGACACTAAACAGAATAAAATTATCTGCTCCCAAACAAATAAAGACATATGAATGATATTGACAATATATATTTCTTGGTTATATTTCTAGTCATATAACAATAGAGGTATTTGCCTATTGTGACCCGGCCTATTGTGTCCTGGTCACACAAGTCACCTGCCACGATAGTAGCACTTGAGGAAGCGAAAGGCATCAACGGCTTCGTCACTGAGACTCGGCCGTTCTTTAGTGACGGTATTCCCGACAGTTGAAAACACACGTTCCGACTCAACACTTGTAGGGACTATGTGCTTGAGCCAGCTGTAGGACAGAGCTATCATACCCGCTCTTCCAGAGGCAGGCAGGTTTTTCAACTCTTTCCTAATGGCCTTGGTCATAAGCGAAGGATTGGAGATACTTAGCCTGGATGCACTTGAACTGTGATCTGGCTCTGGAACTCTTATCTTATCTAGAGTCTGTTGAAGCATCGATTAAAGCGACTGTGCTGGCTGAGGATCATCAACGCCCATCGCTTCTGCATCTACAACTACTTCGGAAGCATGCATCTGTCCCAAGTCATTTTTTAACATGTTAACTGGGGGTCAATTGGCCCCCAGTCGGCCGAAATGCCCCTCCGTGCCGGGAAATTGGCCCCCAGTAAAAGACAAATCTTGCTTAAAACTTAATAAACAAAAACTCACCTAACGAAAATAAAACAGAATACCACCCGTTAAATAAGTTTGTTCTGTTGCTCGTCCCAAACCGACAATCCACAAAAATTGTATTCAAAAACTACCATCAGTAGCCGTCTACTCCATCGTGCAAAAACGTATCAAAGCAAGTAGTTGCGGGAAATCCCGGCTAAGTAGCCTCAGCATCAATTTAACTAACCACAACGCAGGAAATAGCCTAAAACCACTCAAACATCGTTTTCTATCTGACCAGAAGCCCCCGCCAGTCAGTACCGTGGCACTGCATGATGCTCTCATTTCAGACGTGGTCGGTTGTCAGCGCCCAGAGCTCGTTCGTGGATTAGGCGGGACACAGTGTAGTCAAAGCGCGTCAGACTGGTTACTGGTATGCCGGTGTGAAGTGCTTAGCCCATTTATTATTATTGTGTTGGTAGCATATGTGAAATTTATAATGAGACCGTTGCATTACTTTTTCTGTGAAATTGATAGGGAGACCGGGGTCAACCTAACAATTCTTACTTTTCTGCTTCAGGAAGGGCAATGCTTTGTGCCAGAACACTTTTCATCATATTTTCAGCAGCCTTGACATTTTGGCTATCTGGCAGATATAGCACTATACCAAAATAAAAACATTGATTGGTCTTTGCTTGGCCAGTACATAACTACATAACTTGGCTTTGAAATACTTACTTCAAATGTTACATTTGACCTCATCAAGGGTCAGTTGTGACACCCCAGGGGTCAATTATAATATATTAAAGCCATGCGTCTGGTTCTTTTCGATCGCGATTCATGTCTCGTTAGGGTCGTTCAAAAAAACATTTTTTTACTTTTCAGACTCGAGCTCGAACAGAGAAACTAACACGGTGTGAACTGTGAAGCGATGCCAGGTATAATCTACGTATATGCAGAAGGGAGAGCCTGGCTTTTGTTTGTGTTTGAACATTTCAGGTAGGTAAAATATTACGCATAAAACAACGCTGTAGCATGTTGTTGGATTCTATAATGATTTTTAATACTATCAACGACGCCTTCCACACTATTTTTAGTGTTGGAAAATATCGGGATCCCGGGATTCAGAAATATATAATCCCGGGATTCGGGATTAATACAATCCGGATCCCGGGATCCCGATCCCGGGATTATCAGCCCTACTCATAGGGCGCTGCCGATTCCCGTACTCTGGCTTCGACACCCTCCCTGGTCGGTATAGACCTGTAAACTTTCCGGTTCGGGAAGGATTGCTGCCGCGGTAGAGGGGACATGTAATGCTGCAGTGTATAGTAACAGGTCAGCTTTCCGGGAGAATGTCCGATGCAACGACAGTGCTATTTCTGGCTGTCATCCGGAAATGATGGACGGGGTAAGTTATGACCAATACATTTATTAACATCACACAGATATTCATACATACAATTGCACAAAAACTAAAAATTATACATCGTTGGGTGAATTATCCCGTAAAATAGTTGTAAGATAGAAATATAGAGCGGAGAAAGAGAAGATAAGGGTTCGGAGTTGCTAGAAAAAGTAATCAATTTCTGAGGAGCATGGTTATTAATTGGTCTGAGGTACGAAATAACTAGGACGCCAGGAGCAGCGAGGCCAGGCCTGATGCTTACCTCTGGAGACCTAGAAGCAGGAGAACCAGACCAGAGAATACTTTTAGAGTTCGAAAACCCATATTTTTTTCATTTTATCTCGCAAAATTACGTGGTTAACTGTGTTAAATGCTTCACTGAGGTCCAGGTACACAGCAGCACAGTATTGTTTCTCAGAAATTGCAGCTGAAATATGTTCATATAGGAGCGAAATGGGCATATATGTGCTATGCCTTTGGCGGAACCCAAACTTGTTTGTGTAGAATATATCATTCGCCTCGAGAAATTGGACCAATTGGATGTATACTACTTTTTCGAGTACCTTGGAAAGTGTAGACAAAAGCGAAATAGGAAGATAATTCGAGAAAATGAAGGGATTGCCAGATTTGAAGATAGGTACAATTGTCGCGCTCTTTAAAGCGGAAGGAAAAATGCCCTGGTGAAGGCAAATGTTACACAGATGCGACAGGGCAGGGGCGACGACTGGAGATACTAGTTTTAGGATTTTCATGGTTATACCATCTTTGGCACTGCTAGAATTTTTTAAGCTATTAATCACGTCTTGAATTGCGATAGGAGTAACAGGGCATAAATTAAACTGGTTATCGACAGATTGATTGTCAATGTACGACAATGGATCGCAGGATGAGCTAGGGAGCTTTCTATCCAGTTCGGTAGCGATTGTCGGAAAGTATTCATTAAATTTCTCAACAATTACCTCTTTCGAATCAATGATTGAACCATTGCACTCAAAGTGGTGTGGAATATCATCTTTCTTCTTATTCTTCCGAGTGAGCTCTAGCAAAGTATCCCACATTTTACGTGGGTCTGATATATTCTCTTCAAGCTTACGTTTATAATAGTTAATTTCTGCCGTTCTGATGACACTTATGAGGCAGTTCCAATACCTTTTGTAGATTGTTTCGTCCTCTTGTGACCTGTTGCGTAGAAACTCTTTATATAATTCATTTTTCTTGTTGATGCTTTGGAGAATGGAAAATGGAATATACGGCTTAATTGGTGTGTTATTTCTTTGAGGGTTAGCTACAGAAAATCGGAGGATTTCAGTTTTGAGAACAGAGCACAGAATACTACCTGCTTCTTCAGCATCAGTTATGGATCTAAAGAAATGCAGTTTGCTAGACAAACTTTGAATCAGTTCCGTAGATTTTCTGTAATCGAAGCATTTAAAGACTGGTCTTTGATGTTTTACTTTGTCGAGTGGGGCATGAGTATTAATTGGTATCAAAATGGGAAGGTGATCACTAATATCATCGATTAGTACAGTGCACGGAGATTTAAGAGAGAGAGGTCATTGCAAAGGAAGTTATCTATTAACATACTAGAAGTTGAGGAAATTCTAGTGGGCAGAGGATGCATGGGAAGAACCCATTGCTTAGGATGGTGTTGAGGAACTCTGAGCAATGTTGGATAAGGTCATAATTTTATCAAATCAACGTTAAAATCCCCACCCAGCAATGTAACTTTTGATTCATTATTTATGTTTTCAAGAGAAGCTTCCAGGAAATTAAAAAAAAATCCGGGGGATATGAGGGAGAGCGATACAGAGAAGCCACAATTATTTTATTATTATTTACCTGAATCTCCAGAAAGACAGACTGATGGTGCAGGTTTATAGACTCGCGGTCCTTTCGCCTGGAGTATGATGGTATATTGTTGGCAATGAAGATAGCAGAGCCTTTACCTCTAAATGATTCAGGACATGACGATTCTAGCCTATAGCCTGAAATTGTGAAGGAGCTAGCAAGAGCGTTATCTAGCCAAGATTCTGAGATGAGGATTATCTGAGGTTTACCTTTTAAATTATTGACTAAGCCATTCAGTTGGTCAAAGTGTTTGGGTAGTGAACGAATGTTGACATGCAGTATATGAAGTTAAAAGTATAGAGTTAAAGTATAAAGTATAGAGTTAAGTATAGAGTTAAGTTAAAAGTATAGAGGAAATTGCATCGAAGTAGTGGTCAGTGATGGTCTGCGGCGCTCAGCCAAGCATGGATCTGGGCAGCCCGAAATATCGAGGTGTGTTAGTAAGATTTCTCTGAACGAAACGGACTCCCATCCCAAGAAAACCCACGGAACTTTACCTTTCACACTCTTATTATAGATCTGGCACATACATTCACACAATCACACACCAAACAACGACTCACCTCGTGAAACCAGTCACGCAGACTGCAGATGCCAGATCCTAACCTAACCTGGCACACAGAGCACGCGCGAACGATGGACGATGGACGATGGGGGAGAGCCCCGATTGCCACCACGACGCCGGTATACAGAGAGCGGGCCATTGAGGCCCCGCCCCCGCGCGCGGTGACTCAGCTCCCTTCCAGCCCTATGTCAATAGTTGAACCTTATACTGGACACGCCCATACATTTTCCAGGTGCTTGGAAAGGTGACAAAATGTCCTAGCTGACCAAAAAAGGTACTCAGTTGTCACACAATAGTTTTAATCGCTAAATGCGGTCAAGTTGCATCTATAGGTTCAACGGTGCAGGGCACTAACTTTCGAGTTGCACAGCCCAAACAGAGTACACTGTCCAGCGATCAAAGGGCACTCCGGCACCGATGGGGGAGAGTAGGGGCACGTGCCCTCTGTGCCTTCCCTGGCTGCGCCCCTGCACGTGCCCTCTAAGCTAATGTGGTGTCCCATGAGAAAATCGTTGTGCCTCTTGACCCTATATAATGCTCTCTGAGTTAGTCTGATGCCTTTGAGCTTGCCTGGAGCCCTATTAACTGTTTTAGTGCCCCTTGAACTGATTTGGCGCCCTGAGCTGATCTCATATCTCCCGGAGTTGATATAGGGGAAAGTGTCCATATTACGCACAGTGTCTAATGACGCACGATCGCAAGAAAAATGCACTTAGACGGCAGCATAATCCAAATCCAGTCAGCTCACCATGTTTACCACACTCGATGGTCTTTCGTTGCTGCATCGTCAACGTGTTCAGACGTTTAAGTGGGCGGCGGCGGTTTTAGCCAAAAGGAATGAAACCACTCATGATTTCTCTGAAAAAATGTTCAAAAAGCTCAATATTTTGTTTTTAAAAATACTCCTCTAAGAAAAGAAATAAATATCTGCCTGTGGATGATGTCATGATCTGGCAAACACTACCATACTTGAAACACTTCAAGGACTTCGATTTGCTGATGATCATCGTGACGTCAGCATATGTCGTCACACCAGCAGCTCACAACAATGGCCGCCCGGCGAGGGGCTAATGAGGGGGCTGGTGTCAGGTAGGTTTTAGCTTTGTCTACGGAAATATCGTGTTCCAAGACAAATGATATGTGGAGTACCGGGTTTTCCGACTTGCTTTACAATTTGGCTATCTCAGTTAAAATCACGTTATTAAGGTGCCACATTCTCTTTAACACGCGCATTGACGGGGGTCTGAGCCACTTTTGCTTTGACGGGGGGTGGCGGGTACCCGATCCCCCCAAGATCTCGAGAACCACGGCAGGTAGCGAAAAACGGTAAACGGCGTCACGTCGCCCATCCAATTCTCCATCGAAAATATTTGAACCATTTTTGTCAGGTCACATTTAAGGTCACTAGAGGTCAAAATATGCCGTCATAGGGATAACATGTAAACGAAAGTTTTCGGCCATTTCATCTGAACAAGTACATATAGAGCAAAACGACTTGAACAATATGAATCCTCGCAGCAGGCCGAATCGAATTATATACAATATGACCTTGCTAGGTCAAATCAAGGATTTGACTTGACCTGAGGTCAGATCAAGATCAAACTAGATAAAATGCAAGTCATTCGAACTGAAAAGACAAGGTGAATCTAATGCAGTTAAAATAAACGCTCCATCACCATCCATTAATAAGTTATTCAGTTAAAACCATGGTTTCCATGTATTTCCAATGGAGAGGTCATGGCTTGTTGCTGACCTTAGGTCATCGATATACAAAATACCGGAACATATTTTAGAGAACTCGGTGGGCTCATTATGTGATATGACTTTCAATCGATTTAGCTCGCCCTGTTCCGACTTATGCTATCTTAAACTTTGTTGAGGTCAGGTCACTTGACCTGTACTGGTGACCTGACCTGAGATGACCTAATGTTAAAATTTTGACAAAAGTTGTAAACGCGCCGCTGTTTTTATGCTATCTCCGAAAAACCCGAGGGGTGGTACCCGCCCCACCACGTCAATGCGCGTGTTCATCCGCGTTCAGCCAGGGCTCACTCGTTATGAAAAAACCAGTGGGCATAACAAATGAATTTTCGACTCATATATGTCTTATCTTGCACATTGTGGCATATATCACAAGCTCTGCTGATTTCACTGATATTAAGTGCTTGCATGATTTGGCTGATTTATCTTTAAATATATCCAAAACAGTCGTGTTTTGGCTATTTTCATGAAATTTCTCTGGTACTTTTTCCGGTTTTAATCGAGGCCTTTTCCGTCAATGCTTGATTTGCATTTTTCTTGGACCAAAGGTACCTAAAAATTCATATAAACTAAGATAAAGAAAGTTTTTAGGTTACATTAAAAAGTGCCCCTTTCTCCCGAGGTGCCCCTCAAAGGTGGTGAGACCCCATACCAAAGCGCTGGCTGTGCCCCTGCAAAGAGCCATTCCAAATAGACTTTTTACTTTTTGTCCAGTTTTTGTTGGGTTCTCCTGGCACCGATGTGGGCGCCATATAAGCTATTCCGTCAGAGCACCCCACACCCCAAATATGGTGATAAGGATAATAGCGCCGGCGGGTACCGGCGCATTTCCCCAACAAAGTCCCGGTAAGGCACAAACAGGTGGCACTGGGCCCGGCACCGGAAGGCGACTTGAAAAGCACGAAATTCACGGATGCAGTCAGGTGCGATTTCAGCAACAAGCCTAACTGTGACCCATATCAGACTCATCAGATTTCTGTACACGTCTCGAAAATATTCCCGGCATGGCTCCAGGAAAATAAGTGAAAGAATCCAGCGTGATTTTTCAGAAAACTTTGCGCTTTTCGCACAATATTCAACGCAGGGTTTCCATTGGTGCAGGCGTCAGTGCACCTTACATCCATTCGCTCTTTACACTCGTAAGAGCCAGCAAAGTTTTTGCTTTAGTTCTGATTCTTTCGTGCACAACACAGCGGCAGTCACATCTTTTCAACCTGTACTAATTGCACACATCAGGTACTCTCATCAGGGCACCAAAAACTACATCAATTCCCAAACGGTTGCGCCGGACGGTTTGAAAACCGGTAAAAATTCGAATATCCGTTACCATCAACCGGATTATGGCATCGAGCGTGAGTGGTACTTTTTCACCACTTCACACGGAAATAATGCGGATGGTATCGGTGGCTCTGTGAAGTGTTGCGTGTACCGTGCGCGTCTTAAAATGCCAGTGAAAGAAAACATTTTATGTGTGAATAATTATTTGCTTACTGCAAAACGAACCTCAGGGATAAGACAAATATATTTTTTGTGACGAGTGCTGCGAGTACGGCCAAGAAGCTGAAAAAGTGTTTCCGTGGTACCAGGCTGGTATAAGGCACTAAAACATTTCATGGCATCGTTCCGCTGGGTATGACAAAAACTGCTGTGTAACCTATGTCATCCTCTGATGAGCACTGTGTGCACGAAGTGTACAGGGCTGAAGTCTACGTGGAAGTGAAAAATTATGAATGAAATGAAGTGCATATTAGATGTTGAAACAAACTGTTCTTGTCCTAATTTTCACGGTTGATATCGTATCAGATGTTGAAACAAACAGGTTTTTGTTCCAATTTTGTCGTTTGATATTGCTTATGATTGCATATTTATTGCCACAACGCATACAACTCAAGACCAATTATGTCACAGGGAAATATCACGTTCAATCACCAGGATCTTTGCCTGTGTGAAGCATTTAATAACAACACACTTGCGGCCAAATGACCTTTCAAATAGTAGGCGTCTCGGCTATGGTGTAACGTGATAAAATAGCAGAGGTCATTTCAGGTCATGAATTGAGGTCACCCGAGGTCAGTATGAATTGTTAATGTTCCAACATGATACTATGTTCCAACATGATGATAATGTCACCATGGACCTGTCAAGTCTTGAATTGAAATGGGTAACGACGTATTTGCGTACTTTTCTTTTAAATGACATTTAAGGTCAAGCTAGGTTATTTAGCTAAGTTACAAGGGTCGTTTCAAATCCAAAGCACAAATAATGGTACGAGATCTGTGGTAGATAAGTGGTCAGCTTTCATTTGACACTCATACTGGCCATGTTGGAGCGTATCCGCACGGAAGGTATACATACATACTTTCAATGAGAGTTTTATCCTAACCTCTGTGACCTGTTACTACACTGAGCTACGAAAAAATCACCCACCACTGGTTAGCTTATACCATGAGGACTACCCAGTAAAAAAATAGAAAAAATGAAAATAGGGCTTTGAAAAATTCTTATAAAAAGAAAAGGTCACGACGTCAAAACCTGATCTAAGGTCAAAGTTGTTATTTTTCTTCCATGGTCCGCTGTATCTTTTACCCAGATATATCCTTTTAATTAATTTTGATCAGCCACTTTTAAGACTCAAAATTATTTCTGCTTCAATGTTTGCGTTGACCTCGAAACTTTGATGACCTCTATCTGGTGACTCCTCTGACCTTTGGACCTGAAAATGGGCCCATGTTTTCTTTTGTAAAAGGTACTTTGGGTACAAAATTTGGTAGAAATCTTAGGGGTGGTGGTGAACTAGCCTGGACGATTTGTCCTTTAATGACCTATAGATATCTTTGCGTGGATATGCAGTGTCAGATAAAAATAAAAACCTATCATTTCAGGAAAGATTTTCTTCAATTTGATAAAGAGCGATCGCGCCACGCTCGCGAAGCCTTTCCCTACATATGAATAAAAATTAACATATGAGCGACCGTCACGCCAATCAAAAGCTTCTATACCCACGCATTTGTGCCTAACATGAAAGAAACCTGCACTTATGGGTAGCAGCTTGAATTCAACAATATGTTTCATATATTTCATCAAACACTGTCAGCATCAAATAATTGGACAATAACACCGATCGATCGTTATGGGAAGGGTAAGCATTAAACACTGTCTCTTACCCTGTCAGGTAAGCATTAAATCATTTCCAGAAGAATTAAAAAGTGAATTGTTTCTAATTCATACCCTGTTAACTGTTCCAGCTATATTTTTCTAAAACTTGGGCAATTTTGCAACAATTTTTTTGCATAGTTTCCAACAAAAGCAGCCTTTAAAATACTGCATCCATTTCCGCGTGCACTTCATTCAATGAATTTTTGCGGTATGGTAGCTTTGGGGCAGATAGCACACCCTTTTGTAGCTTTCTATACTTGGGGCATTCCATGACAAATCGACAAATCGATGGGTTGAATAACACCTTATTCAGATTTTATGAAATTTGGGACTAGGGTTCTCGTGGCGCTGAAAACGACTGTCGTATTTTTAGTCTCGTCGGATAATCGTTTCGGGTTATAGCCTCGGGCAATCCACAACGGACGCGTGCATTGGACTTTTCGCTTGAGTTTTAACCATTTAAATTAAACGTACTCCTCCAGGGTTACATGAAGATAATTACAAAAGTCTGAATAATACAAATATGTAAGTTTAATTATATTAATTGGCACGAATATGTTTAAAATATAATTCCAAATTTTTGCAAAGATACGCATACATATTTCTATGTTTTTGTTGACTTTAAACAACTCCATGTGAAGAGCATTGTTTAAACTACATATAACGTCAATAAAAGAATGGAGACTACAGAGCAAAAGTAACGGCACCGCGAAGCCCTCACCGTCGCCGGCCACTGCCTGAGTCGGCCGCCGCTAGACGCGTCCGGTTGGAAGTGGGGTAACGGTGGGGAGAACTGAGCAAGACTGCGCTTCGGTGGCATTGCGAATGAACTAGATGTGGTGTGGAGGCTAATATTGTAACATGAAATTTGAGCCGTTCCGAAAAAATGAACGTATTACCGGAACATTCGGACAATTCCGACACTCTGGTGCATTTGGTGGAAATGTAGTGGAAGGATTATGCGTGAAGTCGATTATTACTGTTGTATTAGGTTTGTTTTAGTGTTTTTTCTACCCATGCCCAAAAGTTGATGTTCCCAGTTCAATTTATATTAGAAAGCCACATCACAAACAAAGTTAGTGTCCCGCCGACAACTGTTTTCGAACATATAAGATTAAGACATGATTTTATTTAGATCTGACCCACGGACCAGAAGAACGACACATCACATGGTACCATTGAACTTCACAGATTTATTTGAAACTAGACCTTCTGTCCCTATCGTTCGGAGCTTATGGACAATAACAGTCTTCGAATTAGCCGGTACGAACTTGTGTCTTTAATGTTCCTTTCTCGCGACTGCTTTATTGAAACCTTTTCTGCACTCGTAGCTAATTCAGTACTTTTGTTGAAGATTTTGGGTGAGATCGAGGCAGGCAATGGAACACTGATTTCGTGTCCCCTTCCAGCATGTTTGCTGGATCGTAGGGGATGGGTCCCCTGCCGTAAAGGTGGCCCGGGGCCTCATATCGCGCGTGTTAAAAAACACACCGGGCGGAGCCTGGGCCCCACCTCTTTTTAGGTGGCTGGGACCCTTCGTGGCCAAAAACGTTATTTCCTACTTTTGGGAATATTCAATGGCACGCCGATTGGTCAAATAACCTTGAAATCGGCCCCAATTTTGTTATTATATTAAGTTAAACCCTTTATTTTGAGATCGCTGCAATTGCGCGGTTGCCCAGTTCGCGTGCATCAAAGACCAACTGGCAACGTTATAGCGCCAAATAAAACGGTTATGTCATTTCCCGTCATGAGGTCAGGTCCTTCACGGCCATACCGATTCTCAAGTCATTGGTCCGGTGCTTCCGGTCGCATGGCGTTACCCGTATGACGTATATTATGCTACGACGTCATAGTTAAGATAAATCAATGTAAGTTCAGGTCGGTCAAATCAAATGTCTGGGTAAGGTCATGCTCATTTCCGTCCAACGGTTGTATGCTGCTAGTCATGGTGTAAATAAGGGGAATATGTTATTGTGACGTCTTAGGTCAATGACCTTGATGACCTTAACCCCCAAAATTGCTTACAATTCTTGGGACGTTCTCACTATGACTTGCTCTGTTTTTAGTGCATTCTGAACTACTTTGAGCTTAATCACGGCATTTCCGGATGAATACCCGCACGGCTAATACATATTTGACCTCTATGACCTCGTTTGAACTTACTGACCTAAGTCCATTAAGATCGGTCATAATATGATTTCAATAGTTCCCACCCACCCCCAACCGGAGTTTTTCTAAGCCTCCTAGTTTCGAGAGCTCAGGGGGCTCCAGTCCACCCTCTCCAGTGCGCCTCTCCTGTGCGGGTGTTGGAATGTGCATTGATTACATTTATTGTTTAAATACATCCTTATCCTCATTGCCGACAATTCCACCTTGCCTTTTTCGTTCCAGACACGTTTGATAGGTGCAGCGACGCCGGGCCGCGCTGGCGACGACCTCCAAAGTGGGGATCGGGACGTTTGGGAGCTCAGTCTCGCTTTTTTAAGTCTCCTTCTTTTACTACTGAATCTTATAGAAAAGTATAAGGTATGTGGCCTAAAAGTTTAAAATAATTCATAGGAAAATAGTTTTATATATTTTGAAAATTGAAGAATGTTAATATTCTAAATTTTTTTGAATTATATTTTTAATGGCTAATTCGTATTCGTCCTTAAGATCCCAGATTAAGTTTTTTGGATTTGTTGAAGCTTGGTAAATGTGTCTTTAAAAAGGCATGAGTGGGTTGGTAAATGCCTGAGGCTTAATTTTCAAACCGTAAGTCGGGAGGAAAATGATAAAATCGTCTCGCTCCATCAATAGCCCCTGACAAAATCCGAAATCTGGATGGTGTTCCTTCGTTTTTGGCCCACTTATCTAAAGTCAGGTGTTGACTGGAGGCGTCCATTTTAAAATAAAGCTATGCCTGTGGGTATACGTGATGTTTTCTCGAGATTTCGTTGTGCAACGAGATTCAGCTTCCATTTCATCAACAATTTCTAATTGCTTTGCTTTTGACATCGAGTAAATTCTGCTCGCTCCCAGATCGCGACTCCCAATTGCCGTTCTCAATGTCCTCAATAGTCTCGGGCATGCGGCGGCCGACGGTTTCAGGAAGCAGGAGGGCAGCCAACGCCGCTACCACGGCACTGGCTCCGAACACACAGCTGGGGATGGTCCAGTGTACGGGTGTCAGCAGGTCCACGATGTACGGCGCCGACATAGAGCCTAACCTGGCGAACAAGTAGGACGCACTCACGCCAGCGTTGCGCAGCTTAGTGGGGAAGAACTCGGCCGAGTAGACATACATAATACCACAGATGGCACCGCAGGTTAGCTTTCCAAGCGTTCCTAGCAAGAGCGTTGGCCAAGCGAGCCCGACCGGCACGGCTAGAGTACAAAACGTGGTCACACCCGTCATGACGTGGGCAGCGACGACGACAGCGCGCCGTCCCAGCCTGTTGATGAGCGGTATAGACAACAGCAGGGCCGGTATCTCGGCCACACCCGTCAGGAAGATCGCAAGGTACGGACTGCCGCTGAGGTTGGCCGTGCCAAACGTCACACCGTAGTACACCATCGCTGCAATGAACCAATTGCAGAAGCTGGCGAGGCTGATGAAGCGCATCTTCGGCGTACGCAGGAGGCCAGCTATCTCGCTTACGTCGCCGGTACAGCAAACCCTCCCTGACCGGGTCTCTGTCTTTGAATCGCCTTTTTTCTCTGATGCACAAATCTCAGCCATCATCTTGAGCAGCTGGTCGTCAGGTGGTAGCTGGCGACCATTCCGGTTGGCTGCGAACTTCAGCACAGACAGTGCCTCTTGCAGCCGGTCTTGCATGATCAGCCAACGGGGCGACTCTGGAAGGGCCCACCAGAAGGCCAGCATCAGCACCGCTGGGACGGAGATGTACAGCTGCAGACTTCGCCAGTCTCGCTCCAAGTACGCCACCGCCGACAGCAGCATGATCCCGATGCCGTACGGCAGCGCGTATACCAGTCCTACGGAAGCGCGCCATTGTGGTCCCGTGATTTCCATGCACAAGATGAAGAAACAGCTATATACACCACTGTCCGCCGCTGCCGTCAAAAATTTCAGCGCCAAGAACAGGCCGAAGTTGTTTGCAAATGCTGAAGACACCGAAAGAAGTAGAAACGCTACAGCTGCAATCATCACGGCCCGCTTCCGCCCGTACTTGTCGCCCACCACGCCCCAGACCATAGCACCGAAGCAGCGGCCAAGGAAGTACGATGCCTGCACATTGGAGGCGAGCCAGCGATGCGAACACACCAGGTCCCACTCGCTGGCGACCGAAGACGAGCCGTTGTCCCCTGTATACATGTAGCTAGAACACGGCACGGATACATTACTGCCGGGGGAGGTCAGGATAGAACACTGGTCGAATTCTCCCGTCACTTTGTCATCTGGTAGCCAATCTTCAGGTTTGCCGCCCTCTGGCAGTGAGCAGTGGTGGCTGGGGATTCCAGCGATGAAAACAGCACTGAGGTTGTGCATCGCCACCAGGTTTCCTCCTATGAACGACCAGGCAAGCACACCTACTTGCCACCAGCCCAGCTCACCTACCAACCACAGTATCTCCTCAAACTTTCCACGACTTTCCAGCATAGTATTCGAATTTTCCGGCATTTCTTCCACTGGCGGGGCGTATTTCGGGGCGTTCTGATTGATTTAGGAAGATTTTGGCGGTTTAAATAAGACCAAAACTGTTTCCTTCTGTTCACTGGAGCTTGTTTAGAGCTACGAGACACATCGGTAAATACTGCACTGGTTGCAGTTCACGTCGATTACAACGCATGCTGCAGCTGACTGCTGTTGTGGCGACACGCACGTCGAGCAGCCCAGGCACCGCCCCTCAGGCGCTCCTGTTTACCGGCCAAATAATAACATTAATTCAAAGACCTTCAAGGATGAATCAATGTTATTCTCATTAGTTTCAGTGTAAAACTGTAACCTTATAAAGTGAAGCTGCGAAGCTGTATATTCGGATTAATCGCCCGCAACTGCATTCAAAGAAATGTTCAGAAACACAGGCCTGAAAGCTCAAAGCTCACGCCCATTCCGGCTGCGAATATTTCGTTTTTCAAACACTGAAGCCATAGAGATGAACTATTACTACGAGAACTACAAATCGAAATCCCTACATCCGGTTGAAGAAAATTGGAGCTGAAACCTGGCTCTGCTTAAGTCCAAAATATCTTCTTCAGATGTTCATGCACTTAATATAAGTCAATGTTTGTTCCGAAACATTCCGAACATTTGGTCTCGGACCCCCAGAACCTGGTTTCGGAGCTGGTCTCGAAGATCCCAAAGAGCCCGTTTCGGGGACCTTAAAGATGGTATCGGGGCCTCAAGAGTTGGTCTCGAGGAACTCAGCATTGGTGTCGCGGGCCCAAGAGTAGGTCTCGAGAGCTCGTAGAGTTTATCTCTGAGAGGGCCCAAGAATTAGTCTCTGGAGCACCCCAGAGGAGCACTTTAGCTTAATTAGGTCAAAAGTTATTGTGAAAATAATGTTTTGACCCCTGGTGACCTTGGATGACCTTGGGGAGGTCAAAGGGCAAGTATTTCCCCTGGGATCCGTGAAAGAGTGTCCAATAACGCTTTCCTGAGCAAGCTGAGCATTTGCAATCGTTTTTGTGACTTTTAGACCATAAGACAGCTTTTCCCCATGCTTTTTTAATGGGAGAGGTCACCTCATGACCTGACTTTAGGTCACGAAATGGAAAAATCCCGGATATACATGATGTAGACCCTGGAAGGGTCATGAAGAGTAGGAAGTTTCAAATCAATCGATCAAGAAATGTAGCTCTTATAGAGCTCAAAAGTTGAAGTTAGGTGACCTTGGTTGACCTCGCCTGATGACCTGACCTTGGGTGACCTGGGGCACAAAATATCCGGGATGGTGGGAAAATGATGGGGTGAGAGATAGAGCCATCAACCGCGGTGCTGTGCCTCGTCGTTTTTCTGATGTCCCGAAAAAAACATTAGGGGGCATCGATGGCCCCGGTGGGGCGAGGGTTAATGATCATTCAGCCGACCCGGGTTCAATGCCCGGCGGGTTCCCTGAACAAGGAGCAAGCTGTCTCCCGAGAAACCCTTCCAACAGGGAAAGAGTTGGCGACGCCGTATGACCCCGGCAGTTGGTGCGTCGACAAACCCCAACAATTATTAGCTTTAATGATGCATAGGTTTTTACTTAAAGTAAAACCAGAAGAGCGCATACAGGTAAAGACTGACCATGACCATCTAAAGCTGGATGCAGCTCCAGAGACAAACATGCGTTATAAGGCGAAATCCAAAATAAATAGCTCGTGCTACAACAGGCAGGCACACCCAAAAATAAGTGAATGTTTTTTTCAGACTTCAAGAATATGGGGGGGCACACATAGGTGGGGGGGGCACACTCTCAAAACCTGGTACCTCCCGAAATGAAATCCTGGTTGCGCCACTGTCGCGAACTGTTGCAACACTTGCGAGGGTAGAGTCATGGCTACGGCAGAGGCCGAGCCCGGGTTGTTGGGGTATAGTTGGGGATTCAAAGGGTGCGTGAAGAAGCCTGCCACCGCCAAGGTTAAGGGTTTGGAGCGAAGAATTTGAATTTTGTGGCATGCTACCGCATGTCCACTTTGCTTACCTCACTCGAGTCCCTCCATTAAGGCAGTAATTTTGGTTATTTAGAAACTCCCGCGAGCACTATGTCATGGTGCCGCGAGTCCTTTATCCTGCAGCCAGGAGGCGAGGCTACAGCGCCTCTCTCTGGCTGAGTAGTCGCCGCACAGAGGAAGAGGGGAGAGTAATAGAATAGATAGAGTGTTAACGAGAGTTGTGAGTTGGTTAGTTAACCCTCGCCCCTAAGGTTTTTTTCAAGATAGGAGAAAAACGACGAGACGCAGCACCGCGGTTGAGGGCTCTATCTCTCACCTCATCATTTTCCCACCATCCCTGAAAATTTTTATCCCGGGTCACCCAAGGTCAGGTCACCAACCAAGGTCACCTTACTTCAAATTTGGAGCTCTATAAGAGCTACATTTCTTAGTCGATCGATTTGAAACTTGCTAAACTTCATGACCCCTCCAGGGTCTACAATGTGTAAATCCGGGATTTTTCGATTTCGTGACCTAAGGTCATGTCACGAGGCGACCTCTCCCATTGGAAAAACATGGGGAAAAGGTGTCTTATGATCTAAAAGGCACAAAAATGGTTGCAAATGCTCAGACTACTCAGAACAGCGTTTTTAGACACCTTTTCATGGATTCCAGGGGTCATATTTTCCCTTTGACTTTTCCAAGGTCATTCAAGGTCATCAGGGGTCAAAAACAGTATTTTGACAATACCTTGTAACCTAATTAAGCTTAGAGCACTGAAACAAACACCATCGTGTATGTCTTGTCACAGGCTTTCATTTGATATACGGCAAGGTCACTTTCTGACCTTTCCTGACCTCAGGTCATATGAGGTCACGAGGGGACCTCTGGAGGTCAAACCACTGGTGGGAGGTCTTTACTTTCCGCATAGCGGAAAAAGAACTGGCAATTTCCTATCAAATGTACTTTACCAGATCTCAATAGCCCTAATGGCATAGGAGTTATGCCCAGTTTCCTTAAGCATTGCATATTTGAGTGAAAATAGCCTGCCGTGACCTTTCCTGACCTCTGGAGGTCAAAGTATTGGCCTGAGCGCTTAAACATGTGAAGTAATTTCCTACTAAAATTACGCGAGCTTTCTAATGCACTTTGCAGATTTGCGCTAACCCCCATATTTTTAGAATTAGATGGGGGCCATTGATGCCCCCCGGTGGGGCGAAGGTGGCGCCGGACCCCCGGTTGGGCGTGGGTTAAGAGTCTTAGTTATGAGCAGTAGGTTAGTAAATCTTAAGATAAGATCAATTAGTTAGTGAATATTAACGGAATGGTAGTTAAGGTTAGTTGGTTTGTTGAACGTTTTATACAGTCACAGCCATCTCGGCACCTTGTGTCGAATATGACGAGAAAACGACGGTCTTTACGGTGAGTGGCTTTCTCAGTGGTGGGCTTGGGGCGGGTGAGTCTCTGAATTTGGTGAGCACACTTTGGCCCTCGAAATCAAAGGTGCGTTCAATTTCGTTCTCGGAGAGGTGGAAGGCCTTCGGGGCATGGACGGTGCCCCGGCAAACGGTCAGTGACTTGTGGATGGCAAAAGTCACTGGTTTGGATCCGAAAGTTTTGGTGTCAAGCAGTGCTTTGGTTGGGTTGGCGTTGCTGGTTTTAAAAAGGTTATCCTTTTGGTGCCGCATGATTTCGTAGCTGCCTATCACCTTTCGGTTGATGGCTTTCTCTAAACTGAAGGTAGACTCCTTCGAAAGATTTTGGCAGTTAGAAATGTATCTGCCAACCAGCCAAGCTCCACTTGGCAGGTTTGCGTTGTTACGGCGATTCATGCGATTTTGCTTACTTTGCTACTGAGCACAAACATTGAGCAAGGCGAGGACAGCTCACTTTCTCCAGTGAAACATATAGCATTCATTCTATACGGGGGATAGCGAGCTTAACCCTATTTCCGGAGGGGGCTATATTCCCCCTTAGGTTTTCAAGATATCTCCGAAACGGCTTGCGATAGAACTTTGAACTTCCTGACTTTTCCTAAAACTGTCGGCAGGTTTTCTGAAATTTTCAAGATTATATATTTACGGGCGGAGCTATGGCTGGGTTTTGGGAGGTTCTATCCAAAACAAGTATTATCGTATGCGATGGGTTTTTTGTAAAGGAAGCCATCTCTGCTGATCCTGATACCAGTTATTGGTTTTATTATATATTTTTATGTGAGATGATAGTGCATTATTGTATATTTGTATTATGGGGCGGTTAGAGTTCAATGGGGGAATGTTATCCGAAGGACTAACGTTGTAGGAGAAGACTGCTTACGCCGTGTCAGGGCGAATACATTGGGTTATGAAATTAAATAGTTTACCCAATTTGATTACCGAGGCGTGTCCAGTCACTACACATTTTCAAATGTATATTCCCAGCTAGTATCACCGCCGCGACTCAATATCGTTGTATATTGAAAATGTGTTTCAATCACCCCACCCCCACGACGAGTCCTTGATCCGCCTTGTCACCCCTTTCCCAAGCTGCCATGGGGGGTAAATTATGAAATTATTCCAACTAGTCGGGGACTAATATACTCATGCATACCATTGCATATTGTTGGTATGTATTTTACCCACTGTTTTTACTGCATCCGCCCCTGATAGTTTTTTTTTTTATTTATTTATGTGTAAGATGCCAGGTATATGACGGCTTCTAATCCGCGTAACAAAAACTTTTGGTTGTATATATTTCCTATAGTCCTGGTCCTGAACTGCCATTGAATTTCATTTTGGTAACTAGTATATGAAATTTTGGGTAATTATTTGTAAATCTGAACTAGTTTTGTGAAATCGTCACAGAGACAAGGGTTTGGAAAATCTAAGAAATACACAAAATTGTATATTTTGCACGACCTTCTCCAAAAATAAAAATTTTGAAATTTTTTTTTAAAATAAAGTTTGGGAGGAATCTATGGCATTTGATTTTTCAAATCCCGGTTAGATTACATCTTGGGCCATATTCCCCCTGCCAAATAGAGCCAGCCTGACGAAATAGGGTTAAGCGTCAACACTGACAGGCTGATCAGATTTAGTATACAATTAGTTTACTGTTAGTATGCCTACTCAGTAAGTAAAACGACAAACAGCGACTGGAAGCTCCCGAGCGGGAAAAAACAAAAAAGCTCCTGGATGTCATCACCGTTCATATCCTATTCTGACGACATCCTGTGCCGACATTCAACTATTTCAGTTTCCTGACCCGGCTTTCAGTTTTCCTTAGACGTGGAAGCCGAAATCACCGGGTGGTAGGAATACTGCACGACTTCTACTTCTCTCGTATCCAGTACAGAACAGTTCCGGAGTTTGGAGCTTGCGGATAGATCCAAGGCGAGGGATGGTAGTTGCTTGCAGCCGCAGAGGCAAGGCTACCCCACTTGTTCAAATGAGTGCTGCTTGTGGTCAGCACGAACTCAGGCTGTTTCAACACCGAACCATCGTTAATCCAGGGCAGTATGTCTTCAATGGTGTTGGTACGTGTGGTCCAGGAGTTAAACCTCTCCGTTAGCGTGGTGGAAACATCGGGTGAATAGCGAACTAGGGAGGGGCCGCTGGGCGCCGACCAGATACCTCCCCACTGCACTCGGCTCCCCGAAGCCTGGCCCTCCAGTCTGTACTCGAACGTATCCGCTTCGCTGTGGGCCAGAACCTGGTCTCCCAGGTCCAGGATGGAGTAGTCGTCGGCCAGGCTCGGCGTGTTGGCGTTTCGGCGCAGCACGCTCGCTGTGTTCCAGGTTTTTGTCGCTGCTGTCAGCAGCAGGGTCCATCCTCCGCCGTTGTACTCCTGATCGCAGTACACGGGTACTGGTGGCGATGTGAAGTGCCGTAAGCCGCTGTGTCGTCCCGGGTACATTAGCTTCATCTGTTGACAAGTCTTCGGGCAGGCGTCCTTGACCACGGCGAGGGCGCCATCCGGGTCACTAGTGAGGGACTGAGTAGACTCAGCGTCACAAACGACATCAAGCGACATCATCTGGCATTGACCGTTGGAGAGCATGTTGAAGCTCTTGCATGCTGCTGTGCCCATACAAGATAGCGAGCACTGTAACTTGCTTCTCACAGTCACTTCGTCGCGGAAAGGACCAGACCCAACCACCTTCGTCGGGGTCACGGAGAAAACGTGAGCATGCACTGGACATGATCTTGTCAACAGGCTGAACAGGAGAAAGACCACTGCCCTCATCATGCTATTGACAATTCAAGATCAGCAAGTTCTGGATACAGGCTTGTTATGCGGCTCTAGTCTTGAAACGAGACGAAGCTGCCATCATTCTGTCAGCACAACTGCACCAGAACATAAGCGGGTCTATGATACAGAGTCAAATAAAAAATAGCTGTAAAGGCATTGGTCACACTGAATTGAGCCCACGGAGACAGAGAACTGCTTGTCCAAGTAAGGTGGCTCAGTCACAGCTGGCCAGAGTCGTGAGTGTGGATGAGTGAGAACCTGCTGTTTCTTTCCGTCGCCATGGGTATTGCTGTCCTGTATGTCGTAAGCATGGTGAGTGATGCCAGGCACGAATTCGAGGAGTGATATAAACATTCATTTTGGTTTAAAGCATCAATCAGGACAATCACAATTAAACACAAAAAATGTGAGATGCGCAGCGTATCATGTTTTTTTTATTTCGTGCATAGGCGGATCCAGGTTTGCTGATCGGGGAGGCGCATGGTTGGGGACGCCATCCGGACCTGGGGGACGTCACTTTTGGACGGCAGAACCTATGAGGTGGGCACCACATCCTATCGTTGGGGCGCAGGTGCTCGAATCTTAGGGGGAGCGGCATTTGAGGGGACGCCATCGACCTTTCTGGTGGGCTTCTTGACTATTTCAGGGGGCTCCGAGGGTCGATCAGGGGGGGGCAGGGGCTGGGCAAGTGCCCCCACCCTTTCCCTGGATCTGCCTATAATTTCATGTAAATTTGTCTTTATAGTTGACCCAACGAATGTCACGAAACTTATGGTCACTTTGGCAAAACACGCCCGGACGAAATGCTAATGGACTAGCATCACGAAACCAGTGTACCTCCGGCACTTTTATGATCTTCCATCACGAGTTCGATGGCTGCCGTTGCTCAGTACACACTGCGGCATGCAGTCTGCAAATGCTTTCCAGGCAACCTGTAAACAGCTGAGACGGTGAAGCGTATGACAAGGAAAATATTATAACTTCACAAGAACTTTTATAAAATAATTTACTGGTTTCGGCAGTTGCTTTTGATCCTGAATAAAGCTGTGAGAATATTAGCGCCCTCCGACTAAGGTAGCCGGATTATGGACTATGGAGAGCTCACGCTATACCTTCATCTTCGGCGCTTCATAATAAAAAAGACACATGGTCCGATTTATAAAGGCCACTTACCAGTCAACTGGTCTTTAGCCACCATATATTTGAGAAATAAAAAGTTTTTTTACCATTTTCGTAGTTCTGTATGTTTTTGGTCACCTACCTTGACCCTTTGGAAGATAAAATTGACATATGTGACAGTCTAAGTTTGTTTTTTTGTTATATATTTTTGATCAATCTCCTCACATAGGGGATGCATAGCTCAGTGCTAGAGAACTTGGCTCCTAAGCGACAGTTTACGGGTCCAAGGCTCAGTGGATTCTTTGAATGACTACAACATGATCCGAAACAACCTCTCAACAGGGTGGAACTGCTAGCTCATTGACAGCACTCCAATCTCATCACCCACAGCAAAACTGGCTTATACCGTCTATAAGAAGGCTTCTGACAGCGATCTCCGCCAGAGGCACTGATGTGCGCTTTCTTTGGGTACCGAGCCATATTGGAATTTCAGGGAATGAAAAAATCGATAGGGTTGCGAAAGAGGCGTCCGTACTACCCACTTCGCGACAGTTTAGGTTCGGCTTCAGACCACAAAGCATCGTTCAGAACACTACAGGACGCCGAATGACAGTCAAGGTGGGCTGCAGAGCCAGAGTGCGTTATGAAACGTCTGCGAACCTCCATTGAGAAATGGGAGTAGAGCAACAGAAAAAGCAGAAGAGAGGAGGTGGCCCTCTCTAGACTCCGCATCGGGCACTGTTATGCCACTCATGCCTACCACCTGAATAGCTCTGCTCCCAACCTGTGTGTACATTGTGGCAACCACCTTACTGTCCAGCATGTTTTATCCGAGGTAGACTGCTGTGACAATCTGAAAAGGCAAATACGTCAATTCTTCCCACCGGTCTCTTTAGAGTAGTGTCTTGGAAACGATCCCGTTGTAGACATCAAACACATTTTATCTTACCTGAAAGAAACAAGGCTCGACGTCGTTTATAGCCCTCACAGCGCTTTTTAGCGGTTACACCTCCGGCATAGACAATTCTTAGCTACCCAAGATCATTTTGAACTGACCTAACCTGACAATGCTGGGCACATAGCCAAAGAAGCTGAAGCGCCCTTAAACACCAATCATCAACAGGGTGGAATTAGCGACACCGTCAAATAAAGTTATTATCATCGTTAAAACCCAAAAATTATTATTATCTCGTTGCATTCAGGATGAGACATGAAACGAATTCAGAGTGATTATAAATTCTCAGACAGCCCTATATTAGAATCTCAATTTAATAGTTCCCTGATAAGATAATGATCATTGTACGTGCAGCGATCACGAATTGAGCTCCTTACAAACGCCTTTTCGTAGGAATTCGTAAAAATTGAAAGTCTTGGGAACACTAGGCCGGGTCGAAAACCTACCATTTTGGCATTCTAATGGTGACAGCCAAGGTGGGCAGGTGACAAAATTACTTGAGATGTTTCCTCCAGACCAATAACGGGGCAAACACCAAAATTGGATTGTAAGTTGAGCTGTGTTTTTCAACAACTAGAATGGTCCGGAGTTCCTTTGGTTCCTACTAACGCAAACGTGCCACACTTTGCGCCTGGACTGGTGCTTTTGGTTTGATTTTCATGGTGACATACTGACCTTTGGCCTGCACTAGGCCCTACTCTGGCTACAGCTAAACTTGGGGCTGTATCCGCAGTGCCGCACATCTAGACCAGGAGAATTACTGCCAGCATTTTCCTCACACTCCAGCCAGTAGCTGTGTTTCATTGAAAGTCCTTTGGTCGAATCGCTAAATTATTGATACAGAAACGAACTGGCTGCATATAAGACATCATCAATGCCTAATTATCTCTCCACCCCTACAACCATCATTAAAGCCAGAAGCCACTGTCATCCATAAAACCAGAAAACTTCTTGGAACTCGGAGGAACTTCTGCGTTCTGACACAAGGCGCTACTGTTAAATTTCGTGCAAAGCCATTGATCGTATTTGGTGTCAAAATTAAATCGAGGCTTTCGTGGTTGTTTATATCTTTAGACACTGTGATTCTTTTCCCCGAGCCTTTTATTTAAAAAAAGTGAATTACCCAGACTGCCCTCGGCACTTTGATTACAATGAACGTCGGACAGGACATGCTTGAAAGGTCTGGCTGTACTAGGCCTTCGTCGGTCGCGTCGGTTTTCAGAACTTGGAAGTCCTGAAAGTCATCTCAAGTTGGTTACCTTTTGGCATGATCAGAGACTGTCATTCAACGTAAACTATCTCTGGAAATGTCCTGCTACCGTTCGTGACGAGAAAATGTGCCCATAAGCATTGGCTAATGTGAAAATACTCAAATGTCAAGTGCCTCATATAAGCCCCTTGGTGAGGTTTCATGGAACTCTGGAACGTGGAACGCTATCCTCGGATCGATATGTGTGGAATGTCCAGCACTTGCATAACAAGTGGTGACTTAGTGCTGCAGGGATACCCCTGCAATTCACCTATAAGTACCCTGCAGAACACTGCATGCAAACGCATATATACAAACGCATATGCAAAGTAAAAAAGGATCCCTGAAGCAAGAACGTATTTTTTTGCTTCAAAGGTAATCGATTGAATTATAAATGTATAATATCAATGACGTCAATTTCGACTGCCAAAATGTGAAGCAGGGTGATGAAAAAAGGTCCAATCAAAAGAACAAAAATACAAAAGGATCGCCAATCATCACTGCCAGGGACGTAGCCAGGATTTCATTTGGGGGGGGTGGCGCCCCGAAAAGGGCCCCGACAGCGCCAAAAGGGCCCTGATTGGTAACAAAGGCCCTGCTTGTTACAGAATCGTGTCCTCAGGGGCCGTTCTGGCCCCCAGGGGGGCGGCTGTCCCTGCCGCCTCCCCCTTGGCTACGCCCCTGATCACTTCAAAAGTCTGTAACGAGTTTGAGAGAGTGTCAATACACAAAAGTGGCATAAGACGAGTAGGTTTATTTATTTATTTATTTTACTTCTTTAGTACACTTCTCAATAGACTTGTGGCTATTCTTAGCCTGGCATAACTGATTTCATAACACATTCCATGTACAAAAGACAAGCATAATAGACACCATTAAAGATTAAGATACACTATGGTCAAAAAATCGGCGCCAAAAAACACACACACACACATCTTGCAGTTCGGATCCGGTGGAACTAACTATTTCAACCAGTGGACGAGTGGTTTTTGAAGTCAGCTATCCGCAGTTCAGGGAGATTCGGCGGCAGAGCATTATATAACATGGGGGCCCTGTATATGAACTGCCGCCGGCCAGCCTCTGTCCGTATCCTCGGCAAGTGTGACTCTTGAGATTGAAGTGTTTGGGTGTCAGCGTTGTGTTGAAGGGATGGAGATAGCGCTATCGGTTGTTTAGTTGCGATGATGCTGTGGGCAGGGTTGAGAGGGTGATATTTTGCCATCTGTCTGGAACTGAGCCAGCCTGGACCTCTCAATACGTCCGATATATGGTCAAACATTCGGCGACCGGATACTGCTTTTGTGCTGAAGGGGCATTCCACAACAAATCAACAAATCGATGGATTGAAATAACACCCTCATATCTCAGATTTTCATGAAAATTTGGGACTAGGGTTCTCAGTGGCTCTGAAAACGACTGTGGTATTTTTAGTCTCGTCCGGATAATCGTTTCGGAGTTATAGCCTCGGGCAATCCAACATCGGACGCGTGCATCGGACTTTTCGCTTGAGTTTTTAGCCATTTAAATTAAAGGTGTTCCTTCAAGAGGTTACATGAAAATAATTACAAAATCTGAACAGTAAAAATATGTAAGTTTAATTATATTAATTGGCACGAATATGTATAAAATCTAATTCCAAACTTTTGCAAAGATAAGCATACATATTTCCTATGTTTTTATTTACTTCAAAACAACTTCATGTGAAAGAGCATTGTTTAAAATACATATAACGCCAATAAAAAGAATGGAGACTACAGACCAAAATCAGTAACGAGCACCACAGACCAAGCCCAACACCGTCGCCGGCCACTCAGCCTGCAGTCGGCACGCCGCATAGACGCGTCCGGTTGGAAGTGGGGTAATGGGGAGGGGAGAACTAAGCAAGACTGCGCTTCGGTGACATTGCGAATGAACTAGAACACAACTACTGGGTTTGTACTGGGACCGTGCCGGGACCTTTTAGGATTGGAGAGCGTAATAATCTTAACTAGGGCATGTGTTCCTTGAGGCCCATATCACATTGAGATTATTTCATTTTTAACCAATTAAGTTAGTTTTCCCTTAGAATTTGACGAATAAATAACCTAATATGGCTAGCTGCGTACACACAAATTGTCTCGCTTAAGCCTATATGGGGCTGTTCATAGATGACGTCATGGGGGGAGGGGTGTCGGGCCGAAAAGTGGCATACCATGGCCAGTGCTGGAGATCTCTTCTCGATCCAGGGGGTTTGGGTGGGTTAACGGCACGGGCAATACAGCCCTAATTTAGGTGTGATAAGCTCCATTCGAAAATCAAATGAAATAACACAATTACACATAATTCATGGCTGAAATAGAAAATCGAAGTCACTAGTTGAAACGTATAAGACAAGGCTACAAATTTGTTCCCATTGACCCGACTTTTTTCCGGGACCAATGCCAGGACCACGTTGGGTCTTGCCGGGACCAGTCGAGGCCTGCCGGCGCCGGGACTGGCGCCGGGACCAGGAATCTAGAAAAAAGCAAATCCTCTAGTCAGCACAATAAGTCCTCTTATCCCGTGGCATTCTACCACTCCTACGTCACACAAAAGTTTGAACACCAACACCGACAGCAGAAAACTGGCGTCCAAAACGAAGTAGCCACCTTGAAGCCATGCCTTATCTCCATTTGACACCCAACTGCCCCAGTAACAATGTCATACTAGCTGTGGAGGATGTGCTCCCAGCTTCATGAGCTGAGCACTGGACATCTGACACTTCGCGCGGGCACTGACGCACGAACCAGGGTGGAGACCGCACAACTGCGGCCAGGATTCATCCGTGTTGGATACGATGTCGTTTCAACACGCAAAAGAGACTGAGCCTGCACAATTGCACAAGTCTTTATTTTCAAAATCCAAATGTATGACTCAAATCCGTAATCGATTTTATGGGCAACGGTAAGATATGGCGAGTCGTACAACCTTAACCGAATTAAAGTTGCATTGATTGTACCCTTTTGTTGAACACGTGTATTTCTGTTCTTGTTTCCCACATTTAATCATGATTGCAAGAGCTCATACGCTCCCGAGTCAATCTACTGCCCGTGCCCACGCACCGGCGGCCGCGCCGACGACGGCCGGGCGCGCCGGGCGGCCGATTTTTGCACGTATGGCGTCATTCTATGGCTAATTACACATTGATTAAGTATAGGACGCAACACATTATTGACTTCAATAAACAGAGGAGATATGGGTGCACATTTTTACTATGAATACCTTTAACGCGAATTACTGGCCACACTTTGAAAAAAATCATTGGAAAAAGTGGTCACGACATTTCTATAAATTTTGAAAATTTCGAATAAAAAACAAGATGCTTCAACCTTAGCTGTGACATGTTCAATATAATACTGTGTCACTTGAAGTTAAGAAATGAAATTTTAGGCTGAACATAATCGTTGTATATCACCATGTTTTGACGAAATCGGCGATTTTCACGATTTTCTTCAAGTTATAACTCCGAAACCGTACATCTGAAGAGACAAATAATCTCAGATCAGGATTCCGCGCTCCTGACAACCTAGTTGACGAAATTTGAACGAAATCCGAGACTATGCTATGTAGGGCCCTGGTCGATCTGTGCTGGAATGCCCCTATATCCGGAAGCCTGGTGGTATCTTTGTTTAGAGGCATTTCGGACATATTTGCTCAGTGCGTGCGGGCTGCAAGGAACGGGAACACATGTTGGCAGTAGCGGACCAGATGCAGAGCAGAACTGAGGCTTGTTTATCCCTATACTGCGCGCTGGGGATTGATTTACATTAACTGTGACCTTAGCCGATGTTTGTGTTTAACGGCCATAAACTGCAGCTGGATACATCAGGTCTTGATTCCTTCAAGAGCCCACATTTCGCATTGGATGCCAGAACTTTCAACTGTACAGTAAGTTAAACATGCTTTAGACTACCACCATGCGTGGTGCGAGCCCCCAGCCCTGTTTAGGCACACCGATAGAAAGACGGGCGTTATGTGCACAAATGAAGCCTGCGTTTCAACAGAGGCGTAGCCAGGATTTCGCTCAGGGGGGGCGGCCAAAAAGGGCCCCTGAAATTCTGCTAAAAGGGCCCCAAAGAATATCTGCAAGCAAAAAGAAAAAACGTTCAGTACGGCTTTTACGTCAATTAATCTAGAGTAGGCCGCTTTAAACCAGAGCGCCCCTAAGAGATCTTCATGACAAGTCATTTGTGTGCCTTCCAAATTGCTTTAGAGCCAATCGTGCTCGAAAAGGGAAAAAGGCCGGAAATATGTATTCCTCTTTGGGAGAAACTTCTCTCAAAGATAGATAGATTTCGGGATGTTGCACTGAGGAGCATAATAATGCGTAGAAAAGTTGGTCACTAACCTATGCCCTCAAATCTGGGGTTCATAATGAAGTAAAAGCCCAAAGATTATTCCAAAATTTGGTGAAATCTGTAATTCCAGGTCTCAGCTCACATTATAATCAAGACTCCATCAATACATTTCATAAAAATTCTGAGGCAGGGCTGTGTTCGAACATATTTTCACTGTTTTTGCCATTTTATGCATCCAGGATTCGAGGAGAAAGGCAAATTAACAACTTAAGATTGATGCCTGGTGCCTGTCATATATGGTGATTACGCAACTTAAGCGTTTTACCTACAGCGGCAGCACATCGCTCAAAGCCCACGCTCTCGGCACTTTTCCTCTTAGCGACCTGGATCTCCGTTGAAACGCCCTCGGGCATCCGCAGATATCTGTCAGCCTTGTGTTTGACCTGTATGGAGCCGTAGCACACCATGACAGCCCCCAGGCCAGCCACTGCACTGAATTCTGCTTGAACCAGTCGGAGGCTGGTTGGTGCCGCATTAATGATGCCTGTGTCAATGAAGTAACGACCGAGGAAGTGAAGAAGGCATCAGCGTACGTGCTTTGTTACGCCGCCAGAAATCGGGTTTAGTTCTTGTTAACGTGGTTTTCTTTCAATTTTTCAATAACCGAATGTGGCGTTAAATGAATTAAAATTTCGCAATACAATGATGAGGCTAAGGTATGGCATAATATAGGTTGGTAATAAACAACTTTTCTAGGAGCTTCTTTCACCTTCAAAGCGGTTTCTTTCGAAAGAAAAAAAACGCTTAAAATGGTATTTAGTGGCAGAAAAAGTTCCACTCAGCTGCCCATTATGGGCCCAGCTGGTCAGAGAGCCTAATGGTCACAAAGTGTTCTACTGGTATCTGTGGGCCCCCTGTAACTACCTACAGAGAATCATGCTGAATGACTGAAAAGGACCCTCCCACTGATAGCGGGGATACGATCAATTGTGGGTCCAACTGGTTTCAAAGAGTCCTATAGTTACATATGCTTCTTCTGATAGTCCCAGTAGGCCCTGCTGGCTAGAAAGGGAGTCGAGTTATAACCACAGTGGCCGGTGGGTCTCCGAGCCACCTTCGTCCTGGTGGGAGTTTTCAATCGCCCCTTCGAACATGCCTCCTATGCGGGATAGCGAAAAAGCGATCGCAGGTGGATGACCCATAAACATCCATTAAGAAACTGCATTGGTCACTTTTTTGGGTTAGATCAATATTGAGATCCTGACAGGCCAAGAAGGTGGTATGTTAGAAAAGAGATTTTGAACTCTGGCGTCTGACAGCGTTCAGTTATAATCACTTTTAAGCACCATTTCGTTTATGCACCTCGTTACAGCCAGTCGAATGATCTATAATATGACTCCACTGGGTCAAAACATAAAAATGGCCCGACCTAAGGTCAGGTCAAGGTCACCATCTAACCTAGCATATTCAATATTCCCATTTCAACCAACAGCAGATGTTGAAGTGTGATACCTGTCAATCACTGTTATTCAATGGTCAATATGCATATCAGTCGATTCAAAATAACAATCCAGACGTAGTGGTATCAAAATATTAGCTTTATCATAATGTCCTGCGAAGTTATTGATCAAAGTCTGAAAACCTGCTTAAGTAGCCCCAGATGACTTCTCGTAGGTGGCAGGTCGAAATGTACAACATGAACCAATAAAAGGGCCTCGGATTACATGAGTTGGAGAATGCGAAGGTATTCCAAGCGGTATCTACAGAAATAGAGCAATTTTTTGGTCAATTTCCGTTTTTCCCATGCATTTTGAATGAAGAGGTCATGATCCGTGCCTGGCCCTACGTCATCTATATGAAAAATCCCGGAATATATTTGGTAAACCTCGATGGGTTCACTATGTGGATATGTTTCAATTGGATAGATTCACCACTTTTTTACTAATGCCACCTTAAGCATTTTTGGAGGTGAGGTCAATTGACCTGTGCTGGTGAACTGACCTGAGATGACCCATCATTAAAATTTTGGGAAAATTTGCGGAATTGGTCAAGAATATGCTGTGTCGAGTATAGCAGCGCTTCGCGCTGCCGTTTATTCGTACCGCCGGAAAAACCCGAGGGGGTGTCTAAACACTCCCACTGGGACGAGGATTAAAAAGCTGGTTCTGCTGGTTGTGGACAGCCCGGTGGGTTACAATGGACCGTGCTGGCTATAGGTTAGATGGGTTATAGAGGCATTATAACCACACAACATCTTGCGGGTCACAAATTGTGTGCTGTTTTAAAGTAGCCCACGAGCTACACAGCTCTTCAGTGGATTTAGAGGGCCAACCGGACCCTCGGTATCGTCTATAGAAGGCCCAGCTGACTGGAGAAGCCCTTCTGACTATATAGAGCCCTACGGAAAACAGTAAGTCCTACTGGTTCAAAGGCTCCTCTCTTAACGAGAGTCTTGATAGTCAGGGTGGGCCCTGCAGGCTAAAAACGTCCGTCCATGCCACAATGGTATTCTTATTTAAAGAGGGCCCAGCTGTTTGGACAACCCTGGACAGCTGCTCGGGGTCAGCTATTGCGCTGCTGCCTATTGCTGGCCCTGCGAGTCGCAGTGGGCCCTGGTGCTCAAAGCGTCCTGCTGACCATGGCGGCTTTATCGGCTGAAGAGGACTCAGCTGACCAGAGCGGGTCCTACTGTCGACAGGAGGACCCTGGGGGCCACAGTGGTTCAGAGGGTCCTCTTTCAGAGAGTTCTGATGGTCAGAAGATCCCCGCTTATCATAGAATGGAGATCTACAGAGAGCTTGAGAGTGCCCTGTCTAACATGAAGTTCCACGACGGAATACAGATAATAGTGCAGCTGGGCAGCGCGTCCTCCAGGGGGCTGCCGTCCCAACATCCTCTATTTGGCTATGTCTCTGTAGGGTCTCCAGCTGACCAGAGAGGTCCCTGATGACGATAGAGAGTCCTGTGGAGAACAGTCAGTTCTGCTAGTTCAAAAACCTTTCTAGTTAAAGAGGGTCCTGATAGCCAGAGTGGACGCTGTGAACGAGTGACCACAATGCCACTGGTTAGAGTGGTTTGTGCTAGACACAATGGCCTTCTCGCTTAAAGAGGGCCCAGCTGGTCCGACAAGGCCCTGACGGCTTTAGCTGGCCATGGGACTCGCAGCGGGCCCCGCGGCCCCCAAAAAAGCCTACTGGCCATAGTGGTCTTATCGGTTAAAGAGGGTCCACCTGACCAGACAGGGCCATAATGTCGACATAGGGCCCAGGGGACCACAGTGGCTCAGAGGACTCTCTTTTATTAAAGAGTTTCGATAGTCAAAAGGGCCTTTCTTATCACAGAATGGGGTGCTGTTAAGGGCTTGAGGTGGCCCCGTCTGACATGAAGTTCCACGTCAGGTCACAGAGTATGATGCGGTAGGGGCAGTGCGTCCTCGAGGGTGCCCTCAGGGGGCCATCGCCACAATCGCCTCTCCTCAGCTACGCCTCTGGAGGGGCCCAGCTGACCAGAGAGGGCCCTGCTGGCGATAGAGAGTCATGCGGAAAATAGTCGGTCATACTAGTTCATAGTCTTCGCTGGTTAAAGAGGGTCCTCACAGCCCCTAAAAACCACAGTGACCTCCTTACTTAAAGAGGGCCCAGCTGGTCCGACAGGGCCGTGAAGGGTTTAGCTAACCCTGCGACTCACAGTGGGCCCCGTGGCTCAAAAATCCCCTGCTGGCCATAGCAGTCTTATCGGTTGAAGAGGGCCTAGCTTACCTGAGAGGGTCCTTCTGTCGACGAGGGCCTTGGCGGGTGAGTGATTTAGAGGACCCTTTGGTAAAAAAGCCTGCTTGTCACAGAAATGGAGTACTGGAGAGGGCTTAAGAGGGCCCTGTTGAGCATGAAGTACCGCGGCGGGTCACAGAGTATAATGCGGGAGGGCCGCGCTTCGCGTTATCCTCAAAGGGGCCTCCGGGCCCTCAAGGGGACCACCGCACCAGCCACTTCTACTTGGTTACTCCTATGTAGGGGGCCCAGCTGACCAGAGGGCCCTGCGGAGAATAGACGGTGACACTAGTTCAGAGGCTTTTCTAGTTTAACAGGGGACTGTCAGACTGGGTCCTGTGGGCTAAAATGCTCCCTACTAGGCACAAAGCCTCCTCACTAAAAGAGGACCCAGCTGGTCAGACAGGTCCCTGGCGGCTATAGACCGGGCTCTGACAGCCTGCGGGTTGTATTGGGCCCTGTTGCCCAAATAGTCTCGCTGGCCATCGTGACTTTATCGATTTTATCTTTATCGACTTTATCGAAGAGGGCCCAGCTGACCAAAATGGACCCTTCTTTGGATAGGGGCCCTGGCCACCAGTGGTTCAAAGGCACCTTTTTACACACGGTTTTGAAGGGTAAAAAAACCTTCTTCTCACAGAATAGAGTGCTGAAGAAGGCTTAAGTGGGCCCTATCTGGTATGAAGTCCCACATTTGGCCCCAAAACATATTGCAAGCGGGCTGCGCTTCGCGCGGCCCGCGTATCCTCAGGGGTGCCCTCCAGGCCCTCAGGGGGGGGCGCCCTAGCCGCCCCCCTTGGCAACGCCCCTGCGTTTCAACAATATTTCACCTAGCGGGGAGAGATCCATGGCTACGCACCGGGCGGCCCGTTCCTCCAGAGAAGGCAGACTACTGGTCCTGCTCAGGTTGCTTACTACTGTCGATTTGTACCTTTAAGTTGAAACATAGGAGAATTTCGGCGCCCCTACATACACATGCAGCAGGCTCCCTGCCAGGGTAAAAGGCGCCTATGGCACTCCGGATAACGTATTTCAGGACAAGAATAGTGCAAAGGAACCTGTGGAAATCAGCATTGAGAGTTAATTGGCCCCTAAACTATGCACCTTCTCATCGATGTGGCTTTCCACGTGCCGTCTTTACCTCGGTGCTAATTCTCACTCATCTGATGATTATTAGATCTCCCACTCGCGTCGGCCATATTTTTTTAGAAGATAAAAGCAAACTTATCAACGCAAATAATTGGGGGTATCAGCCCAGCCTGAAGCAAATATGAACAAAAATATAGTGCGGCCAAGCTTTCCGACGTGCTCTCTTCTTTAATCCGAAAATATGCCAAACTAGGAATCATCCACTGGCATTACCCGGACGCTATGCACTAATTTGTAGTCAATCGAGACGAGAATATTTTTTACACGGTCTTAAAAGTCAGCATTTGGGACAGACACCCTAACGGCTGCCAAAATGACTCTAACCCATGCCAAGGTGGAGCCCCAAATTATCACCGAATCATCCCTATCTTTTGATTTACGACACAGAGGTGTTCGCAGGATATATTGAGCAATTGTCAGGAAAACTGAAAGTGAAGCCTTTTTTAATCGCCCAGCACGACCCGAGTCCCGCCAGTTTCAAGATGGCGCCACTGTTCTGCACTGAGCGCCGAGCCAGAATTCCTGTCTGGTCGTGGCGGCGCCACTGCCGACGCTAATGAGGGCGTCAATGCTGCCACTCTTGAGGGCGCCACTGTCGGCTTGTGCGGCAGCCGCTGCGCACTGCTGATTACTGGGGAGTGCAGACGACCATGGGAATAAACTCGTCTCATCACGAACGTCACCTGTCGCTGGTTTGCCACCAGGCGGCCACTTCAGCTGTCCCGGCCATGGCTGACGAGCAGGTCGCCCCGAGACCGCTCACTCCCGGGGCCGCACATGGCCTCGGATGACTGAGCAGTTTGCCGCACACTGTAGGCCTTTTTAGGGGTCACCTTTACTCCTAGTTTTTTACACTCTCAAAAGGACAGCTTAATCCTTCACCGCCTGGGGGTTCGATTGAACCCCTCGGTTTTTCGCAAATGATTCAGAGCCAATACAAATGAGGCGCACATTCAGGGGCGTAGCCAGAATTTCGCTCGGAGGGGTGGCGCCCCGAAAAGGGCCCCTGCGACAGCGCCAAAAGGCCCTGTTTGTTACAGAATAGAGTGCTGAAGAGGGCTTAAGAGGGCCCTATCTGGTATAAAATGCCAAATTTGGCCTCAAAGCATGGTGCGGGAGCGCTGCGCGTCGCGCGGCTCGTCTCCTAAGGGGGCCCTCAGGGGGGCGGCTGTCCCTGCCCCCCTTGGCTACGCCCCTGCGCACATCACTTTGCAGGCCTCTGGGGTGATCAATATGACAACTTATGACCAAAACTTGTCATCAAGGCAGGTCAAGTCAACGAGTTATGATGTAATTTCCAAACCCATGCAATTTTGTTCTTCTAAAATAAGACTGACAAAACTAGGGTTTAGTTCGGCCTTCTAGAAGAAATAGCTCAAGTTTCTATTTCTAATTATCAGTCGAAAGCTCTTGAAATACAAATAGGTATGCATGCTGTCACTAATTTTAGGCCAGGTGAACACCAAGGCCACTAGAGGTCATCAAAGTCACGGTTTTCGATTTTTTTGTGTCATCACTTTTGAACGAAATAAGATACAGTCTTAAATTTGGCATCATAGTAATGAGTATGACCCAAAGGTTTGAATGATATGCAACATGAACTTGAGAGGTAGGAAAAGGTATTTGACCTGGGAGATCATGTTGTATATAATTTGAATTCTTGGACCAAGGCAAACACCTTGGTATCTTTTCTCTTGTTCTAGGTGTAATGGTTCCCGAATCGTGAGGAGTTTCTGAATGGGTCTAAATTTGACCCATTTTGGCCCACTGCGACATCACTGGACAACGGGTATGGTTCAAACTCGGCTCCAGAGTAGAAGACGGCAAGGCGCTTCCAGCGCCGTTCAATTTTTTCCCTATCACTACTGGTATTTGAAATCGCAGGGGCGTCCGATCGGCCCCCAGGGCAGGCAGTGGTGTGTGCGAAAAAGAGCCCAGGCGATAACGGGTTCTGAAAATGGGCAATTGGTCGAACACAAAGTGTACCAATGGATTAGGGTAAAAAGGCATAAAAACAAAAACGTTTATTAAAGCAAAAGAGAGGACACTGAAGAATAGTTCGTATAAAGTTGTCTCGTGCTCATGAACCCCATGGAAGATGGTAAAGTCATTGTTGTTACCATTCCAATACATTTTTGTCACGGTAATATAATGGCTGAAACCAGCGTCAGGTCCCAGGGGCAGACCAGATCCAAATGTACCTATAGGGTGCTAATTATGAAATATAAATACCATCAGGCTTTCCTATACCTTTTCCTATCTCAAGGTAGTATTCCACCTTCCTTTGCCCTCATCCATCCTTATCTTTCCCGTCTCCTGCCATAGTTTCCATTGTTTCATGTTCATTGCGGCGGCACTTGAAAAGCCACTAACTGTGTGGAAGTGTGTGCAGCTAATACAATACAATACAATACTATATAGATTCAACATGAAGTGTTCGCATACATTCTCCTTGTAAATCGCGAGAATGAAATGGCACAGCGGAATAGCACCAACGATCATCATGAACTGGCCTGGACTCAATTTACGATCCCTTACAAAATATGCTCCATATTAGCCTTGTGACTGTTTCGTGGGCTGGCGATGCTTCAGCAGGTTGGCGATAGCGTTTTCAACCATCCAGGCAACAATTACTAGTCCTCTGACGAGCCATCGCCAACGGGCGGAAGGCTGAAACAGTGAAACGGCGAAACAGCACCGCGCAGCTAATATCGAACATATGTTGTAAAACAGCAAAGCGAGCCTAAGTGAACTGATGACGACCAGCAAGGACAGTCCATTGCGCCTTTGTATTGTTGAGTGAAATATAAAAGTACCGTGTTAATGTTAAATTTCGTTTGAAATTTTATGGATAAAAACACGGATATTTAATCATGGTAAACAAACCCGGTATGTGAACACATGTTCAACAGATTAAGGTGATGGTCAAAGAACTGTGGATGCCTCTTTCACGGCTCCCTTGTTATAGAAAACCTAATGTCAGTAGATGTAAGAAGTAACATCTACTTGACGGGACTGGTGCGGCTGGATAGCCTGAAACCCGACATCGCTCTTTACAGATGTGGACTAAATGGTGCGATGGTTGCATGGGCTTGGAGAAGCACTCTTGCCTACCTATCTAAATAGGCAGTGTATATCAAAATAGAAATGGGCACCATATGCTCTAATTCAAATGTACGACAAAGGTACAGAGTCAATGGCACATGTAAAACAGACTTAAAAAAATTGTGCCCCCTGGCCTTTTGGAGGCTCTGACTAGCGGCATTCTAGTGACATGCTTCCATTCTTAGCAACACGATACTTTTGGCCGAGAGGCACATACACAGAGGCAGGGAATCAATTCGACGGATGAGGGGCACTTTGGCACCAACGGGGCACATTCCCCCGTGTCCCCCTTGGCTGCGCCCCTGAGTGCTGCACGGCGTCGCTGCAGCCGGAGGTGCAGTAATACAAAGGGATTGAAGTTAAAGCCCTGTCGCGGCGGGGCTCTGATGCAGACGGACTGCCCAGTACTTACAGCAGCGTCATCAGACAGGTGACAGTGACGACGGTGCGTCGCCGCTCAGGTGCGTGCGCCGCGACCGTCGCCAGTCGCGCGCCAGATTCGGAGGTGGTGACGGCGCCGGCGCCGGCTCGAACTGTGAACTCACGTGAAAACGCACAACGGTGCACCGTGATCTCAACACTGACTGCCAGACTGAAACTGTGCGGCACGTTAAATGCGATTGAGTGCATTTAAATCCAACTAAGGGATACTTACGTCATTTCTTAGCAATATCGTCAACTGAACTGAAATGGCGTGAGAGGTGCGCCAGCGTGCCCGTGACATCTCTTCACATGACCTGAAGGATTTTTGTACGGTGACTGTATTCTGTGCGGTCGTTGTGTGTATGTGGACGATCGTGGTGAGTTGAAACATTGGACAGAACACTTCTGCCAGCCTTTACGCCTTGGGTGTGCCGTTTCTGAAAAGAGAACACAGTGTTGATCCAGGATTGAACTTGTGGACTTCGGACGGCTGCATGCAACAACTTCGCTCCCGCTGGTAGAAAACACGCTGGACGTGATGGTGCGACCGAGATGCCAGATTTCTGTGTTCCTGTTGGTGGGTTTTATCGGTGCTTCTGTGTCCTCTTCCGGCGACAGAAACACAAACACAACCACCAGCAACCAAAGGCTGGCACCCGAAGAAGCTTCACGTCGAAACGTTGCGAGCAGTCTCCGAAAGGTAGAACCATTTTCCTCACATCAGAAATTCAACCTTATTCGCGTTCGACGCCCCGAAGGCAGGAGATCCAACGTAACGAATGCTGATAAAATCCCAGTAGATGTTGAGATGGAGCTTATTCGCCCCCTTACTAAAGGTACGCAGGAGCATTCATCAGAGAGACAAGCCTGGCAGAAGAGGACGGGCAATAGTACAAGGGGCCAAGTTATGAGCCAAATCCGACATACTTTGCCGAAGTCATATAAAAAACCGAACGTATTTCTTGTTCGTCGTCCCGCGGGATGGAGACTAAGCAGGACAAAGGTGAATGGAACTCGCTACAATTTGGATTTCAACAATACTTCACCGGCAAATGTGCAGCTGCTGTCACCAAGATGGCGGGGACGGTACAACGACAGCATTTTAAATAAAGCCCTGCGGCGTAAATACTTACATCGGCTTAGGAAGATCAGGCGTAAGTCAGACAAAATACGGAACTCCGTTGGTTTGCGTCCTGGAGGCGCAAGCGAACCCAAAACAGCGGAAATAAATAAGTCTGGCAATGACGGAAGTTTAGCAACAATTCGCCCCACAACAACGGAAGTGTTGCCACATCTACTGGAGACACAGGTACAGCAAAACAGCACCAAAAATATCACTTCAAAACGAGGTAGACAGGAAGAGATACCAGCTCCGACTTTTGAACTGAGACAGGAGGATAACTTTCTTATAGCGCCGGGCTTTAAGCTAAAGCCACGGTTTATCATCATTACCAACAGCAACATCACCAGTGTTTCCAACCTCCTCACCGGTTTGTTCACGACGACGGCGAACATCCTGGTCTACACCTTGCTGAAGGTGGTGACCGTCACGCTGGTGGCCTTCCTGCTTGTGGCCCTCTTCTTCGCCCTCGGGATGTTCGGAAACACGTCTCCGGTCTACAACCGCTTCAACCACTACGACCCGTACAACCCCTTCGGGCCATACACAGGCCACGGAGCCATAGCGCAAAAGGGTTGGCACCAGGACCAGTTTGACGACCTGCACGTCGGCCGTATGTTGGAACTTGGTGAGTGCTGAACGCCATTTCCTTGAATGAATAGTGCGAAGATCTTACCTATTAACGTAGCGAAAAAGAAAAAGAAACAAAGACATCCCTTTTATGATGGAAACGTTGCATTTCATTTTAATGTTTGGCTCAGCAGACCGAAAGTTACTTACTTTCAGAATCGCATTCATGTAGTTGAGAGCTGAGATTCAGTGGCAATCGAGTGCACTTTACGGATATCAAAGGCGTGACTGAAGTATCTCATGGGAACATTCTCTATAGATCCTGTTCAAACCACCTATTCATAAAAATAAATCCCTTCAAGCCTGCATAAATGATGGTTCAATAAAGTAATTTCTTATCTATGCATTGTCCAAAAAAGTAATTGTCAGGAATAAAAACGCATCACATTGTAGTCACCAATAACACCAATGGCCAAGAGGTGAGATTAATGCCTTTTCAGCGAATCCAAGGTCAGAAACAATCCCAACTTACCAAAAGAGTTGAGGACACATTTGGAGGACCTCATGAGTTACATATATCGTTCGACGCCGTTTAGCCAGTTTTGATGCATAACGATTTTAATGATTACAGGAAATAAACTGCAGTGGCATTGTCCCGTATTGACATTTCTAAGTTTGCCAGCCCTTTCTTAGCCCCCTCAAGAGGCTTATAAAAGACTAAATACTTTTTCTTTTCATATGCTTTTCATTTTCGATATACATCCGTCAAATTTCAATGTGATTTAGGGGCAAGACACATTTTATTCTGACTTCCCAGAAAATGTTGAAATACTTAGTGACAGAAAACTAACCCTCCAAAATCCAGGAAACCTTATGAGTTGCAGTTCCTACTACCTTCCACTCAGATCTCCAAATATTTTGAATGTCTTCCAATTTCCCTGAAATCAGATTTATCTCGGCATTGTTCCGGACCAGATCCCCTTACCAGCAGTAACAACCCTGATTGCAGCATGACACCAGAAATCGAACACAGTGTTTGCTTCATTGTTGTTGCAATTTTCACAGAATCCTTTCAAGCCCTTATTCACTGACAATTCATTGGGAACGAGTTGGTAGCTCCTTCAGTGCATCAATACGCCTCCAATGACGAAGCACAACCACCGAAAAATAAATCTTGAGGAATATAGCTTTACATCACACGGGGCTTGAAAATTTATCTGGAATGTCTCATATGGTGAACTATCTGCTGCAGGCCTTCCTAAAACTCATCAAGTCATCTCCGGCACGTTTGATTTTTTTCTTTAAAAAATTGGGCTTTGAACTAAACCCCTTTCTATTTTTTTTAGAGTAGAGCTTGTCAAATATGCGGCATTGTCGGTATTGTGGAAATACTGTGTTATTTTCTTTAAAGTATGGCCCATGGACGTTTTCAAACTTTGACAGAGTGGACTGCGGAATCCATAGGTACCAAAGGCAATTATAGGAAAAGGGAAACCATGTGGAAAACAGGAATAATGAAACCTGTTGTAAGCTTTGACCAAACGTGTCTATTGGCAGTGGACACAGACAGCTAAACTCATAGAAAACCCTGGCACAATTAAGTTAGAGTCATTGACTAAATGGGCTCTCGATCAGCAAGGTATTTGAAAATCCACCGCTGGCCATTCCTGAAACTGATAGAATAGCCCAAGTTAACAGTGCCCTCATGGCTGATTATTTTGTGTGTATCTATAGCTCCGATTAAAGTTTCTACTGCATCCACCTCATCCTTCAGCCAATAGACTTACATTTCTTTTCCCCGTCCAACCATGCTGCTAAGTGGTTTTAGCATATACATTATAACGCTCTCATAGTGACGATTCCGCCTTTGCTACATTCACCCCACGCTCGATACATGCAAGCTATAAAGCGACAAGGGAAATTCATGACCGTAAACATGAGCTCTTGAATACCGTTTTTTTAACACAGCTCTCAGCTTCTTTGCGTGTCACTCTCTTACATCAGGCGAACCATTCCGAGGGTCCCATAAGCTGGAGTTATTCGTCCCTATTACCCGACATTTCTGCGGTTGAAGCCATCTCTTCATGTTCCGAAATGGTCAGGAAGGGAAGTTACCGCTACCGAGGAACCGTTCTCAGGCCGGTTCAGTGCTCAGATTGATTGTACGCCACACCAGATCCCATCCGTCCCAGGAGATTAATATCGGAATTAGCTGACAGCATTCTGAGCGTCTGGGCAGCCGGTGGACATTGTGACGTCACGTGTCGCACAGCCGGCGCCGGCGCGCGGCGGCGGGCCGGGCAGACGCTCTCCCGCCACCCGAGCGGGCCGCCATTAGGCCATCAGACACGAGAACCAAATTAGCGGTGATGTCAGCTGGCTGGCGGAGGGAGCCTCCTCCCGGCAGGAGCCAGAAGCGGTACTGGCCGCCTCCTGTCCCCCGCACTATGGACCGCAAACGCCTCCAAACTGATGGGCCGAGATAGTGTCCGCTTCTGACAAAGGCTGCCCCGCCCGCCACCGTATTCTGGCCATAGATTGGATGTAGATTGGAGACTTTTAGCTGTGGAATACAGATTTACCTCGTTATCCAGGAGGAGAACAGTTCGGCAAGTGTGGCTTTGTTCCACAAAAGAGGAAGATGGTACAAAGAAAATGCTCTCGAGCTAAACATACTTCACCAGATTCAAAAACAGTACATCCGAACCGACACAGGTATGATCACCAACAACACTTTGATCTCCAGTCACTTCTGCCTGACCCAGCTGCATCGGTGAAGACAAGCAAAATATAGTCACAAATTGACGAAAAATATGCCATCTGAAGCGGTGGCCGAACCCAATAGTTTGTGAAGGTACGCTCTGGACGACGTGAATCGCCGCTAACTACCCCGTCCGTAAAGCTCTGGCCTTGACCGGAAAGTTATGGATGAGGGAAAAATAAAATACAACGATGGTTCCCTCTGTCTTGTAAATAAAAAGAGAACAAAAATTCCCCCTCCCCAAAAAATTGTCATACAAGTTTTGAATGTCACCAGTTTCGCACCCCATTTATTAAGTCTCGATTGCATTTGGCCGTGGAAAGCATTTTTCTTTCTTGTAAAGTTTGAAGCAGTCTAGATCCCGAGATAATATTAAAGGTACAGCTCATCATCTTTGCGAGACAAGGGTGTAAAAAGCTATGGCGTGAGGTTCTGGTAGCTTACTGGATGGTGTGACAGAAACGACAGCCCGCCAGACAACGGAAATGTTTTACTCGAAAGCAGACGTACATGCATGACTGTTTTAAAGTCACGTGTATGGTGAAGGCCGTAATCTGGACTGCCACGATACCAACAGAATCTGTCAACCACGGGATTTCTACTGGACTCTCAGCTCTCGGATTCGGTGTTAGCTCCATCCCGTTCATAGTCATTATCTAGTCACCAGAAACGTTTATGGAATGCGTGAAGATGTCTCTGTCCCAAATATGTGCTAGTAATTTTGTTAATCCTCAGCTCCTGTGATCAATATTTGCTTATCCGATTGTCTTATACATTCTCCTGCACTTCTTCGATCGTGTACATACATGACAGACTATCGTATTTTGTCTTTATATCATCATAAGTCACGCCGGGAGCATAAACAACCTGCTGTAGAGGGACGCATTCCAGACGTGGTCCAATGGTCCAGTGCGTTTACAGGTTACCAAGTCTCCGGCTCATCCACTGGAACCGTTCCCGGCGTTTATCGAAAACGGCTGCTGGGCGTGGAGCGCAGGACATTGGCGGCGCGGCGTTCACACTGGCTGCTCCGTGCTCTCACGGGAAGGCAGCCGTGAAATGGACGTGATCCAGCCCTGTATCCACCGCCGCGCCACGTCCTAAAACACACACACACACCTAAAGCGTGGTTTATCAGTAGAAAAGAAGCCTGCGATATAGAATCCCACTTGCCGTCTGATCCGGAAAACCTAACACTTAAATCTTCATCTGGTGTGAATTTTTTTGTCATCAGCAGAGGAATCTCCATCCGCTGGAGAGGAAACGTTTAGAGGTACCGTGCCAGTTTTGGTGAGTCAATGGGCCCCAGGCCTCAAGGGATGTTGGCAGGGTCCTCTCATCCCAAATGCACACCAATGTTAGGGCCGAAATCGCGACGAGGAGTATGAACCTAATAGGTGATGCGCTTTGGGTGTTGACTGATTTGGTCGGCCTCACGCTCCCCGGGGGACCCAGAGGCCAGAGCCCAGATGCTTTTTATTTGAACGAAACTAGATATACTATTGCATAAAAACCGATGCATTGGTTGCTGGTGCATCAATAAACATACTTCTTCAGGGAAGATATTGATACCTAAGGAAGTAACTGCTAATTAGTTAATTCATCCATGTCTGACTTCATGACTAATAGGGCAGTTTTTTTGCTTGATAATAATAAACAGGACAGTAACGTCCTCAATCCTGGCTTTCTTTCCAGACTTGGCGTGATTTTTGTTACCTGTGTCTACACCGCACTTACACTAGCTCATCATTCCAATGCTGGAATTAATTACGCATAGCAGTTAGCGGCTCCAATATGGGTGACTGGGCTACTATCCGTGACACGAATCTGAGTGGCGCAGTCGGTAGCGCGCGCTCGGCTCGGCCGATAGCAATTGATATATATATATATATATATATATATATATATATATATATATATAGATATGTATGTATGTATGTATTTCCAGAATCACCAACAGGCATGGGCACCCACTGACAGGTGAAGTCAAAAGGTTTAATATATATATATATATATATATATTTCGTTAAAAATGACAGAGAACTTAGCGTTCGTTCTTTCTGAGTTAAGAGACTCAAGCTTGCGAATTAATCGTCTATCGTCTTGGTCAAATTGATGCAGAACTGAACTAAAGGCCATTGCATGCGACGTTTCATTGTTACGAACAACATCTTCAGGCATAAGTGATACATATAACACTAAAGTGATACATATATAGTGATAATAATAGCAAAATACAGTTCAAAACACTCATCGTCTCGGATCGAAAATGGCCAGCCAGCTCCAGAAACTCAAAACTCTGCTCGAAGAAGAGTCAACACTGAAATTCACTACTGAAGAAAGCGAGGACAATAAAATCCCGTTTCTAGATACGTTCGTCGACGGCTCTACTGGGGAATTCAAGACAGAAGTATTCAGGAAAGAGACGAACACAGGACATTGTTTGAACGGGAAAAGCGAGTGCCCGAAACGCTACAAGGAGAGTATTATTCAAGCTTACGTCCACCGCGCTCTAACACATTGTTCCTCCTGGAATTTAGTGCACCAAGAGTTTGAGCGCATCAAAAACATCCTACGTTGCAACGACTACAGCATAAATGACATCGATAAGATTATTCGGAAACAACTCGATAAATTCTGCCGACCTCAAGGAACACAGACAGCGACAACAGGGGCAACGATTAAGCTGTTCTATCAGAGCAGCATGTCTTCAGCACATTTGAAGGATGAGAAGGCCCTGCAAGAAATCATCCACAACAACTGTAAACCGACCAAACAAAGTGACCGTCTCCATCTGGTGATATATTACAAAAGCCCACGAGTATCCACCCTTATAATGAAGAATGACCTGTCTCAAGACCAATCTGACTTGAAAACCACTAACGTAGTCTACAAGTTCAACTGCCCTGCTGGTGACTGCGCGCACCGCTCCCATTGTAGCTACGTTGGATTCACGACCACCACGCTTTCGAGAAGATTGACCATGCACCTGCAAGATGGAGCTCCAGAAAAGCAAATGCGCCGCTCACATGGTGAACAACTAACCAGAGACATGTTGGTCCACAACACGGAAATCCTACCGAGATGCCATGATAAGAAAAGGCTCCAAGTGCTGGAGGCAGTATACATCAGGGACATCAATCCCACAATCAATAGGCAAATGAACATCGCCTCGGCGCTATCCGTGTTTGCAGTGCCCCTCTTGGGCCTAGGTTATAATGTGATAGTGTTGGGGGGACATTTTATGGGTAACGACGCTAGGCTAGTATGTAATGTTCTGATCTATCGATAATTATGCCGCACTGGATAGTTTTCATTGATAATTATTGATCTTCTAATGATAAACGCCCTCCGTTTGATTTCGTGTGATTGAATTCAAATTTATAACCACTGATTCAAAGAAGTCTTAACCATTTTCGATCCGAGACGATGAGTGTTTTGAACTGTATTTTGCTATTATTATCACTATATATGTATCACTTTAGTGTTATATGTATCACTTATGCCTGAAGATGTTGTTCGTAACAATGAAATGTCGCATGCAATGGCCTTTAGTTCAGTTCTGCATCAATTTGACCAAGACGATAGACGATTAATTCGCAAGCTTGAGTCTCTTAAATCAAAAAGAACGAACGATACATTCTCTGTCATTTTTAACGAAACATGCATCGAGAAAAACCTGCTAAAAAAATTATATATATATCGTAGAATATGTGGTGCTCCCTCCCAACTAATCCATATAGGAGTGGTACCTCTGATCGTCTGCATCTCTTTTTTTGTACCCACTCTCAACTACATCCCTCTCTACTTTCAGCGCGTTGACTTGCATTAATCTCAATTTCTGTTCAACGCTAAGTTCATATAAGCATCTTTATCCGAACAGCAATGTACACTATTAATCTTCTGCAATCAAAACTGCAAAAAATCATCGAAATTAGATCTACTGCTGAACCCGGTAAGAAACCTCTAAGTTCAATCTAAGTAATGAACCCGACAAAAATTCTCTAGTTCAATCCTACTGCGGAGCCCGATTCTGAGCATTTTATCGCGGTGAACTCAGTATGTGCTCGTTTTATCTGCTCGTCCTCGACCATCGTTCCTACCATATTGTGCATGGTACAAGGTGAATACAAAATAAAAGAAAGTCCGAAAACGTTGAGTCAATAACAATGGTGATGGCTGGGTCAGCCATTTCCTTGATCGGTACCATGGCAAACCGACCGCTCCCAATTTTCATGCGTTAACATACAGTGCGGGGGCGTCCCAGGCCGCATCTGCTCAAGGGATTCGTCAGGCTAGCCCTGGCAGCCGACAGGGTCGCCACCCCGACGGAGCTGGGAAACCCGCGCCGCTACCCAATTTTTCCCCCTACATAATTCTTCTGGGAGGAAATCGGGCTAATCCCGACACTATCAGTTCCTAGCGGGTCCTGGCCCTTTCCTGATAGGGTTGGCGAGGGATATATCCATCCAACCTCCTCTATCGTTCGTCCGTTCGTGCTTCTTGGGTATAAGCGCCAACATCTAATACATTTTAAGATGAACTTTATGTCCCCTTTCTGACGCTAACCCCTTTCCTAGTAGTTCATCGCACCTCTAGGTCTTAGGACTGAGATCGTCATCCCCCAGTACGTACGTCATCATCATTATTGTTCGTTCGCTTGTTCGTCCGTCAGTAAATTGTCAGTGGCAATAACAATCAAATTTGAACCAATGGGGAAGTCCCAGGGGTGTCGTAGCCATCGAACACATCCTGTAAGCCAAATGGAATACTGTCGCACATCATCATCGCCATCAGCTTCAACGTCTCTTACTTCCTTCGGCGAAGTTTTAGCTCATTTCTACCATTGTCCTGGGTCGTAACTTTTCTTGTGACCATCCATATACACCATGTACCGGCTCATGAAGTCCTGAAATACAGGTAAAAAACTCATAAGCTTTTGACATAAGTCGGTGAAAAGAAGTACTGAACGACGAAACAAAAAACACGAGACAGCATGATGTTTTTGTGCAATATAGTTCAAATGCATAGCGTAGTCATACCTTTGATAAGACAAGATATGAACAAAAAGTATCGGTCAGACGCTGTAGGGACCTTCCTCTTCGCTCAAGATAGGTGCTTTGAGCCACTCCTTGCGCTAAAATAATGATTTAAAGTAGGATGAGCTGCTGGGCCGGGTGACCTAGTAGCTTGATTGCCCGTATTCAGATCGGATAGCATGGATTAACGTGGGCCAGAAACCGGCAGGAAACCGCTTTCCATGTCCGATCTGACCCGGTGGAGAGGATCCTTAAACACCCACACCAATACTCCCTGTAATTGGGCAAGCTGCCCGTTGGGAGTGGCCCTAGTAAAGCAAAATAAATAAATAAAATAAATAAAGTAAAATAGCGTATATTATATGGTTATCAAAATATATGAGTGCAATGCTCGTAGCTTGCCACGTCTCTTCCTTTTTCCTACGACACGGCAAGTATGGACATTGGAATCCCAAGGACACGGCAATTCCAGAGTGTTAATAAATATTTACTTGTTTTGCGAGCGTGATGGTGTCTAACAGGTATCAGGACAAAAAGGAATGTTCCATAAGAGCTTCATTATTTCACCCCCTTCTCGCAATATCCAATTGCTGCAAAAAATCGCCCATAAACGGTAATATAACTTGTTGAAGCTGTCAGAATTCTGAAACATTTGAAACGGGGAAGCATCTTGACAGGCTTGTTTTGTAAAAAAACATAAATTGTAGGACAATGATATACATTTAACTTGGTTTTATTTTTCTGGCAGAAGACAGTACATCCCGAATGCTGACGCTTCTGGAGGGGAGCTACAATCCAGTTCCTTCCGTTGATTTCGGATGTAAGGAGAACAGATATCTTCCGAGCTGTCCTCCGGACGATCCCAGACAAGTAGTACAAGGCGGGCAGCCTCCCACATCGGCAAGGTTAGTTCCGTTCTTATTGCTGAGTGATTGTTGGTATGTCACCCGATAGATGTACTGTGGTGCTAGCCATCAGTGTTCTGGTTTTTTTCTCCCTCACTTCCATGGTGCGATCCTGAAAATAGGTAAGCACGATCCTGTTTACTCCAGGCACTCCAATTTTTTCTTTGGGCTGAACATAATCTTACCAAAGGTGAGGCATCTGCATTAGCTTATCATCATTGTATTTATAGCCTTACGTCATCTTGAACATGCTCAAGAACATTAATAAGAAAATTTAACATAAGTAAAAAATAATTCACGTGTGTGAATATGGCAAGAATTTGGGACCTAAAATCACTGCTTTTATTCAATTGAAAACAAACTTCTGGCGCTGACTGGAAAAGCAGAAAATATTTGCTATTCATTGTTTTTATGTGAGCTGTCCCATTTTTGGGTTTATGTATTGTTCATAAACAAATGTCTACCCTCATGGTAACAGTCTGTAATGGTCTGGGACATCCAGCATTTTGGTCGCTTGGTATTAGAACATTACGTTTGCAATTGTCTGGATCCTGAGTGCGATACATCTCCAGAGTAATACATGCAATGCTCTCCATCTCTCTTCCTCTCTTGTTTCCTTATGTCCTGCATTTGCCTTGAGCCCAGCACTGCACCTATGAGAATGCAAACACAGCTGCCACATACCCATGAACCCGAGAATTTTCTATAGATTCCGTATCGAGCACGCTCCAAAACCACGCCATTTCATGCAGGTCAGGATCACTGGTTTCAATCGTGTTCGCACCTCAAATCAAGACGCAGAATTTGCCATTTATTTTTCTAAAACGTGATTAGGTGTGGGTCTACTAAGGAAATATTTGTAGTCGATGGTTTCTGCAATTAAGCGGTATAACGTACATCTGTTCTCCTTCCAAGATATAAAAGTATTGAAATAAAACAAGTTGGGTCTATTTGGCCTCCCAGAAACTGGCTAAGGTACGGGTGTATGTCAGTGTTTCAGGGCGCCTCAGCGACTTTGCAATGCGGCTAGCTGAGGTGCTCTCAGAGCAGTGCATGAAGGCAGGTGTAAGAGGGCTGCCAGCTTTTTGACACTCAACACATAAACCAAACCACACGCGCCTTGCACGCTGATTCGCACGGCCCAGCTGATTGTGCGCTCTGCAGGCATGGTTCCACATTTAACAGGCTGGTCGTTCACGCAGCTTGCGCTCAGGTCCGGGGAGCAGCACTGGCGCACTGACAGCACCAGAACCCCATCACGAGAGTACCGGGCCCCGGGCCAGGTCACGGCGTCACGTGACAGCCGAGCAGCCTCTGCCCAGCACCCGCACTGTCCCAGCCCTGCGGCACAGCAGCGTCTCTCCCAGCGGAAGGTCCCGTCATCCACGGCGCGGGGATCCCGCAGTCAGGCGTTTCTCAGCACGGGTTCACAGTGAGTCTCTTGCTCATACTGGTGCTGCTGCTCTGAGCTGGAAGTTGGGGCTCAGGACCAAAGAGGACAACCGCCCCGAGATGGCCATACAACGCGAGAGAAGCTGGCCAGAGGAGCAGCTGGAAGCGCCACAAACCATGCCGAGCCCACAGAGGAGCCGTCAGGGTGACGACAACCCGCCGGCGGTGCAGTATCTGCAGCTGGTCGTCAGCTGGCTGGTGCCCATCGTCTTCATCCTGCCGTGGGTGGTGGTGTTCTTCTTCCCCAGCTGCTGCCGGCGTCTGAACCATCCGCCGAGGACCCGTTCCTGATGTCTCAGCAGCAGCTCACAGAGTTCGACGATCCCTCCCGGAAGCGCGCCTGGCGAGAAGCCATTGCCAAAATCAAGTGGCGCAAGCCGGAGAGGGACCGTTTTTTAGCGAGGCAAAATGGAGAGCAAAGCATCTGTCCAGTGACGGGGCGGCCGGCCATTAGGAGCAGCCGTGTCGTGGCGACGCGCCGTTAGTGGGGCGTCGACAAAACGTCTTTTTGGACGTAATTGACTGTAATAACTTAATGGTTGAGATCGGGCATTAGGTTAAAAAGGATTCCGTTGCCTCCGAAAGGCCCGTTCGGAGAAATCTGAGTGTCTCATGTCCGCAATTGACTGTAACGCTATTTTTACGAGCGATACGATGCTGTATTATGATCTACGATCGTACGTACATATATAGACTTGCCGTTCTCAGGAATATGCGTGGTTTCAACCCGTGGTGTATTATGTCAACACTTACTCTATTAAATAATTGCGTTTTGGATGCAAATCGTGTCGGCATGAAACATAACCATGATGTTAAAACGTAAGGTTAGCCATCTAGGCCTGGGAACTAAAGCTTGTTTTTGCTTGAGACTGTGGATATTTATTGTCATGAGGAAATGTAAAATTTCCTAGAACAAAGCTGAATGGTCACCAAAAACAAATGGAGCACTGACTGAAATCTGAATGAATATTACGGTGATTCGAAAGATATTTACGAAACATTTATTGTTGAAATCGAGTTCTGTATGTTTGTAATACGATGAGTAACGTTAAATGAGTACCGTATGATCTTTAGTTCATGTGTCTGCAAAAGCAGGAAGTTTTAAGTGTTGTCATCTAACAGTGCGTCGATTAAAAATGTGTAACGATTGCATGTATCCATGCCTTCAGATCTCCAAAGCAGCAAGAAGTCCAGGACAGCAATGTTCCAGCGCCCAGACAAAATGGCTGAAGTGACATTGAAGAGGTCAATAGACGATTGATGTACCTATTTTTCTGAAATGACAGTGTATAAACGACACATTGTAAAGAATAGAGGAGTTTTCACCGTCTGAATCGATGGCGTTGTATTGGCCTGTTTTATGTTTTACTTGAAATCAAAATGAAATTATGTTTCGCTGAAAAAATAGGTAGAGTCAACCTTCAAATAGATATGGAACACGAAGGGCCTTGTGTTCCTTGTCCTTGTGATCAACCTGTTGTAACCGGTTTTGAGGGGAAACCATATGACTGATATGATCTTAATGTGTCTCCAGGGGAAAGAAATAAGCTTACAAGTACAAGAGTTATGTTCCGTTTCGAATTCCTCAATATTTGTTCATACCGATGCTGCGCATGTTCCAAGTCTGAAACGTCCGAGAAAACTGATCTGTTATCACCCCTCCAGGGGTGCGACAGATCAATGTTCACGACTGAAAGCATGAGTGCCAGCTCGGCCCAGGCAGTCACTGGGTCATTTTCCACACTGCGTCGTCACACCCCACTTTGCGCTCTTCATTTCACCGAGCACGGTTTGCTGGCGATGCCGGCGCGCGCTCGGCCGACGCCTGTGCACTGGGCCGGGAGGTCCCGCCGGCACCGGACGCGAGAGGTTAACGAGACTCGTGTTTTCTATTTAGAGTAACTTTTATAGTTGGTTGGGTCCGATACCTAGCGTTGCTTAAATGCAATTTGGCTTACAATGGAAATAATATCGCCACTTGTGCATCGTCACAGAAATAGGATGTGTTTCAGTTCACTTTTCCCGTTAGGGGAGCAGATACGATTATTTTTCAGTTTTGGAATTGGCCAACAAGCGCGTTCGATCACAAGCAGTTCCAATCAAGGCCCGCGCTGCGGCGCCGCAGGGCGATAACGGGCTTCCATGGCCGGCGAGGAGAGCGCCCCAGGACAGTGACGAGGCCTTCTGCCGGCTGTCATCGCCATCAGGCACATGCCGGACAAACTGCCGCAGGGCCAGGGGCAAACGCGGAGGCCTGCTCCAGCCCATAGCTGGCTGAGCGTCTAGCCAGCTCCTAGCCAGTCATCCACCGTTATCGTTTTCATGACACGTCAGACAGGTCGATAAATGGTGCTGCAATGTTAGTGGGTCAAGAAAAATGTATGTGATATCACTTCTGTGTGTATGAAAGCCTTTACTTCAGAGACTGTGTTGGAGCATGCTTGTTCTTGGTGTGTCTCTTTATAATTGAGAAGGTATTCACGTGCAACCAACGAGGAAAGGAGAGTTGTGGATGTGTCTTGCCATGTATGTTAGTAATAAAGCAAATGACTAAACGTTAATTACCAACTTTAAATGCGCCGGAAGAACATAAAGCGTGCAAAATCACTAGTAATATATTGGTGACTGGTTTCACAGAACTGAATATGTTCCACGTCCAAATGCGTGGCATACTCCAATATTCGAGGACAAAAATAACGTTTTTCTGTGTTCCAAGAAATGGCGTTTAAATCAAGGCTTTGCAAAGGCTTGATTCTACCACTACCACTACCAGTGAATACCAAAACTCATTACAGGTAAACGAATAAACAACTAAACATTATATTACCCAACTCTAAATCTTAGTTTATTGCTGGTTTTAATGGGTGGCTCATTGAGCTGTTTTGATATACTTCCTGTAAAACGTATTTTTACGTTAAACACCTTTACCGGCAGGGATTGATATATATATATATATATATATATATATATATATATTACCAAGTCTTCAATTGGAGGTAGGTAAATTTCAACCTGTTTATAAAACCCTCCGAAGCATCAACCGTATATTACACTATCCACCTTTCAGAGGCCCAGTATGCGATAAAGCAGCAACCTGCTTACTTCCTACACTTATTTAAGAAATCGGTATCCTCTGTTCCGGCGGTGAAGGGAATGTGGTACCTCACAGATGGGATCTAAACTGAGATGGTTGTCCTATCACGCTTGCTGGAAAATGACTCGGGTGAACTTTCGTTCTACCAAAAAGTCACTGTTTGCTCAGAAAAGCGACTTAGATCGTAATTCTGCAAGTCGTAATTCAGATCATAATTCCCCACTAAGTCCCACTTTGCATTAAAGGACGCACGACCGGCAGAACTGAATGGAAACAGGCAGTAGAGGATCCCGGGGAATAGCTGACTTTGGTTCTAGACACACTTACTTCTCCATAAGGAGTGAGTGCTGGTTCAAACGAAAGAAGAATCCAAGTGGTTTCCCGGTGCTATGTTATACTAATACCCCACTACAAACCCGTCAGAGGTGCTACATTCTCTTGACGCCAAGGAGTGCAACGCGGCTCTGGAGGTCGGTTTCAGCAGCGGCAGTCGGGCGAGGGCTTCCCGCTAGCTCCGACTGAGTGAGTCCGTCTCCGAGTCCGACTCCGGCTCCGGCACCGGCTCGCTGAACGTGTTGTCCCGCGGCGTCAGCGCGATA